>VZZY01006949.1:0-46566 GCA_013400335.1 Eurystomus gularis | reverse complement strand
CCAGTGCTAAAAGTATATTGTTTGTCCTTGGCAGATTCTTTGAATTAATTAAGAATTAATTTGCTTTTTAAATTGTCATGAGAATCTGCTGATTGCATTTTGGTGGAAGTAGTGTAATAGCTAAATTGAGCACTGATAAGAGCTTCAAGGGAAGTATCTTCACCTGGGAAAGTTCAAAGGGTTTGAAGGGTCTCCTGCTCTTCAGGATAGAACATACTGAAGATCTCAGCATAATTTGTCACAATAAGCTTTCCTGAAAGACTAGAAGGGCAGAAAACACAGTGACACTGGAAACATGTTCAAACTGCCTAGGTTACAAGTTTTATCCATACATTTTTGATTGGGATAAATGAGATGAGTTGTGAAAGTCAAACGGTGAATCCCTTCCCCATAGCAAACTCCCCCACTGTCTAGGGAGAACTGCTCTGATTATCAAACCAATGATCTGATAATAAAATAATTATTAGTCTGATGCTGCATATGCATTTTTAGGTCCACATTTAAGTGATATTCTTCAAGGGCTCTTAAAACCATAGGTTTCTTGGAATATAGTAACATTTTGCATGCAACCCTGCTGTATGAACATACACATTCATTTTAGGGGAAGTATTGTGAAATATGTGCTACTCCATGAGTGTAGGAATTAAAGGTCATGTAAAGATGTCACAGAAAATGAGCTAACTGAGGCTCCTCTGAAGTGCTAGTTAGAGCAATTTTATCAAGGTACTCTAATGATTTATAAAGTACAATTTTAAACAGTTATTTAAGAATGTGCACTTCAATGCCTTAGTAACCAAGAATCAGCTCAGAAATTAATAATCGCTTTCATGGTAGTGAACTTCATAGAACTCTAATCCTGTCAGACAGTATTTTAAACACTGAAAGTAGTGTCTATTCCTCCCAAAACAAAGCTATTTAATAATTCTTTATAATTAAAATATGACTGAAAGCAATGGGCCCTGCAATGCTTGTAAGCATCCCTTCAGTGCAGTCAGGTAGCCAGCTGAGCATGCTGCATGCTGCATTTTTAACAGCCTTCTCAGTATACAGAGAAAAAGCCAGGTAGCAAATTGCTTCTCAGGTGATTGTGCAGGCTCTGATCCAAAGTTCACTTGCATAAACAGGAACATTTCCATTTACTTTAACAGGCTTTGGCTCATGCTCCAAGAAATGCACATGTCACATTCCAAGTTAGCACAGCTCCACTTAATTATTAAACATCTGAGAAATAACCGGACATTTCTATACAATAAAATTTCCAGTTACCACCAAGAAAATACTGACACTTTTTTTTTTTCAAGTGAAATTAATGTTCATGGCAGATGTGAACTTAACAGTTTGAAATCCTGTACTTGGTTGCTGGAGGCTTCTACTAAGGCTTGGTGGCTGGAGTTGATGGTTGAATTTCTCCTTAAGACAATGAGAGCATAAGGCAGGATGCTTAACTTCACCACAACCTGAGTTCTTCAGATTTTGTCTTTGTTTAAGCTTGCACTTTGCAAGTCTATTATTGTCAAAATGGGAGGGTTTATCAAAAACTTTTTGATGCATGTTGTATGTCAGATCCATAAAGGATGTGAATCTGATACAAGCTGATGGAGAGATACAGACATTTACAGATCTGGAAGCTCCCACTGCGGTCACCACCAGAGCAAACAATATCTAGATCAGACAGACTGCAAATAGAAACCACTGCACAAATGACTGAGGTTTGATACAATTTTTCTTCCATTCACTTCAACAGTCATACATCTTAATATTTTCAACGGCTGTTTGTAAAACATCTCACTTGAGAAGAAAAAACACGATTTTGATGCAAAGTTGCTCTTATTCTAAATTTAATTTGGCCTTCACACGCGTTTGCAGACTTTTCAAATACCAAAACTAAGGTGGAAAGCAAGATGTAACAAAGATGTCATCAACTACCCCACCACTTACTTCCTTAGTTTTGAGGTCACTCTATGCAGGATCAAGATGTAACAGGAAAAAAATAATTAAGCAGATGTAACAGGAAAACAATAATTAAGCAGGCTGTGGAATACTAGCTGATAATGGTTCTGGAGGACTGACATCCTGTCCTCTTCCCTTCCTTTTCCCTGTGTGTGCAATCTGTTTTGATGACAAGTTGAAGACACCTTTTTTACTTCCCTTGAAATCTCTTCACACTATGGTGTTTCTGTCTCGTGTCTGTTGTATCAACTCTCCACCAGGGGTTTGCATGAAAACAAACACAAAAAACTGCTACCACATTAAAAGAATGTCTCCTAAATATTTAACAACTTCTAGGTATTGTTATGCTAGCTAAAGCCTTTTTCCTGCAAGAGATTGCTGTTGGAGACAGAATCCCAGCCTAGGGCAGTATCAGCACATCCTTTCCAAGATCAAGCAAAAAAGACTTGTCAAACTGTAAAATGGACAGACATGTTGTGTTCCAAGACAGCAGCAATTCCGCAAACATTTCCAAAACCAGGATGAACAGATCATCAATTTATAGCTTTTAATATATGCACAAGACCTAATTCTCATCTCAGTTGGTATGAGATGCTTCTAATGACACAGGATTTGATCACAGAAGAGCTTAATTCTTCATTCATGCCGTGCAAACACGGTGTGCTAATTTTGGAAATGGTAGGGCCGATTCAAAGGAAGTTCACCGTATTGACATCAGTATAATTTGACCCCTTCACTGGAATAATGATGGTAAATTCTCTACCAAAATGCCCTATTAAAATAAATCTTACCAATGAGAAATATTCATAGCAATAGAATGTAAAAATGCAACTGTCTTACTAAGGATTTTAGAACTATGCATTCAATTAACAATGTAATAGCCTCACTTTCTATAATTTGCATTGGACACAAACCATAAGGCTAAAAGCACAAGAGATAAAAAAATTAACTTTCTCAGGATTTATTGTCTTTCTCAACTGCTGGATTCATCAAGTGACCATTAGGCATATTTCATGCTGTGGCTTATGCCTCAGTTTCCTTAGTTGTAATCAGAGATAAATAAAAAAATTATTTCCTAGAAATAGTTCTAAGCCTCTCTGTCATCTACATGAATTTAATTTGTAATGTTATTAGTTATCTACAACAGATTATTACTTTTTAAATTTGTCTATTGCCAACATGGTTCAAATTACACAGCACATAATCCATGTATGTTTCGTAAGTTTAATTTACTGATTTTAGTCAAAAACATCTTTTAAATTAAACGCTGCTATCCATTTTATTGGTCAGCTTCTACTTTGCTTATTGCTGTGTGCCTGCCAAGTTCATCTAATCAACACAACAATCTAACTGCAATCAAAGACAGTGGGAGTATTTATAAATCCAATCTGCTGCAGCAAATATGAAAGTATACAGTCATTACAGTATTCAGTAATAACAACTCAGAGGGAGTCAGAGTATCTGCTGTTCTCAAACTTTTTTTCTATTCCTTCCATAATTTCATCTGCACTTTTCTTATGGGCAAACAGCCACGTTACCTCTAAAGGTGTATTGCATATTAAAATTTAAGGTAAATTGCCGAAGTAAAAAAATCAGAAAGTCCCTATTTCCAATCCATTATGCCAATCAAGCTAACCCTTATACAACCCTTATACACTTTCTGCCCATGGCAAGGGAAGACCAGCTTTTGTGGCTTATTTCCTGCTCAGATATACTGCACAGCTCATCTCTTTATTCTGCACTTGACAGTAGATCACACACTTCCTAGAAGCATCTGATTTGTTGCAGAGATGCAGATCAGCTCTCAGTCAAGAGACTGGGCAGCAGCCTCCTTGCCCAGTTTCAGGGAGTGCTCAGGCAGTATGGCAGTCGGGGTTGGAAAGCAAACTGTTAGAGCAGTTGTCACAGCCTTCCTTTTTATCATGCCCTTTTACACAAACAGGTGGGTAACAACTGCGGACACAGCTACTGATCTCTCCTGAGCTTGGGAGTCCTCCAAGAAAAATTACATTTCATCCTAGGGAGCATGGAAAGGAGGGCAAGATGCCTCCACCAGAACTGACTACGGGGAACTGATCCACAGGATAGATGATTTGCCCTGGCAGGTTGAAAATAGACCTTTAATATCTTAGAGATCGTAGATGTCTTAGGTATCATTAGATATCACACTACAGTCTTTACTGTTCACAATGTTTTTGCTTCCCTGTCCACCCAAGACCGTGAAGGAGGTCACCAAATGAAATAATAGCCTATATTCCTTTTTACCTTCTATTTCAAAATATGAATTGATGTTTTAACACCCACTCTGTATTTCCTACTTGACAAGTGAGCCGCTAATTTCTCAAGAACTTTTCTGTGACCATCCCCACTGTATTTCAAGACCTTCCTAAACATGCATTTATTTTTATAATGATGGTTTCAAGTATATAAGTATCATTACATCTTTTTTTAATATAGGAAACTGCAGCAGAAAAAGCAAAGGTCAAAAGCGTTTAGTAATTCCAAGTGCCCACTTTGGGAACCTTAGGACTTAACTCCATCAAATTGCTTTGTGGTGTACAGTACCAGATGTGCCCATAGGCTCTAAGCAACAATGACATACAGCATTCAAACACACTGTGAAATCCTATGCAAGATGCTTACATTAAATAATAAATGATCATAGTTTTGTCTCCATCATAGCATAATTCCATGGCACTGCTGGCTATGTCTATAGTATGAGTATTAGTTATGCCAAAAAATAATTGAGTGCACCACCTTACCTAGTTCAAGTTAATCACCTTTAAACTGCCGGTATGACCAGACACTTAAATCAATCCCCAAACCCACAGATAATTTCCTCATCTGGCAAGCCACTGGGCTCACCTGAGCAACAAAGTGAACACATAAAAGCTTGGGGAACAATCAGCGAGTTTGGTTTTGAATATGATCTTGCACACGATCTGACAGGATTGCATGGACATGGCCACGTAGCCTGTACGGCACACGCAGAAATAGATCTTAATTCTCCAGGGTGACATAAACCTATTTTCTTCCTACAGGTGATGTATCTACTTTCTAGCCTTCTTAACCAGCCTACTCTAGCCTGCTGCTTTTTATTCCCACTTTGCTGTCAACCCACTTACAGTCTGTTTCTGATCTCAGTCTCATCTGTATTAAGCAGAAGTGACTCCTGTGACTACATGGGCGTAAGTGAGATCAGAAACCATCTCAAAGTGCAACAAAAGCAAGGTACCAGATCCAGGGTAGTTACAAATAAATTCTCATTGTATGTGGAGCTGTGTTCAGGAACATTTTCCATTTTAACATACTGCAGTGTTAATGTATTGGGCCAACTTCAGTCAGAGACATTAAACAGACTGACTTCAGGGGATGATAATGGCTAATTCTGGCTCACAGCACAAACTAGCGGTGACTTCCCTGACTTCTGCCCTACCAGTAACTTTTTCCAAATATTATATTTTGGTGCCTTTCTAACAAATTATTGCACTGTCACTACAGTACTGAGAGAGATCTTATCTCTTTTGAGATCTGATTTCATTTCATTTAAATGTTGTTGGGTAGCCTGCTAATTTTGCAGAAGAGCTCATGTTTCTCAGCAAGTTTGAGTTGCTTTTAAGTGGACCTGTCAGGGAGCAGAGTTTTGTTAAGGGAACAGAAGTTTTAAGGAAAAGTATTTGTTGATTTGTTTGTTTCAGAGTGGTTGAATGTTTTAGATTGAAAAACACTTCTAGGTTTGTTGGGTTCATGGAAAGAATTAACGCACCATACTTTAGAGTCAGTTGTCAAGTATTATTACACTGAAGAAAACAGAGCTGTCCTGATTTACACTACCAGCAGATCTGACCCTACGAGTTATTTGTGTTAACCAATAGCTGGGTGAATTGTTATTTTTCGGGCATTTTTCTGTCATTTTAAGGTTTGTGTTAGTAAGATTTGCAGTACGTGAACTGCAAAAAATTTGTGAAACAATGTGATTTGTTAACATGAAAGGAGAAAGCACTATTCTTTGAAACAGAAAAAGTTAGAAGGGAAGAAATTTAATTCATGAAATAGATGTTTTAGAAAAAATCTGAATCTGCATTCAAGGCAAAGATCTGATAAAAATCGAGTAAATAAGTTCAAGTTCATAGCAGCTGAAGAACAGTTCAACTTCAACAATATCATTGTCAGGAAAAACAAATACAAACTTGCCCCAGAGCAAAACAACATTAGAGAAATCAGGAAGAGGACAGATAGACAGACAGTAAGTTATGGACATAAAACTCTTTGTACCAAAACCAATTAACCCTAACCTAAGGCAAGCCTTTTTCTTCTAGCCCTTCCTTTAAAGGTTTTAGAATTTATAGCCTGTGTTTCTCAGGGGAGGTCCAGCTCTGCTCTGATTTCACATTTCACAGCAGCAGGATGTGTAATCCTGCTGCAGCACAACACACATGATGTAGCTGATATCAGGAAATCCACTTTTCACGAGCTGGAAATACACTGGAATTGAGCTGTAACCAGAACTCACTTCTATTGCAACAGGCCATACAAGTATGTCTGCAGAAATAACAGATTGAAGTGATACTCATTAGAAGTCACATCCTGCATTTGATATCCTAGGGAAAAAAAACAACCCAAACCAACCCACTACACTATTGTTTGAAAGATGACTAGATTTTTAATGCTTGCTAAATTCTACAATACTTAGAGCAAAACAACATTATGAAAAATTGGGGGAAGGGTGGTTGGTTTTTGTTTTTTGGTTTTTTTTTTGTTTTTTTTTTTTTTTTAAATCATGCAAAAGGTTTATATACATGTTTAGTATCATGCATTTCTATAGCTTCATAACATAGTTATATATTGATGAAGATGATAGGCATCTGCAAAGGTACTCTCATGTTATATTTGTATTCTTAAATAAGGTGTAGCCTCCTTATGAACATTTGTAATAAGAATTAATCTTACAACTTACAGAGCTTTTAAATACATTCATCTGACCCATACTCATCTTATAGCATCTGTCTTTGCTGAGTTTTATCTTGGGAGATAGCTTTTCTAAAATTCCTACCAGCCTTCTATTAATTATATGGGTATTTTTACAACAGAGGGTTTGGGTAGTAAAGAAATTCTCCTACTTCATGGATTCAGAAACATATATATATACACACACATACCTGAGCAAAGAAGCACCAATAACATCAGGAAAAAACCCTCAGCATTTTAGAACAGCTCGAGCCAGACAACTTTACTGTTTTATGCTGCATCCCAAAGCTACATTGTAAGCAGGTGGAAGTACAGCTTTCAAGGCCATATATTCCTGCCTTCCATCAAAACCATAGAAACACCTGTGCTAAACAACTCTTGATTTCCCGTTGTGAAAACAGCTTCTAAAATCATCTTATTTCTTGGTAAGAAATACTGGTCCCATGAGATACTGGAGTAAAACAAACAGGGACACTGATTGAAAGCCACTTAAAGATTTGATTTTATTGTATTATGCTACAAAGTGCAGCTCTGCTTCTTATACATGGATACATTTACTTCTCAGTATACACAACAACTTAAAAGTAGCTAAAAACTCAAGATAAGAAACAACATTTTCTAGTGATCACCTACTTAATGTGTAGAGTTTGAAGCCCAGCTCATTTAAGGCAATAAAAAGAAAAGCTAGTTTATAAGCTGTTTCATGGTATAAATGAACAGCCCACCAGCAAGCCATCTCCATAAAATACCGAGATAAAACCACCAAAAATGCTGTTTGATAGGGTATGGAAAACATCCAAACCGTACCCTTCTCAAAACAGGTATTTTAGTTCAGTTGCTTATTCAGGCTTATGTTTTCTCATTAGGTAAAATTAGATTTTACATCCTTTGAAATCCTAAGCACTAATGGGGAAAATTATTCATTGTATGAGTACGAGTAGTCACTCCAGTCATAAGAATGTGTCTGCTTACAGAATAGGTGACCTTTTATCTGAAGAAAGGCTACTCACAAGTATATGCTGCCCCTCCAAATTATTTTTTTTGCAACTCATCGACAATGGAGCTGCATATGAAGACCTGAAACAACTATTTCTATACAACTAATGAACTCAAACCAGCGATATGCTCTGAGATCCCATTATTCCCCTTAGAAACGGCTCTGATATACCAGAGGTGACACAGAGACAATGAATGGAAAGCTGCCTTCTTACCATCCAAAGATCATCCCAGATTAAACAAATTATGGAAATATTCAAACCGGCCTTATTTAGCTAAGGAAATATTATTCTGGCTGTGACCTCACTATGAATATCCCTGAACTTCTAGTCTGCAGTATGTTACTGCTATAGAATCATTATGGTTGAAAATCCCTCCAGGATCACCAAGTTCAACCTACATCCCAACATTTCCCTAACCGCTAGACCATAGCCTCAGGTGCTACATCTACTCTTTTTTTAAATACCTCCAGGGACGGTGACTCCAACACATCCCTAGGCAGTCTGTTCCAGTGCCTGACCACTCTCACTTTCACAGAAAGTTATTTTTCACTTTATTTAAGCAGGATTGAAGTTGAATGTTCATTTCCTGATCTGCCCCTTCCCTACTCCTGCTACTTCCAGCTAAAATCCATAGTCTGATTTTTCACTACTCTCACTATTAGTACTCATCCCCTGCCCAGCATCCTCCCACCACCTGTTACCTATTTGTCTGGGTAAGTGGCAGCACACACTGTACTTAACTACAAGCTATACACGTACTGATGAGTTGCTCAGTAAATGCACAATGAATGAGCAAAATACTTGCAGGCTCAGAAATGCTAAGATGCTCAAGCCTGCCTGCCTTCCCCTATGCAGGGCTGCTAATTCACCAACCTGCCAATTTTCACTAAATCACTATCTTTGTAATCTTTAATCCTGCCAAATTTAGGAGCAAGACAGAGACAGACTGATCTAAGAATATTCATCCCCAGCAAAATCACACAAGCCTTGTTTCCTCAGAATAAATCTAAAGATTTTTCCAAACAGTCATTCTCCCTGAGTGACATAACACCTACACGACTAAAAAAACAGAAAAATGGAACTCTGGGCAAAGTAAAAATCAGTGTAAGTAAGCATAAAAAGAATTGTCTCTGTCTGACAAACAACAACAATGACAACAACAACATGGGGAACAAATGGTGATTTTTTTCCTGCTATATTAGTAGTATTGGAGGCAAACATCTGTCACCAAAATGCAAAGAAACCTTATCCAAAATAAAGATCTCAATGCTAAGTAAGTGTAAACACAACAAACTTGACACTTTAAGGTTTCAAACTTTGTAACAAGAAATGACCAGACATTTCACAGAATATTGGTTCTCAGAGCTGCTTCAAAGAGAAAAAGGGAAAAGGAACAGGAAGAAATAAAAGAAAAAGTAGAAACTGTTAACCCAGAAAACTTCAATGTGACAAAACCAAATGTTTGTTCTAGAGTCAAAGAGTTCCTGATTCTGCCTCCTGTTTTAAGCTAAGATTTTCAAGCAAAGTTGAGCAAGAAGATGGCTCCATCATTGTCCACTGGGAGACAGGGCACTTGAAAATCCCTTGTTACATTTCAGTTTTTAGAATCTGTGGTATTTCTNTTCACAAATGTTCCTATTAGCACTTCACCAAGAAGTGTGCCAGGTTAGTAATTGGATCACAATTGTTTTCAGTGACATTTGTGAACAGCAAACATGGATCTGGCAAGTTTCTCAACATCCCAGATACTTGAGTCTGTTAAGGAATGCTGACATGCCAATCTTTGCCTGAAATCTCACATGTGAGCAGCAGAGCACCAATTATTCCCTTCATGGTAGCAGCAGTCTATGCAGACAGCTACTGCTGAACAGAAAGAGAGCACAAGGCACTTGAGCTCAATTATTTGATCTTGTGCCTTAGAAAGCATTTCAAAATTTTTAGTTATCTGTTCCCCAATATAAGCAATGAAAATTAATGGAACATCACTTAAAGAACAGCTCATCATGTAGATAATTCATAACAGTAATATACTTTTGTACAAAAGATAGACAGTATTAAGATTGTATGAGGGTTCTGTTTCTTATCTAGAGCCTATATAGAAAGACATCTTCCTTTTTATGGTAAAATTGCCATCACACACTTTTTAATGTACAACAGAAACCATCAGTCTCTTGCTTTCTATGCTTAAATAACTATTAGCCTAATCCTGCCCGTGTTCATGGGGGATTATGTATGATCATGCTATGTTCATGTATCTATGCTCCTGCAATGTAGTCTGGGTCCAAATAACTCCTCTGTGCACTTTTGCAGAAGAGAGACACTTGGAAGGTCTTGACAAATTCACTCAATCTGTCATCCTCCCTACATAAGGATCAGTTATGCTCTGAATTGCTTAAAAAACCTTCAGCAATGATGTAACAGCATAAGATTTTTTGGAAGCATTTTCATGCTAATATTCATGTCTCAGTAAGCCTACTTCATAAATTTTTTCTAAATGAGTAAGTTCAAATCTTGTCTTAATTTCAGAGATGAACATCTGGAAAAGCTGCCATTTAATGGCCTCATCTTGAGTCTGTTCAGAAAGTTAGCTGAGGAAAATAGATTGGGAAAACAAAAGGGAACAACATCTACTGGACAAACTCTAAAAAACAAGCTTCCTCCTCTTTCTCTTCCCAGCAGAAATGGAGAAACTAGGTAAGATAGGTGCCACCTAAGGTAAGCATACTAACCAGCTCTTAATGCATTTCAGGTAAGATCCTCAATATTTGTTCTCTGTGGAAGGGATAAAGATTGCGACAGATGGTTAGCTTGCCTAACCACAAACACCACTGGGCTTGTCTAAACAAAGATCTAGACTCCAGTCCCAAACTGAAATTATACATGACAGTGCCATATCGCAGGGATGCTGGGACTTCCTAAACTATTACTACATAAGACGAGACAGAAAATTCATCTCTGCCAAAACCTAATAGAGAGCAAAGTCAGTAGGGCTTCTTCAGGTCAACTGTTTCAACATGGAGATAACAGAGCAAGAACTTTGACACAGGTCTGCAGAGCTGGATACTCCACAGCTTCTCTGAGTAATCCATTCTAGTACTTAACCATTTTTGCTCTATACCTGGTTGCTAAACAGTTTCTTTGCTGCTGTTGAACTGTGCTGAAATCTAGCATAGATTAGGACTGGGCCCAGCTTTGCCCTTTTGTAATTCTGATTTAGAACTTGTATTTATTTACTTCACCCAGTAACTGGAAGCTGTACTGTAGCTGCAATTATAAATAACCAGTATACTAGAAACGTGAAGAAGAAATGTAGTTGTAAAAGGGCATAGAGGGATCACCAAAATAAAGTAAGTCAGCAGAAAACACTTTAGCAAATCTCATTAACGCATTGTGCTACAATCCTGTAAGATAACAAAGACAGATATTTAAAGCATGTTTAATTGACAAACAATTTTTCAGTATAAACCAAGGAAAAGTTTATAGTATGAAAGTACTGACAACTGGAAGTTATCTACAGAATTTTTGTAAGTACTTGCAGATGTAAATGTAAATTACTTTTCAGACAAACCAGCCAGTGCAAAAGTCGCTTTTAATAAAACATGAGCGCAGTTGGTTTTTGCCAGTTAGTTTCAGAAAAAACATAATTATTCTTTTTTTAGCTAATACGTATCACCGAACAACCGCCTTTTCCTATTGTACATTCTAATTATCTTGATCAGTTATATTTTTTGTTTTAAAAATATTTTATTAATTAGATTCTTTTGAAATTAAGATATGTTTCTTTCAGCTACACATTATGACCTAAAAGTATAAAAACTGTTTTTGTTGATTTACTCTTACATACCCTTGGAGAGAAGATTAAAACAAATTATAGAGCTTACTTCTTAAAATTCCCAAAATACCACTTATCGCCACACAACAGCAACACTTTGCAAAAGCATTAGTTGTCAAATTATATTTAATCAAGCTTATTTTGGAAAACAAGACTCACTTGAATCTTGACAGGAAGAAGTGTCAAACGAGGCACCCATTTTCAGATAAAAGAAACCATTCCAACTTTTGCAAACAAAACCTAAACAGATGTCATGTTTTCATCCTTTCTCTGTAACAGGAAATGTGAATAAGGTATGTGAAAAAACTATGGAGGGCATACAATACACTCTTACTACTATATTGTAGGGAAACCCACATATTTGCATGCTTAAAGTCAGTAAATAACACGAAATCACTGGAATTATTTGAGCACTTAAGTAATTCTTAGAAGTAAGATTACAAAGGTCACTTGTTCTCTGTCATGATTAGCAGTGTAATACCAACCCTCAGAGGAAACAGTTTCTCAGCCTGCAAGAAGTCAGCTTGAAGAAATAAATGTGATACTGAATTTGAAAAAGGCTGAAAACCTGGCAAATAAATTGCTAATGAGTAAGATATGTCTAATATTTGTCTGTTTCAGTTCAAAGGTAGTTTAGGATGGCATATGAGAAGGAATCTAGGCTACAAAGGTTACTTTTGTGCAAGAAAATAAAGAAGTTCATCACCATTCAAAATATTTCAGTGAAACAAGTCACCTTTTTTTGTAAAAAAAAAAAAAAAAAAAAAGCCACCATATAAAAGGTTTTCTTTTATATAGGATCAATATAGGAATAGTGAATAGTGATTTTTTTGATACATTGACAAGGAACACTGAAAACAAAGCAAAGCACAGTTCTCCTGGAAAGAAGAATACTAGATATAGTAGCCAAGTAGATCAAGTTACTTCCTTAAAGTATTTTTTAAGGGTAGAAGATGATACCAAAAAAACCCCCCTCAAGCTCTATGTCTAACTGCCTGTGTACAAGCAAAAAACTGAACTGCATCGAGACTTCCTTTGAACTGATTGAAGGTGACACTGGAAATAACAAATAAAGGTAGAGCAGGTGAAAAGAAAAGCTTACCTATGATAAAAGCCTTTTGCAGATTTGTCTACTACAGCAAGAAATAAAGGTTATGCACCGAACGCTTCTTGTAATGGGAACAGCATCAATGTAAATCACAGTCCAACTATAAGAAGTGGCTGCCACTGAATGTTGAAGGCAATAATATATTTTTTTATTCAGTGTAAAACAATTGCAAGCTATCTGTATGCTATGTAAACTATCGTGACATTGATCCATTGATGAAGAGTGTAGATCTTGCCGTGCATTTCCAGCATATAAGTGGGTTTTAAGGAAACATATAATATTATCTATCAAATACAAAGGATGTGATGATGCCCTCAGGGACACTGTCAGAGAGGAAAGACAAAGATATCAGTGAGGTTGAAACTGAAAATTTCAGTAAGGATCTATCTTTTTCATCTATCATTTTAAATGCCTTTCCTGCCTGAGATGTTCACCTTACTGAGGTAGAACCTCAACCTAACGAAGAGTTATTTTGAAATTATATATTTAAGATAAGCACTTAATGTTGACTTATTTCAGATTTTAAATTTGAATCATTAAAGCTCCTTTCTATTTTGCTTCAGAAGTAATAACCTACTGCTCAACAACCATCACAAAGTCACCATAAGATAAGGAGAAATTACTGGTTCAAAAAAGCCACAGAACCTGGGCAACAGAGAAAGGCAAGAAATAGTTCTAGTTTTGTAACTCTTAGCAGGAGGATATGACAGGGAGTTTAGTCCTTCAAGAAACTGGTATATTAAAAAAAGTTGTTGCTTATTATTTTCTTTTTTTTAAACATTCCTTGTCCTCAAATAGAACAAACAAACAAACAATTTAAAAAACCCAAAACACTCCCCCCCCAACTTGAAACTGTATTCGTATTTAAAGAAAATGTACTTCAACATTTCAAAAAGCCAAGTGGTTAACAGTGCAAACCTCAAAGCAGAGGATATTATTCTATCAACTCTTACAGAAAATGCAGCCTTCCAAATATACTACCTAACAACCATTTGTTTTCACGGTAGCAACAGTAACTCAGAACTAACTCAAATTGTCTGTAAGCAGTATAGCTTAAACAGGAGTTAAAACTCATCCTCAAAAACATCCAGAAAAGTTGAAGCTGGTCAGGATAATTGCAGCTTGCACTCAGGGTTTTCTCTCATAGCCTTCAGTTCCACCACCACCACCACCTCCTCCCACCCCTTCCCCCCATCAGCTTCTTCTGGCTCAGATGAATATTTCCAAATAAATTTTTGTGAGGTCCTCTTGCTCTGCACTTTTGTGAGATATATTAATCAACCCGAGACCATCCCTTCTGGCCAGAAAAATCTAAACTGGCCCAAACCTGCTACTGATTTAAACAAGATTTACTATAAATTCCTCTCTTTCAGAAATATACTTGAAACAAACAATAAGAACATTGTTACTTTGCTTTAATCAGTGTGCTGTCCTGACTTTTACATGCTTTGAAATGCACTCTAGATGCACATCCAAAATGTGAACATCCCATTGTGTGCAGGGAGTTGTGACCAGATGCCACTGATATTCACAAGTCCAGTCAAAACATATGAAAAAACCTCTTAGGCTTAAACTGGCATGCCTCAAAATATTGTCTAATTTAGTAAATCTTCAGTAGACAAGCATATGTAATCCCACTGAGGAATTTCCAATAGCTCAGTTCAAAACAAACCTCTGGGAAAAAAAGGATCTGTACTTTTATATACAGTTGGTATGTAACATATAGGAAAGTCACAAAACTCTTCTGTATAAAAGTTTTCTTTGTGGTCTGTTTTGACATAAAACAAGTTATATTTCCTATTTGTTCCCAGCCTGCTGCTTCTCTTATTGAACTGGAAAGCTGCATCTTTGGTCTATTCTGTAATTCTTTTTTAACTGCTATACAAAAGACATACTACAGTCAACTCAAAAGATAATAATTAATCAGACCTCCAAAATTAGGAAATCTGTAATAAATTCATTAGTTTGCTTTCTATATTTGAGTACTTAGAATAAAGCTTGTAAGATCTCATGATAACTTTCCTTATTAAGCTGGAATTCAGGAGGCACATCGGCTAACATGGGACACAGTAAAACTGCAAAATTGGTGTCAGTCAGATTGCATTTATGCAAATAAAGGTAAATCCATTGCACTAAATCTGATCTGGGTCTCAACATGGATAGCACCATACACACTGCTTTTCCCACAACAACTTTTCTACTGAGTTAACATAGCTTAAAAACACCATTTACAAACAAAACCAAACCACCAAAACATCCCTGGACATAGCCATAGAAACTGATGTTACCATAATTTCTGATGTATAAGTAAACTTCCTTTTGCTGTTTGAACTGCTTTGCTACCTCTGTGCATGTAAAGGAATTAACATATTAAGATGTTCTCAATGTCCCTTTTTCTAAGCTTTAGCAGTAAATGCAGGAAATCTGACTTGCAGGTGTCACTGTCTAGGCTCCAGGTCTAAACACAACACCAACAAACAGCAACGCATCAACATAACAGACTACAGTAAATAATTTTGCCTATAATCATACATTCTGCATAGAAACCTCCAGCCAGATGTGTCTTAAGACATCCAGCAGAATCAAGACATGGATACTGGAGAATTAGAATGTTCTTCCTAGTGCAATTCTTCCCTCTGTGTTTGCAGAACGGAACAGTGACAGACCTTCTTATTATGATTGCAGGACAAAATAAAGCTGCAAGAATTTCCAGTCTCTACTCACCACCAAGCTGTTTGTCTCTTTTGCTTGCACTTCTTTGCAATTACAACACGTCTATATTCTCTTTCTCTTCTTTGTCAGAGAATAATTGCACTACATTATGTTGGCTTTACTTTGAAACATATAAACAAATAGCACTGACTGGTTGGGTCTAACTTCTTTCTTGCACAGCTTGGTCTGACTAAATACTATCAAATCACACATATAATTAAAAAAAAACCAACACAGCACTTCACATTTATTGAACAAGTAGACCAGGCTACAAAACCGGGTACCAGTCTAACATGGTATTAACGAAGATGATACATACAGTGAAAATTTGTACCCTTTAAAGACCTATCACTATGATTACATAATATCAGAAATTAGAATAATTTCTCTTAAAGCAGCAAGACTTGTTGAGCAGTACAATGATTTTCAGATGCAGGGAGTGCTGAGAAAGCACAGTTGTGAGTAGTCATCTGAAATGGACTTAAGATTCATCTCTCTTGAGACTCGATGGACTTGAGACTCAATGTCAGCATCAAAGGTTTCATCTACATTTGTTAAACTGACAGCGACAAAAAGGAATTCACAATGATCACACTTGCTTGTCTTCTCAGGGGGCAGTCAACTTAAAAACTGATTGCCTTGCAGCGCTCACTACCAAATGTCCTTATCTTTAAGAATTAACTTGCAGCCAACCAGTAAATCTGAAATTTACCATATGCTTCTATGAGCTGCCACAAATAACATTATGTTGTGCTGCCAAACAATAAGCTAATGGCTCTAATCCTATTTTATGACAATGTGAACAACATTTACTGGCTGTTACATATTCTAGAATTGCACTGGAATCTGAAGGAATGCAAATGAAATAATAGAGGAATAGTAGAGCTTATGTGATAAAAAGGTTCAATGGAAATAGAATTAACCAGTATTTTAAAAGAAATAATTACATCCTCTAATTAAAAGCCTAGTATGGTAGGGATGAGAGGGGTCATACAGATATCTTTTATGCTTCCTCCTACAAGCATCTAAGAAGGATCATTGCTTCTGTGTTTCTATTGGCAGTTAAATCTCAAGTTCATTCTTTATATTAAATTATGTGTGAAAACACAGATGCCAAAGGTACTGGCCACAATAGCCCACAAGTTCACCCAGTGCAGTTCTCTGACGATGTACCAGTATAAAACCACAGCGTGAAAACACACAGCCTTACGTTACTGTTGTGAGCCAGGAAGACGCTTCTCTACCCAGCTGTATTGTACAATACAAGAAACATGCCGCTAGCTGCAAAAGCAGATACTATGGAAGTCTCGATTTCTCAGACAGGATTGCCAGGTGAGTTCTAGTAAGCTGTGCTGGATGCTGTTGAATTTACCAACCCAGCAAACCGTGCAAACTGCATTGGTGCAAACAAAAACTGGTGGTTTACACCTCAGCACATTTGCTTCCTACCTTCACACTTCTCATTTCCTTCACACTGAGATCTGAGTAATTTCAAGCAGAAGATTGGAGTAGACAGTTTGGGGCGGCACTTTCTAAAACCATCAAAATGTAAATGGCCAGCTGAGACTGGCCTTGCTCAGAGACCGGAAAACAATGAATCAAGCCTCTGAGCCTCAACACCACTTTCAGTTGCACACTAACATGTACTGTAATGCTTGCCTTTGGCCAGTAACTTTTTGTCTACTCCAAGAGTTACATGCTGAGTTGAAGTAATTTAAGGACACTCTTAAGCTACAGTAATTCAGGGAGACCGTGTACTGCCTTTGATGAAGAATCTAGTGCTTTCACCTGACTAAACAAAGTCACGTGAAAAAAAATATCACTATGCTCTTCTAAGTGAGAAATTTAAAAACTCTTCAAACCAAGTGTCAGTGATCTTAAGAAACCATTACTACTACTGCATTTCTTCTACGGGTCAAATACCTGCTCTTACTGGGTCCCAAAATTTAGATCTCTCTCACCCTAACCACCAAAGATCACAATCAGATTCCTTTTTCCTTGGCCTCAGTGGTTTACGTCCTGACTACATAGTCTTTCTTGTTGTTGCCATTTTGCAGGAATAGACTATCTCAGCCTCCAAAAATAAAGAGGATCCTTCACAGCCCTCTCCCAAGGAAAGCAAAGGAGTTTAAAAAAATTTTTTTTTTTGGACACTTGGAAGTAATATAAAATAAGGTTTAAAAGTTTCCAGAGGACCACCCTTTCTAGCTAGCACAACACACAGAACCTGGATAAATATCTGAGGCCAAAAATCAATTCCCTCAGTCAGTTTTTCACCAGTAGTCATTGGCATTCCTCGAGTTTCCCTCAGAATGACTAAGGAGCCCTTGCCCCTTCCATATACCCTCCTGCTCTGGAAGAAAGAGACTTCAGCTTTCTGCTTCTGACCTCACCTGTTACTCTTTCCATTCTCTCAGGCAAAAAGCTAGCGAGAGACGTGTTTGCTTACCTTTTATGAGTCTCCACATATTTTTATCAGGTGATCATGGTAGTATTGCCTAGCAATATGTAATTCAATCACTGTTTCGCACTGAGCAGCCACACCGTTTTGTCCCGTTGTACCATGCATACATGTGGCACATTCACGTGGGTTATTGTCAAGAATTCATTCTGCCAGCTGTAAAAATTTATTCTGTAAGCTCCTCAAGGTATTATTTCAACACGGAAAACAAAAGACAAAGGAGGTGGTAAACATTACCTTACCTGAAAAAAGGTTCACAATCTGAGAGATGCAAAGAAAAAAAAAATCCTATAAAACATAATTAATAAAATACTCTTCAAATTTCCACAACATACTTCTCTGAATAAAAAGAAGTTAAACTTCCAGCTGTCAATCTGCCACTCATAAACATTAGTCAGAAATTAATATGCAGATCAAATATATTTTTGTTGTATTTCAGTCCAAAGCAACACAATGGATTTTAAATCCAACAGTGAAAGAAATTTCTTTTTAATTTCTGAATTTCAATTTGAGCAAATGTAGTGGCCACAAATGTCTACCAGAGATTGTCTCTGCAACTACCTAATCCTCAACAACCTAACCTTCTAAACACACAAGCATCAATAGCCTTTAAAGATCTCCACAAAAAACCTCATCACTACATTGTAGCTGGATTTATAAGGAAAGGTAAAAAAGAATCATTAAAATTAATTATTAAAATACTGAAATGAGTGAAAAATGATAAGCATAAGAAATCAGGTTACAACAAACTACCATATTCACTGACAAAATACCGTTCCTTGGAAATCTCCTATTAAACACAGTAATGTGAATTGTCTCTGCCTAATAAAAAAGAAAAAGCATTATACATATACTTAATGACTTCTGTGCAGGAAGGTGAGAGACTTCACAGTGAATACTGATTATTTGCATGGAGAAATTATGAGTTTTGTCAGTATCAGCAGGATTGGATCCTTAGTGTTACAATTAACTATTTCAACTAAGGAATAGAATACAAAATCTCTTTGTTTATTCCATTTGAGCCCTCAGAAAGATAAATGAGCTTTTCAGATATTTATTTCAGAAGAACTATAGTATTTGAGGTAGTTCAATTTTTTTTCCCTTGTCTTTGATTGCAGACTAGGGCAGGAACATCTGATAATGGCAGACTTACAGAGTGCTGTTCTGTTGGAAGCATTGGTGGCATTATACACTAACTCTTGGCCTCCTCTGCCTATGCCAATTTCCATTTTGGAGCTCTTAAAAACCCCTGAAAAATTAGACATCTAAGATTGAAAGGGAAGGGGTTGATGAATCGTCTAAAAACATAATTAATCTCTATTTTTTTAATTGCAATAATACACAGAGTACTGAAACTTGAATGGGTTAATTACAGGTATTGCAAAGCAAACTTCAGTTGATGGAACGTGTGTACCTCCACTCAGCAAGTTAACAGTACACTCAGAAGGTGGTACAGACAGTAGCCTGAACACAACAATGTTTTCTGAAGAGACAAAACTGTTAATTGAAATCATAATTAAAAAGCAATGAATATTTTATCTCAAGGTGTAATTTTAATTCATAGTGAATTAAAATTCATTCATTCATAGTGAAGGCTTGTTAAACACCCATAGTCTCTTTTCAGCACCATCTAACTTTCTTAATGGAAAAACCCATGCCTTCCAAAGTGCTGTAGTACTAGAAATGGACTAAAATTGCAAGAACGAGAACTTATATATGGAACACATGAGGGTTCTCAGACACTTTCATTTCATACTAGGTTTCCGTTTCACATATCTGTGATTCCTAAACGTAGCCATCACAATAAAAAACCCCATCAGTCTCCATCCACCCCCCTATTTATAAAACCTAAACACTTCTCTTTATATATCCTTCAGCCTCCTACAGGAAGTAAGCAGGTATATAAAAGGTTAATTATGTCAAGCTGTAAAGGATCTCACACCACGAAAAAACCACTGATAGTGTGTCCCACTCTTGGACACTCTTTTCAATGTTATACTGAATTAACCTGAACAATTATTTGGCTTCGTTATAATTTATATAGCAGATGTTCAACCAAATTACTAAGTTACAGTGTCCCATGTCTTCTTTACCCTTTTCTCTGCAGACATACTTACAGCAGGAACTCACCTCTGCTCAGGACCCACCAGAACTCCCCCACCCCAAATTCATGCATTTTAAGAAATGTACCTTTAAAGAATCATGCCATTTGCCTCCCCTGAAAAAGAGCAGCATTGATGACTCAACAAATTGAAGTGTGCCATGAACATATACCTGCCTATTGCTTTTCTGTGCAGTGTAGTTCCCTAAGTAATGCAGGTTTCTGTGGGTAATGCTCAAACATGACGTCTTTCCGCAAATTTCAGAAGTGAATAGAGCCATAAAAATTCTTGAACCTGCCTCAAAATCTCTAATTTGGGTTTGAATTTTGCTGAGCATAGGACAGGAAAAAACATTTTGTGTAGGTCATCTGGATTACTCAGCATCAACAAAATACAGTACAGAGCTAAAAGTTACGGTAGAAAATTACTGCTGCATGGAACAAAACAGTGATTGAAAAAACTCTATGCATATGAAATATATTTTTCATATTAGTAACTAGAAGTCTGTCACAAGTATGCAACCAGACTGGCAACTGTCTGTTGCATCTCACACGAGTCCCTGAGTTCACAGAGTTTTAGAACATATCCATATTCCAGTGAAACAAATTGAATCATAACCTACTACCCTAATTTGAAAGTTCGTATTACACAAAAAAATGAAGATGGAAGGAAAAAAGAATGCAAGGAGAACGGAAGTCACACACAAAAGTGAAATGCAAGACAGTGTCATTACTAACATTTTTCACACTTTTTCACTTGTTAAATTTACAGTTCTAAGGTAGGCTGGGGAACACCTGGCAAGAGTGAATACGGGAAAGTATAAGGTTAGCATTAGAAAGACACTTAAAGGTACTGTGATTGTCTCCTCTGTGTACGATACGTTCAGAAAAACCCAAGAAAAAGCAGGAAACGCTTACAAATTGAGTTACAGTCATTGCTGCATTATTAATATTTCAGTGCTAAAGAGAATTTTCCTTTCTGAACCTCAAATTAGATGACAGTTAGTGCAAACATACACAGATATGCTCTCAATAAAGAGCAGAAAGCAGCCAGTGAGCCTGTGTTCAGCAGCCTCCTGGGACTTTACCATAGAGGGTCATACCATGATTAAAGAGCCCTGTTAGTTTTTTTTTCCTCTTTCATTATTGCTACAGGAATTTGCTATGGGACTGGTATTAGAAATATAAAGTAACCATACTATTCTGGAACTCCCTTCACTGACAAACTTTGATGGCTGAATACAAATCTGTTACTACATCTGCCCCTTCACACTTTGGTTTACTTTGTTTTATAAAAAAATACTCAAATGATAGTGAAAGAACCCACTGTGTTTATCTGAAAAATATTCCAAACTTCCACTATTAATAGTCATACTGCAACAACAGAGACTTTGACAAGTCCAAGCACTCGGAGGATCCTAAAATCTTAGGTTAATGATGTTTCACTGCAGTGAATTAAACAATGAAAACCACGAAACAAACAGGAAGGTTACAGCCAGTACACTACATTATGAAATAATATTCTGATGCAATTTTGTAAATTTTGTTTTACAGAGAGAAATAAACAAAACAAAACAAATGGTCATGGGAACAACTTATTAATGGACTTTTATCAAGCAGTTTGTTGAATTACAATTGTTCAGGATTGTCAAAAGAGAATCTAAAGACAAACTAAATTCTTGCACGGTATTTCAAAAGTATTACTGCCAAGCAAAATCCAGGGGAAACACAAACAATTAAACCAAGAGAATGCTTTACTTCCCATCCCACCAGCTACAAAAGATGTGGATTTTAGTTTTGATTTTATTATGAAAGAGAAAAAACATCCAAGAGGATTTTATTTAAAGACTTTGTTTCATCTAAATCTGTCCAGCACTTCCCAGGCCCACTCACTGCACAAGGAGAAGGTAAACATGGCTCAACTAGTGAAAAAAGAAAAAGAAAAAACAAAAAATGACAAAGATGCCCGTTGTTCACTACTTTGCCCACAAACGTGGGCTGGTCCCTGGTGTATGCTAGCAAAGCCACCCGTCACAGTATCGTTACAGACGTCTCCCGTGATTGAGATGCAGGGATGATCTCGTCACACCCTTTCCTCAGTGGTTGCAGTGTCTGGGCCACCACTGTGTGCATTAGCCAGTGAGTATAGTGGGAGGTAAATTGTTTTAATTATTCGGTTACAACAACAGTAGGAAGTAAAGCTGTGCAAAGCAGCTTTGACTTAGAGAAGAATTAAGACAGATATTAGTGTAAATCTGTTCCTATGATTTTGTAAATATATGTATTTCTTTAAGCTATGTAAAAGGGTTCATACACACAACAAAATCCCTGCAGCTTGTTCTATGAAAATTTCTGCATGTTCTTTTTTATGCCAAGACTACTCTTACACGTGCACACACAGAATGAGTATGCACACATCATATGCTAGAAGCAAGTATAGAACATTTGGTGAAACAGAAATCCTGCAAACTAACTATTAAGTTATACTCTCTCTGAACATGCTAGTTTTTTTAATGAAAGCAGATGTGCAAGTATAGTTCTTTATTAAAAACTCAGTTTGCACCTATAATACAGTGATGTCCTTAGTTATATAAGCACAAACAAGTTGTTAGCTTTAAAATACAAATGGAAGCATGAATACCGACCGCTGTTATAAACTAATCCAGGTTGCTTATGGATTAAGGCTGAAACTGACTTTAGCATACAAAGCACTTTAAAAATTATTTTACAACATTATAATGTTGAACTTAGAAACATATTATACATTTGTCTGGGAAAAAAACCCAAACAAACAAACAAGAGACCCTAAGCATCTGCTAAAACAGAGTCTAGTCTCTTATATAGGAATGTTTGATTAGCCTTTTCACCTGACTGAATTTTAAATCCTAATACTTTTGGAGGTTTAAGGCATTAATAGAACAATTTGTTATTGTTATTTCTGTTTTGCTCATTTAGCAGAATATAATACCTGTATTAATATAAATTCAAGCAACTTGGGATGCATGGGATGTTTTCACCAATAAAGTAATTTTTGACATTAAGCTATGCTGGTATAATACTATGAGAATTAAAAAGAAGTAGAAGTTTCTGTGTAAGTCCAATATTAGTAACTAACTTTAAACTAGACTTCATTAAGAAAGGATTATTTACTTAGACAGCATTTTTTTTAAAGTTTGTTGTTTTTTTTTTTCCTGTCAAAATAGACCAAATTACCTATATATATATACTGTAAAGCCCAAGAAAACAAAATCAGGTCCCTCCCTCTCCTCTTTTTTTCCTATGTAACAGACTCATCTCACTTTGCATATATCTTCTCCAGTGAACCTAAACAGCTTTTTAAAATTATGGAAAATACACTATATCAAAAGTAAATTAATTCCAAAATTTGAAATCCATTCAAATGGCATTTGTAGAAAATATATGTCTTAAGTGGCTTTAAAATGAGACAGATGATTAAAGAAAGCAGTAAAAGTGGAAAAATGTTTTTTGCAGTTTTCTCAGTTTACCAGCAAGATTCCAAGCTTCTTAATTTTCCTACATTTGTCATAAACAGTTCATGTTGTGAACCTGTCCCCTGCAAAAAAGGGAAATCATTCTGAAGCCCATCCAGTTTATTTCCTCCCACTTTCTCTCCTCTCTTGCAGGCTGTCATCTAGCATTGTTGAAGTTTAGCACCCCTTCTATGTTTTCGTACAGTGCACAAAGTAGCTTGTCTCACGGACGATTTATTCTCATGAAAAAAGCATGGTAAAAGTACATGCTGAGAGTTTCATCCTTACAGTTTTCACCACTGACTAAACACTTCACTCTACCTTTTCAGCAAGGCCATTCCCTTTTACTGGTGCAGTTTTGCTGCATTATTTTCTGCCTAGGAAAACTGTAGCCATCGGGTTCTGCAGTTGCAAAATTGAACAACAGATCTGGTTGCACTCACACATCAAGAAGATATCAAAGACTCAATGACAATTTGCTAGAGGCAGTTCTTGGGATTAGTCTTCAAAGTCACCTGTCTCTAGCAAACTCTAATTACAATGCTCAGGGCAGCATGCTAATAATTAGCTTGAAGACCAACCTGCTTTAAGTTCTCAGAATGGTTTCTCACACTGAAGAATCAGAAAGGCAGGTGCAGAGTAAAAATTTACTTTAAATGCATTTGAATGAGCTAGATTTTACATAGGCCAATCTGCCCACCAAATCTGTGCCTGAGAAACTCTAATACCTTACCTATCAGATCAAGACAGGGAGTTTTCCCAAGGCTATATCTGCCCAACATCTCAGCCTGTCCCTCTACCTGAGCTTCCCTCTATCTGAATAAAGACAGAAAGTAACAACTTCGCCATCTCTGAGGTTTGTTCCATGGTACCTAGTTCTCATACAGAAGGCTTCTGGGGAGAAAATATAATCCAAAAAGCTTCCCTGAAATGCAAAGCTTTAGGTCACCCAATCTGTTTTGAACGCGATTTAGTACAGTATACTAAAAAAAGTGAGCCCAGATATGGTTTCTATTTTGAAATGTGAATGCATTGTAAACTAGTGGTTCAGCACTCCTGCACTGATAAATTATCATCAGGAAAGGAGGTGTTCTTCAATTAGTCAAATGAGGAAGAGGATTAATGACTACCTGGGAATTCTAACATCCATTCTTTTTTCTACCTTATCTACAGCACATTTCAGTCAAGCTAGAGTCCTTAGCTCTGTCCCAGCATCACAAATCCAAAATCCAAACAGTTCTAGTAAAAGTATACCAGCTCTTTTTTTGCTGTACAGTTTCAATATTACTGCTAGCAAAGCTAAGATTGCAAAGCATTGAAATCTTGTCTATGTGCACATTGCGTATAAAAATGTAAGAAGTATCTTCTCATCATTGAAATAAAGCTATAAAATCAATTATGTTTAATACTCTGCTTATAAAGAGAAAACAAATTGAATAGAAAAAACTTGATTCATACAAAAATTTAAAAGCTGCATCTGTCCAACAGAAACACTTTGCACCCAACACTTGTTAAAATCAGTGGGAACTTCAGCTATTCAGCCCATCTGAACCTTTGGCCCAGAGAACATTGAAAGAGGCTATACTCATTATTTATTGTACTTTTATAGCACATACTGTTGTTTACAGGGACACAAAATCTTACAGAATTATTTTTATTTACCATATTCTTCTCAAGTGTGCAGGAAGGTTAGTGTACTGATGTAATTCTGTATCGCCAAAATCAACAAAGGAAAAATTAATTTTTCAGGGAAAATAAAATCAAACTTAGAAGTAAAACAAGTCACTTCTACGTTTTATTTTATTTTTGGAAAGTAGGAAAGCACCTGGATTTCTGCTTTGTTAGATATTTGCTGTGGAAACAATCAGCTCAGTTTTAATGAGGCTTGACATCATCAAGAACATTGCCTGCCATCATTTCACAACTGGTTGTTCTTCACTGATTTTTCTTCTCTTAAAGTACTGACTTAGATTTTTTTTTTATGCAATAAAATACTAAAAGCTTTTAAGTAATGATAAAGGAAGTAGAAAAACCCTCAAAATGGAAATACTGAGAAGCTGTACTTGGGCTATGGAAATATCATATCATCTATGCTGCTTTTTTTTCCCTCCACATTTCTGAATGGCCAGTTTCAGTTTGATTGAATGCCAGCCAAAAATCTAAGGTGGTATAAAACATTTTAAAAACATTACTTTTTAACAATGCTGAGAAACAGAATGGTACCATTTTAATAGCCATATGTCATAAAGACTATTTTTATTTAGGAAAATCTATTTTAATTTAAACATCATAAGCCCATGAGCTATAACAAACAGTATTTTTTCACCATATGCTCTAAATTATTGCAAAGAAAACTGTTACTTACACTGTTACCCCCTCCTTTAGAAGCCTGAATATACGTGTGTGTTTATGCATGTGTGTCTGTTTACGGTGAAGGAAGGAAACCACTAAACTCCATTAGTTAATGTAATGGCAAAATACCAAAAAGGAGGTCTTCCCTTGGGGTTGCTTTTTATCCCATATCTTTCGCTAGTCCATTTTCCATATAATCCCCTTCTTGCAGCAGTCTTCCAGAGCAAGCTGCTAGTGCTAACAGGCATCAACCCAGACGACGTGGAAAGTTGCTCTAATTTCTTTCATCTGCTCTTTTCCTGAATCCACACACTGTATGGTTTGAAGGAAAGTTCCCTTTACCAGGTGCTAAGAAACTGAAATGCGTGCATATATTTGTGAGCGCTTACCTGCTTGGGACTGGAAGGAGAATTACAGACTCCCTTCCTCTAAGTCTTTGAGCAGCATCACTACAAATGAGTTTCGAAGACCACCCTTTCTTCCACATCTTTTCCAGTGCAGAACATCAATGAAATAAATGTGTGCACAGGGCTCTGAGAGGTTTTAAAAAAATTTGTATTTAATTATTTAATAAAGTCGATGAATATGTATTAATAATGAAATTGTTAATTTCTTAGGCTTTTAATTTTTTTTTTTTTTAATACATAACATTTAGAAGTTTGGAGGCTGATTTAATGGTTACTTCAGGTGCTCATAACCATGACTATGCATATTTGATACTTTACAAGACTTCAATGTTAAATTGCAGATGGCAAACATTGTTCACATTGGACTGCCCTGTGAACTGCAAAGGATCACAGTGAAAGAAGAAGGATTTTTAAAAATTAAGGCTTTTCCATAACTGCTAGATATAAAGCAAGACTGTCATATGAGCACCAACACTTTACTCAAAGCAAACAGAAAGCCACCCTATGCTTAAGATGGAATTTCCTTATTTAAAAAGGTTTTACAAATAAATTAGCCTGGCTCTTGAAACAGCAAAATCATATATGCAGTTAAAATCATCACACAATTTAGAGAAGCCTGAGAGGAAACAGCGTAACATACCTTAAATTGAACAAAATGTTTAATAAACCAGTAACAAAAAGCAATATAATAATTCATCTGCTGTTCTATAGAATTCAACTCAAAATCACACATTCCTATGTTCAGAGTTGGGGTATAGTTTAAACTAAGAGTATTATAAGAGCAAAATTACCTCTTCTATAAAAAACAAACCAACCAACCAAACAAAAAAACCCAAATCAACCAACCAAACAAAAAAAGGAAAACAAAAAACCACAACAGCAAAACCCCTGAGCTTTATATTACTAATTAACTTTGCTTCACAGCAGTGGACTAAAGAATATGCGAAAGAAAGGCAAACTCATAGGTAAAAACCTATCTAGCTGTCCTTAAAATTGTCATAGAGTCCTACTTAAAGTAGTAAGCTTTCAAGAAGAAGGATATTTAAAAGGCTTCTTCACCCTTATCGCTGACTTAATCTGTGGCTTGAAACAGTTAAGGAAATTCTGTTTTCTACAAAATGTAGGTACGCACACGGCTCATTGGTGGCTCCCGTGAGCTAGAACTATGCACCTGCAGTGCAAAGATCTCTCCTCCAGAACAGCTCCTAGTACAATTGTCACGGGCAGGGGACAAGCCTGTGGTGTGCCACAGCACTGGGGTGTACCAGCTGCACGGCCATGGGACCAGAGGAACCCAAACTTCCCAGCAGTAGCTGAGGCACACAGCCCTTCCCCAAACAGGCATTGTACTTGCCACAAGCAAACCACTATCATCTAATCCACCAAACGTGGTACAACTTGCAAGCCTTGTCTGGTAAAAGCATTGTTATCATAGAAGAAAGTTATGAAGTTTAGGAAGTATTATATGAATTATTGTGACTTGTCTTCTAGTTACACGCTGTCTTTTACTTACTGATTTCTAAAAAACAGTGTTCCTTTCAAAATATTCTGCACTTTATTTTCTGAAAACACCTTGGTCTCTAAATCTTTGTAGGTAGTGAACATTTGCAGATACTATTTGCAGGATTCATCCAGCAAAACGTCCATGGTGTTTAAAAGACCAACAAAATTGCAACATGTACGACTTAACCTGTTAGGATCATCTAGCTAGGATTTTAAGTCATGACATTTAAATGTGGTGACTGGTAGATTCAAACAGATGCTGTTCATGAAAGATTCAATTTTGCTTTGCTTCTATTAATGCTTTCTACTGAAATACACATTTAGATCTATACCACCAAAATATGCAACACTGACTCAAACTCTAACCACATTCCTAAGTAAAGTGGACAATCCTGTAAATCCTTCTCTGTATTTAGCTTTTAATAAACTTCTGGTCAGGGACCACATACAGAATTTCAGAAAGATTGAAGTCCATTCCCTTCTGAGCTAAGTAGTAGCTCATGTAAAACTCTGCAAGCACAACTGCAGGGGCTCCAGGTTCTGCCCATAAAGGATCTATATGTTAGTCTATTCAGAGGGATACCTATTTTAGGGAAAATGGAAGTTCAGAGGTCAAATTGTTCTTCTTACCATTAGTTTCAGCAGCATGTGAAACATTAAGCATATTAGTAAGGATATCTTCCTAATCTCTCTCTCTCTCTCTCTGTATCCAGTTTGGTATGGCTTACATGAAACTCTTCAGAACTATTATGAAACATAAACTAAACCTGCTCCTCTAAACCAAACATCTTTGAACTTCAGTCAGCCCCCTCAAACAAATAAGCTGTTTTGAAAATTATTTCCAGGGCGATGCCGGTTGCCATAGAGATGACATTAAGTGAAAAGGACAAAAAATATAGAGGGTGATAAACTGCATGGTTGAATGACACACTTGACTTCCAAGTCTGTGTTCAAATGAGGCATACATGCCAAGATTTTTTATGAAAGACAAAATTAAAATGTATCACTATCAAGCTGTAACTGACAAGGTATTGTGTGGTGGCTGTTAACATAATGCTCCATATATTTATTGTTTGTCATTTTTCTGGCCCTGATAAAGGTCTTTTAGAGCTGTAAATCATACCATTAAATCTGCCACTAGAAACAGAGGCTGTTTGGAGAATGAAAAGAAAAGAATACACGGAACTGAATCACTACTTACAGGTTTCTGCTTCGTGACAGACCTTAACTATCACATCAGAGATGACATTTATTCTTTGAATTTGGCACATTTTCAAAAGTCAGACTGTTGGCTTATGACCTAACTTGAGAGAAAATTCTCTTGAAGACTAGGCTGTTTACCACAGCAATGCATTGTACAGACACAATATACAATTAAGTACACACGGCTTAAGACAACATGAAGTTATTCACAGGTTTAAAAACATTGATTCATTCACAACAAACATTTCTATTTACAAAACTAGCCATCTCTCCAAATTTTGATTATGAAAGGGCTACAATACTATTGTGATGACTTTGATTGGTATGACTTGTAATAAAATGCAGTAAAGCATCTGCTTAGGTTACTGCATCAATACTTTGATCAACACCTTCCAAATACAGGCTAAAACTGTGACACCTAAAAATGGCAACTGACAAGAACAATGCAAAATGATACAAAACTTGATAGGGATCTGATGGGAAAACTATGATGTATGGCACAAAGAGGAGAATACCTTCCCAATACTGTCAATAGGGAAACTATCTCACTAATCCAGATCACAATCACTATCATCCAGGCACAATATCTCGTCTCAATACTGGCCCCTAGCAAATGATAGAAGTAAACAAACTGATAAAAACAAAGAAAATCCCCGTATAGAAGAATACAAGTATAAAGTGATCTTTCACCTTCAAGAATGATGAACACTAGGTAACTTTTAAAGACATGCTTCATAATTTGGGACTAAGAAATGAGATTATCTCAAGTATCAGCCCATTAAAGAGCAGTTTTGTTAATATAGGACTTCAGACGAATTAACAACTGAAATATTACCGGGCTGCACATAAATTGGATTTGATAGAAGGCACATCAGGAGAAAGGCAGACCCAGAGAATCACCGGAGACCATTCAGGTCCCTAGTATAAGCCACAGCAATGAAAAGATGGCTAACTTTAGAACCAGCTAACCAAAGCAGAAAATTGAGCAGACAGGAGAGAGTTAAGAGTCCCCTTACCCATTAGAAAGATGTTGCACATCTTGTACCCACACAAAATTGCACCTTTTAAAAACATGTATCTTTTGAAAATTCTTGCTAAGATGACACCTGTTTTCATTCTATACTGTTAAAATTTCACGATGCATTTCACGCGATCTAGAAGAAAAGTACATGATAGAAATGCACCACATAGAGCAAGACCGCAGAGAAGCACAATACGAAGCATGTCTGGTTATAATACACACTTCATATTAACTAGAAACAAAATACATAATCAATTAATGTAATCCTGCCTGTAGCTCACTCTGAGACCTCCACAGAAAGTTACTGCTAAAATCCCAGTTTTATTCGTGCTGAAAACAAAATTGGTAGTTAACACAGTGTCAGTTATGCATAACTTAACTAAGATGATGCCTTTGATATTGCACATGCTGCCAACATGCCACACGGGCGATAACAAGAACTGCTGCAGGCATAGCAGGGTAGTCAGCTGTGTGCTTAGTAACCAGAAACTTTTTGAACATCTGACTATAACTAGGTACCCTTTATGGCCTACTCTTGTTAATGAAACTTTATAAACTTTTTATTTGATTTGTCAGTTAAAATTAAACAAATAAACAGCCTACTGCAGCATGCAAGCACCCAATTTTATCCCCCTTGTGAATCAACGGCCTTCAAAGAATAAGCAGAAAGGTAAAAGGTGTAGATTACATAATTTAGAGTATCTCAGGTTCATTTGTTTGCATATGAGATTGAAAGCTCATATTTCATTCAAAATTCTCTTAAAACAATTTTCGTCATAGTATTATATTCAATAGTTTTCAAAGAATTGGTGAAATATGATAACTCAATCACCTGCATTTCCTTTACTTTCCCAGGCTATTAGAAAGGATCTTTTTTTCTGTTAGTCCTTAAAACTCTCTAGAATATAATTCTAGAGTCAGCTTAAGTGTAATTAATACAAAGTTTTTATTTTAAGCACAAGCAACAAGGGAAGAACACAGCTATTAAGCCATTTCTGCTGGTGTTTCTATGTAATCGATATTTGCCCCAGAATTATTTTCTTGTTTTAGTGAAGAAAAAGCATCACAGTTTATTGCAAAATTAAGATATACATGAGAACTGCCCATAGCAAAGTGTGGGGGGAAATATATCGCTTAAAATATACCTCAAATATCTGAGAAATTCTGGTTTGTATGGATGATTAGACAATTTAACAATAAACATACCTAAAGAAAGGTACATTGCAGCGGCCGTCTCTCAGCAGTGATACATAAGCACTGCAAAGATCCAGCTATGTCACAACACAATGTTATACTATCACTACTAGTGATACAAATGACTGCTGAATATTAGTGATTCTAGTCACTACTAGAATATTATACTATCTAGCCATTTATTCTAAACACTATTGTCATGTTTATTCTATAAAATAGCAGTTACTTCACAGTACTTGATTGCTAAAATTTAAGAAAGGGACTAAACTAGTTAAAGATAAAATCACTTATGAATATGAAGTCTAGAGAGAGAAACTGCCACTTTTAGGAAACAGAGTTTCCCTTGCTCACTTGTTAGGGGTGACGCTGATACTGCATTTTTTTACCTTTATACATTTTAAAATGTGATATAGCTGAAAGATTTTAAGTGACACATGCATTTACTTCAAGAAGTTGATATCAGTAGTCAATGATTTAAAGGAAAAAACTGAAAATGATAACTGGAATTAAATAATCCTGACGCAGATGTGTTGTTCAACTGACTATTTCATCAACATAAAAGCCGTCTACCATGTAGCTATAGAAAGAACCTACATATTTATTTACTTTTTAAAAGACAAACGCTAGTGAGTGAAATTAGTTCAAAGTCTCAGCAAAACATTTATGTACATCCTGAGCTCCACTTAAACACTCATCTTGAAATAAATTACTGCAAATGAAATTAATTTTAACCAAACCTTTAAACAACATATAAAAGTAATAATAATTAAAATTGTAAATAAGCTTCCTTTGCTGTAGATCTGAAAGGGGCCAGTAATTCTCAAACAGCTTCTGAAATCTCACCTCTTTTGTAGTCTAATTGGTTACATCAGTAAATTGCTGAGTGAGTGCTTTAAAAGGATGCAGAACAGGAATAGAAATACAGCTTTACGGGAAGTGAGGTGTGAGGCCATTAAATGCATTCACTACATCAGAATGTTTTTAATCCTACTGACCAATTAAGGAAAATGCATCTTGGAACAAGCAAATATAAGAGTCTTGTTGCCGACTGTGAGAACAGATATGGTCAATGCGATAAAATGTGAACATTAATTGTTAATTAACTTGATAAAAATATTTCTAGCAACAAATTCTTGAATGCTTCTCCAAATCACATTAGAGGAAAGAAGAAGATCGACCAGATCAGTTCAAAACCAAGCAGTCTGATTGTCAAGCTTTAAAATCCCTTTCAAGCCAAATGAGTAGATTTATTTCAAGAAAAACTACATTATTGACTTTACTGCCTATTTCTAAAGAAAAAGATTCTCTACTTTGGATACTACGTGACCTTATTTCCTACTAAAACTATAAATTACTCTAACTTAGACTCTTTATTTAAATCTCAGAAATTCCAGACCTTGCCTGCAATTGATGCCATGTACTGGGTCTGTCAAAATCACTCTAAGCGCGTTTAACTTGGTTGAAATACCTACCTTGTTTATGCCTACTTTAAAGAGCATTTCTTGCCACTAATTACACTTCCTACAGTATTTCTAGGTTTCTAATTTAACTATGTGAATTAATTAGAACTCAGCTCTACTCCCAAATTCCTTTAATACCACTTCCTTTCCCTTCAGTTGTTCCACATGGAAGAAGAAAGAATATGTACTTTCCTTTATAGAGCAGTCTGAGATCTATTAAAAGAAAACACTACATAAGAGCTCCTTATACTCAGAAATAAAAATCAGCTTTAGTGATTAAATAAAATGCTTGGTAAGTAAGGTTAAGACACTTGTGGTAGCTTTAAAAACAAAAACAGCAAAACAGCACATTTGGGATATGTAAACATCAAATTCAGAGTATAAATGAAGCATAACAGGCTTCCGAAGATGCTTATGGAATAGAGAGTAGGACTAGTTTACATATCTACTGCCTAGCTCATTTGTTTTTAAGATGAGAATTAACTCAGGAATTAGACTAAACAAACAGCAAGGGATTCCCTTCAGCGAGGAACTATGAAATAATTTGGCTTCCATTGTTCAATAATCTAAACCTGGTTACTGTGTTATTGATGAGCATGAGACATGTTTGGATAAACCTGAGATGGATCAATGTCAAACTCGAAGTCTGACAACTCCAAACTTTGTGATGTTAATCTGATACGGTTCAAAAAAATTAACTTTAAACTATTAAACTCACCACACCGGTAGTCCCAGTGTTCTGGCTCTGCTATTTAATAGCTATTTGTTTAAGTGAATAAATATTTATTGTCCTATGTATATGTGAAACATATATTGGTGACTTACGTCTTTATACTAGGAAATGATCACATATGCTTTTAAACAAGTTTATAGTTGTTGTTAATATAGGTCGTCTTAGTAATAGAGAATAGAGTAATAATAGAGAATAGACCAATAGAGAAATGTAGGAAAATATGAGAGAAAACAAAAGTTAATTCATTGCTTTGTATTGTCATATTTGTTTGTGCTTTTTCTACTGACATTACAGTTTATTACTTTTTGAGCTACTCCAACAAGAGAGATTTTTCTCCCCTGTTTTTTAATACAAGTACTACCAGAACTACTAGCTTGTGGTTTGAGGAACATGACAATTGGTCCAAAGTAGTGCAACAGAGTAGCCTAAAGCAGCGGAAAAGCAAACTGTTTAGAGAAGCCTCCTCTCTTTAATATTTTAAACACTGATGACAGTACAATATTGAACAAATACTACCTCTACTATTAGTCAGTATAAACCCAGTTTGAAACAGGACATACAACAGGCCAAAGTAACCAACTTATTTTTATACTTTAAACGACACACAGCTGTCCTAATTCTCATCAAAGTGAATTTTAACAACAAAATCACTTGCAATGATGACCAGGTATGGCACAGGTATAACGAAGTATAATGTCTTCACTTCACACAGAATTTCATGCAAGATCTGGAATACATTTATCAATATGAAGAAAAATAACTTATGAAAAAAAATAACTTAAAAAAAATATAAATGTTTTCATGGAAGTTCAATAGAGGTATTTATTTTGTAAAAAACCTTTCACAATTTGAACTATAGCTGGAACTGCAGACAAGCTTCCTGACAAAAAACTAATTTTTCCACTTGTAAAAAAACAGGTTAATGCAAATTTCAAAATTATAATATTGAAAGAAGTGGTTATGCATTTCCTGTTCAGTTTCTTTAATTATTACATCTTATAAAAAAAGACCAGTATTGTCTGAAAGTTATAAAGTGTCTGTAGTGCAGAAAATTACATTCTAGCAGATCCTTAGTAATGGTCCTGTAGGTGGTCCACAATAATTTCCTAAATAACACTCAGGAACCAGAATTTGAAAGCAAGGGAGAAGGCTTCTCTATTTTAACAAAATATGAAAACTTTAGGATACCCTAGAAATTAAGAGTTAATATATCTGCAGCCAAACATGAACCAAATGGTATGCAAGGCACTATAAAATAACGCTCTTCCTATAATTCAAGAGCTAGATAATATGAAAAAAAAGGTCATTACAGAAAAGAAAAGCCCAGGGCTGTCTTGAGAATATTTTCTCTCTATTTGGAACACAGCACCACATCAGCTCTCACAGCGATTCATAGTAGCAGTGAAAAATCATAAACATCTATTAGTCTAAGTAGTCTAGGTATTTAAAAGAATACTCATTCACAGGACACGCATCTTGAGGTACAACTAAAGAGCATAACGAGGATGCCTAGAAATCAAAATTGAAAATATTCTGTGTATGAAAGCTTTGAAAGCAACATCCTCTTGGTTAAGGAGTCTCCCTTGACTCCTTAAAACTAGCAGAATAGAAACAATTTGACAGGACCTACAGAACTATAGGTAGAAACCTATAGGCATTACCCCAGAAAACTGGCTTCTTTGCTATTGCTGTTACATGTATGCATACAGAAAGAACACACGTTAATAGCTACATACATGTATCTGAAGATGGATATATTCTCTTGAACTAGAAAAGAAGAATATATATTAATATATGTTCTTAGTTCACTTTAACTGGAAGATGTCAATTAAAATTTATGGTCAGAACATTGTTATTTTATTTTTTAATTTATTATTTGGATAGATTTCTCCATACTTAAGTCCTACAAGTGAGTATTACGGTTATGTTTAAAGATAGTACAAGTTTAGGAACCTCTAAAATGAATAAAAGAACAATTGTAATCCTGTTTTTTTAGAACAAGTTATAATAGTCAGCAACATTTGTAACAAATATTACAGATACGTTTTTGAACTGAAACTACTCACTGCCTGCTTAGTTATACTTAGATTTGGCTACATGTCTCTTGCCATCAATAGGAACAATACACATCTAGTTTTCTTCAGAAATTATGCAGAATTATACATTTAAGGGGAATGTACTGGACCCACCACTAGCTTTTGAATTGGAGAGGTCTTTGGCCATCAAAACCATTAAAGACTAATGTTAAAGCCTGCTGGAGACTGGAACTTTCAGGTCTATGTTCTGTCTCATATCAAACACAGAGAAGTGGTCCCCTGTAATTTTTATTACTATGGTGTCAAAAGTCTTCCATCCAAATCGCAGTAAATATTGTAATGGATTCTGGAAGCAAGGCCATTTGTACTTGCTCGGGGCTGAGAATTAAGATAGCCTGTTTCTAGTTAGGAGTCATTAGAAAGATCTAACGTCCTCGGTAAATGGTTTCCTGTTCTGAGTACGTAAAACTAGTTTTAGTCAAATTGACTTCCTGAACATTTTCTTATATCTTCTCCAATATATGAATTCGAATTTTATGTTTTGTTCTGTTTTTTAAATGATGGTTCTTCACAGACATTCCCCTAAGTAAGTAACCTAATTCAAATGAAGTAGGAGCCCCATCCTGCAAGTAGCTATCTATACTCACATATTATGTTGATCCAAAGCCCGTTATATCAATATACACCACAATGCAGAAACATGTTACCAAAGACTTCAGGGAAACTTTCTCTAAAACAGAGCTGCTGCAAATTTGTCTCCTCCCTCCCTCCCTTTCAATTTCACTCATTATTTCAATTCAGAGATAAATTAACATTATAATTGTTTAAAAAATTTTTGAATTTGGCTCAAAGGGAATTACAGATGCATTTTCATTTCAAACTGATGCTCTCTCTCTCTGAATTGCATTTAAACTTTCAGCTTAAACACTGACAAAAGAATATGAAAATCAGCTATATCTAATATAATTAATTCAGAATTCAATATAGGCAGTTCCCATAACGTTGGGTTGGTTCTTTGGAAAGACAGTGAGGCAAATTTTTTTCAATGAACTAAGCTTGTTAACCTTAAATAAAAAAACCCAACCCAAGAGTATAGTTGAAAATACAGTTACAGAGAATAAAACTCTCTATATGAGAATGTATTTTACAATTATTTGAAGAAAAATTGAGTCTTTGCTATTCAAGGTTGGTCAGATTGACCAAATAAAAATGAGTGACTTTGGAAAAACTTCTTGACCATGCTGTTTAAGAACCTGCTAAAGATCGTAAGACTTCGCATAGATGGCATAAAAGTATTTTGATACCTGTCTCCTACTAAGAGCCTACAAACTCCCCTTAATACAGATCCTGAGAAAATATTTTGTGTTGACATGCACAGAACTATTTAATAAAATGGAAGCAGACACATTTGATTGCAAGTAACACCCATAGGCAGGAGTTAGATGTCTAACTACATTTGTGGATATGCACATAGGCAAGTACTGGGAATATAAAATACCAGTCACAATAAGGAATTTTATGTTAAAAAATTTCTTATTTTAGGCAAAAATACTTTGATTTTGAGAAAAGTGAAAAGCGGACACTTCTTGAGCTACTTATTAATCTGAGCATAACTTTATTCCTTTTCTACTTTCCCATAAATTGCACATTTAAACCTCAGTTTTCTGTTCTGTGGGTGCCTCCCAATATTTCAGATTTTGACCTTTCATAGTTTTCAATATAGTAATGCTTTCTCTCATCTGTTTATTTGCCTATGAAAAAGTATCAAACCAGTTACATCTCAGTAAACTAGATACAAATTTAAGACACCTACAGTGATACACTTATTAGGGAGTTGTTCCAACATCTCCCCTAGTCATCACAAAATTCCTAAAATAATATGTACGAGCATTCTGCAAAATAAATCTCAACATAATATTTCATGCATTTTTAAGTCAAAATCTGAACGTGAACTTTTAATTCATATGCTCTGAATATATTGATGGATATTACACTCAGTTCTGGACTTTGCATTCATGTGTGTAGCACTCATCCTATATAGCAAAAAAAGAAACAAAACAAAACACCACCCAGTAGTAAACAAACCTCACTACTTATACTTCTATACTTGTTCAACTAAAGATGGTGCATTTAAATCTGTATTTGATAGAGTAAATATCCCTTTTTGTGTTCCTTGACAAAAGCCATGAATTATTAATTTCTGCCATTGTATTCACTGAACAACTGTAATTGCAAGTAAATGCTGAAGTTAATGAAAAAATTAAGGAAAAAGGTTTCTTTATAAGAATTAATGAAACATTTCCACAAAACCTTTTCATATAGCAATAATGTCTCATAATTCTTTATGAAGCTGCCCCTCCATCTTCAAAGCTCAATAATTATAAAAAATGAACACTCACCTATGAAAGGTTTTGGGTGCAATTTAAAACCTGAACACTGGTTCAGACAAGCACTTGGGAACATTTTTCATTAAACATGAATATTTCATTGACGTCATTTTTACCTTCATCTCAATCTTTAACCTTATATCAACAGATTGGCATAAACCAGTGCTTGGGTAGGTAATTGTTTCCCTTTAGGTCTGGGGTGGGAGGGCTGTTTTTTGCTTGTTTGGGGGGTTGTTTTTTTTTTTTTTTAATTATTTTTTAAATTTTTATTTTAATTGCTGAAACTGCTGCTAAGATTTTACTCCAGACTGTAAGATGGATGAAGAGCCCCTTTTCCCTGACAATCAGCAATGTACATGAAAGTTCCAGAAAAACATGCAGCAGCCCATCCTTGACAGCCTTCTAACCTCAGGGGCTGTAATGGTGGCCAATGTGAAAAACTGAAATACTTGAATACTTGAAAATTTTAACCAAAATAGCCAGTCTACTAGAACTCCTTGTCATAGTCCACTACCAGGAAGAATCATCTTCCCTCTTTTCAAAGTTTTTGTCTCTGTAGAACGTGAAGTATTCAGACAAGCTGATCTGCTCCGCCAAGGCACCTTTGTGAAATGCAATAAATATTACTTTGAATAAAACTGACGTGTTATTTGGGAAGTTTTTATTCAATATATTCTAGGATATGCTGTAAATGACAATCAATGAGCATGCCACTTTTCTTCTAGATGACTATTAGTCAGAGATGAAGAGAGCCACAGAACTGTAAACAGTGCCTTCATTTTAGTTTACGATTCTGTGGTTTGTATTTTAGGAGCTTTTTTGGTTTTGCATCATGTAATCACATCAACTCCCATTACCAAATAGGGAGAACTGCCTCTACTTTCATAGTTACTTCAGGATGAATACTATACAAAATATTACTAAATTGCTTTAAGAAATATGTGTTGTAAAAGAATAAGTAAATAGGCAACTTTCCTAAAAGTCCCGTGTCTAAACCAAGTTTAACCCATCACTGACAAATGGAACAGCTTTATTCAAGAATACTTATCCACTACTCTCAGAGTTAGGATATACGTATCCTTCTAAAATACACATCAACAATTTGTTGTTACTTGAATCATGGGGAAGACATCACACAGTAAATTACCGCAATAAAAATATGCTTTTTGCTGCTAAATAAAAAGTGTTCCACTTTTCTAGACTATCATTTTACTTTACTATACTTCAAATATAGAATACAGCTTCTATATTAGTGAGAGGAAATGTGCAGTTTCTCACATCAACACAGCTGTATATATATTCAGCTGTCTGTAGATCTGAACTCACTCTTTAGAACACTAAATCTATAGAACTATGGAATCACAGAATCATTTGTGTCGGAAAAGACCTTTGAGGTCATCAAGTCCAACCGTAAATATGAACTTATTTGGTTGTAATAATCAAACTTCAATTTTATTAGTCTATCTGTCTGAACCAGAAAGACCAGTGTAGAGTACACGCAGGATGAAAATGTTCTCTATGGTTTTGTTTCCAAGTCATACTCAATTTTTGTTCTGGTTTATGCAGAAGACTGGTTAACAGTGATGCTGGCTAATGCTGGTTTAAAGCCAGCAGTCTGTCTCCAGACACCTCCCCTCAGAGCAGCAGTGCCTGAAGGCTAGATTTCATTAGGCCTGCAAAGAGGAGGCACAAATCGCTCCATGTGAGGGAAAACATTTCTATACATTTCCAATGGAAAGGGTTGTAGAAGGATGCTTCCTGGCTCTTGCATAGGTAAGATGTTGATACAGAATTCCACCTAAGCAGAGATGTAAGACTGTGGCAACAGCAACAACGAATTTTATCTTACTCAGAAAGGTAACTGGTATAAATGTTTTCCTACGTGCCTGTCTCTAAGATGACAAAGATGCCTTTTCAAGAAGAGCTATCAGGGCAACAAGGTATCTCCTTAGATGTTATACTTAATATTAGCCCTTGAGAGAGGCATAAAACATATAACTTTCAGTAACACTGACAGAAGTGACATTTGCCCTTCATCACAACGAGTTTGAGCATGTTTCATTTCATAAAGCAAGCACTACAAAAATTTTAATTAACAGTCAGATTTAATGTGTTTCTCTTCCAATTTCCCTCTTACCTAATCATGGGGTTTACATTTGGTTATTGATAACTGTAACCATGCAAACGGTCTTAATTCATCCCCGTATTACCTAACCAACTGCACCTTGGGAAGGAGAGCTCCTAACTGCTAAATATTAAAAAAACCTACTTATTGTACCTGTCCTCTCACTTCTACATTCCCTACAGGTTTAGATAGAAACACTGAACAATTCATTAGCATTTTTCTGATTTTCAGAATTTAGAAGGAATGAACATGGAATAGTGGTAGCAAAAAAGTACCAATTCAGGACTCCAACGAAGTACTTGGCCAGGAAGCATTGCCAGAAGGAACCCTCATCCTCACCAAACTTCCCCCTCTATAATGAGCATGATGTTTATGGTCTGGGATACACGTGTAGCCAACTCAAGTCAGCTGCCCTTGGCTGATTCAAAACTGCTAAGGGCCTGCAAACCATGGCTGGCCTATGCAAAATATTTGAAAATATACATTAAATTTTTGAGTTTCACAAGGACTAGTTCAAAAAAATGGAAAATTCCTACCTAACACTTTTTTCCTTCCTGATCCCTCTTGACTTCTGCACACTTTTGGCAGTTGTTGAACAGGACTTTCCAAAATATTCTGAAAAGGGTGCAATCTTCACACCTGCATCCTGTCTACAAAAAAAAAAGCTATCATGAATGCTAGAATTTAAAAGGCTTTAGCAAGACAGATAAGCTTGTTTGCCTGCTTAGAAAAAATACAGTTCTGATTAGAAAGTCTAACCTGAAAGTCACTTTAAGCATCTGTTATAAAATCCAAGCACCTAACACATTCTGTACAGAAACAAGAATTTCTTCACCTAAGAGCAGATTCCAACTCAAGTAAATATCTGCTTAAAAAATTCTATAGCTTTTATAATACTGTTTGCATGAATACAAATTATTAAACCAATCAAGCAGAAAGTTTATGTTGTATTTACGTGTCAACAACAGGCATCACTGCTTGCTATTATAATTCAAGGACAATCAATGCTATACTATTGTCATTAATAAAAAATTAGTCAATAGGCACGAACTTAATATAAGCCTAATTATGAGTGTCTCTTTGCATGAAACTAAAGATATTGAAAATGTTGACATTGGAGATGTGCCCTTGAACCAAAAGCCAAGTATACGTCAATAATCTATTATGATTTTCATTTTGCAGAAGTTGTGCCATTATTTCAAAAGGTCCCAAAAATCAATTTGGCATTTAGTATATCTGTGTAATAATGACATCCTAATTAAAAATCCCAATCTGACTAGCACAAAGGATAATGTTTAATCTCTAATCAATGAGCAATGAGAGAAGAAGTTATAGGTGCAATAACCTTTCTTAATGAGGTTTACTATTTTTTCACAGATTACATATTCCTTCATATTTCTGATAACCACTTCTACACTCTGAAAAGATAGGCATACAAATACTCTCCAACTAAAATCAGTAAATACAATTACAAGTTATTTAGACAAAAATAATGAAGAAGGAAAAAAGGTATGTTTGGCTTTTTATGGATTAAGCTGCTATTAGTATATAGGGAATTTACTGGTAATTTTTTAACAGACCAGATCTCCAAATTGACAAGCCACCTCAAAGTTAATGTGATTACTTACACATCCCTGTGCCCCTGTCAAACTATTTATAGAATGAAACGCATATGAGATTCTTTCCATTTATCAGTAAGGGTGGAATTATATTTGATAATTATTTCTTAATTAAAAAATGTATTCTTTTCATTTTGCAAGTACCCTTATTAAGATTGCAGATTCTGAATAGCTACCAAAAAATAAATACCGCATGAAATAACTCACATGGCAATGAATACATTTCCTTACAAGTGTTCCTCAGTGCATGGGAGAGCTGCTCAATTACCTGTGTGTCAAATGATTACCCGAGAGCTCAATTTCATCTCCATTACCCTTCCCCCACCTCACATTTCAGTTACATATGCTACTGAAGTGTTAACACATCTTTGAACCTGCTATTTCTCCCGTTAATTTCCCACTAAGAAGTGCTGGAGTAACAGATGTCATAATTATTTAATTATTACGCTCACTTTACATTCATTCTTTGGAAGCTTTGTATAAGCTGGGTTCACTGGACACGAATATCAGAAGTAGTGCAACCTCATACTTGACAGCCTGCTGTAGTCCTCCTCGAGTGTGAGTAAACGAAGTCTAATATATGAGACTATTGCAGTGATCTGTCAATGCTTTGTTTTACAAATGCTCAGATGAGTTCAAACAGAAAATTAAGTATATGGCCATATCTTCTATTCTGTGGCTTTCTGTATCATGCATTATAATTTTTTTTTTAAAACTAAAAAACAACAACAGCAACAAAAAACCCCACCAAAAATGAGTTGCGTAGTAGTGGGTTTTGAATGTTATTAACAAATTTTATTAGCAGGTTCCTTAGGGGCTCGTAGAATTGTCCATACAAGCTGAAAGATCATTCATTATAACCTCTCCGTGCAACTGAAACAAGAAATTGTCCCCAGTAGTTTAAAAACAGATCTGTGCTACTGAACACACAAGTAGAATGGTAACACCGTTAATGAGAGCTCACAGAACCCTGCAACTGAGAATAAAGACTTCCATGCTATATCCCCATAAGGACTACGGCATGACTTTTCACTAGGATTGCATGGAGATACATATGGAGATAGAAGAAAGAAAAGAAGAAAATAAAGGTAAGCAGTTGGCACAAGACATTTTGTGTATCAAACACTGAGAAAGATGTAATGTTTATAGATCTCTCAGAACTTTGGGAGAAAAATAAAAACATGCTTAATGCAACATACAGTGTGTCTATACAGTAATCCTTTCAATCAAAACAAACAAAAAACTCAATTTGCAATAACGCACATCTGAAATTCAATGTAGCACTGATCTGTGTATTTAATTTTCTGCTTTAAATGCACACTAGACCCCTGACCCTATCCTCAAAGTCACTGCAAATCTTAGACATTTAAGGATTTTCGTTAATGTTCCAAAATGTGGCAAGTCATATCTAGTAAGCGACAGGAATAAGATCTGTGCTATAGAAAAGAAAAGCAACATTAGTCCCCAGACTGCAGATGCAAAAAAGATGCCAAATAGACCGAAAGCTACTAGTTGAGGTTTGGAATAGATCTTCTCCCTCCTTCCTTCCCCTCTACCAATCTGGGACACTAGAACTATTCTCAATATGTGCATACATATGAATTGGGTCTTGTTCTTATTTTCTAAAATACTGATTAACTTCTATATGCAAGAAGCTTTTATGCTTCAGAAATGACTATTTTTATATGCTATACCCTCAGGGTGTAGTACAGTATAATCTATACTTATGTGCTTTTTCATGTAATGTGCTTGTAGCCAAAATGTGAGAGCAGCTATGAGAAAATTAAATAGAACAAGAGCTGCCATGTGCTCCACAATTAAAGGAAACACTAAGTAGCAGCAATGGGAATTAAACAGGACACTGTGTTATGCCAAATACCAAATGTGAAACCAAAATATCTGCCAAGCCTCCCCTATTTGTTACAATTTTTCCATATTTAGGTAAATTCATGTAATTATGTACCCTGCAGTGGTAATGGGACTGTTCTTTAGTCCTTTTGCAGCATATGCTGTTGGCACAAATATCCTCTTTGAGGGGAAAAAAACCAACTTGGCCAAGATTACATATGTTGATTTTATATTGGCATCCTGACTGTGCCTAACAGCTGGTCTTAAATGTAATGAAACTGTTGGATTTATTCAGTTAAACAACTTTGCAGACTCTTTAAAGCATATGTCTTTCTTATAGCTCCCTATGTTTTTGAATCTGCTTTGATCAGAGCACCAACAGTTGCACTACTTTTCTTAACATTTGAAATGTATCTGTGAGCCAAATAAGTATATTTAATATTTTCTTCTTATACTCTATGACCCCAGTTTTAAAGAACAGTGATCACACCCACAAATCTCTCACGAGTTTTTCATATACGTGCTTAAGCAAGGGTGTGAAATGAGAATGTTCCTGCCTGGCATTTTTTCCACAATCACTAAGGTGTTCAAAACTCTTTTTTTTGTGTGTGTGTGAAAGACACTGTGGAAAAAGCTTTTTTTTTTTTTGATAGCTGCATACTGGGTGATTTTGTTGGAAGTACTGCAACATGTATGTGAAATATCTTCCATGACAGAGGGAATACAGATGTAGGATTCCAACCATATTCCAAAGATTAGTCAGGCCACCTCCAGCAAAGTAACCTACCATTACATCGGCAGTAATGGTTATTGCCCAGTTCAAGGCAATTGTTGATATGCTCAAATGCTGAAATAAGCTCAGTATTTCTGAGAATTTTTAGAAGTCTGTTGAAGGCAGTAGCAGTTATTGAAGACAGATTCTAAACTGCTGTCTCAATCATAAGCAACTACATCCTGCAAACACATGAATGTGTCAGGAAAGCAGTAGAACACTCATGAGGCAGAGTTTAAATACACTAAGATCACATGAACTGTAGCATCGTCATTGTGAATAATTTGTAAAATAAAAATGTATTAAAAGACTGTTAGTATACATTGTCATCTATAAACAAAAAAATTCAAATGACAAGTTCTAAATGCATAAAAACTATGCTCAAGAACACAGCAATATCTGTATCTCAATCTAAAGCAGGAGTTATTGAAGCATCAATAAAAGAAGGTAGTGGCAGAACCCATTTTAGGGATAGAAATCTCCCTTTTCATAAGCTTCTAATGCTCCAGTTATCTATCAACTATCTTATTTGTACACTCAGCAGAAGATTTCAGGTCATTTAAAAGGATATCACTGCTCAAGTAAAACAGACAGAGAAGTTTGCTAAGGCTTCTCAAGGGAATTGCCATTGTCTGTACAGGTGTGCCTCCGATACATACACAGGGAAGCCTCACATTTCTAAGGAAAATCTCTTGAGTAGGCTTCCTCTCCTGCATAAAGCAGACCATTTTTCGAAATGCTAATCTTCATGATAGGTCCTGACAAGTTTGTTATACCTTGTTGGATTCCTCTAATACGTTCAGCCAACAGTGGTATTCAATCTCATATTCTAGACTCCTGAACAAATTAAGGGAAGAAACCAGTTTAACAATATTATACAAATATTTATTTTCCTCAAACCAGTGAGATTAAAGTGCACTAACCACCTCTGCTCATCACCACTCCATAACAGGAACACTGAGCTGGTCCAAAGACTAAGATAACCTAGATTCAGCTCTGACAGAATTGCTGAAACACTTGTGTCTTTAACCTGAGTAAAAAAACCATCGCGTTTTTACAGGTGAACTGTTAACTGTCTGCAAAAGGGCTACTCAAGGTAGAAGGTAACAGCACATCACAACCTAGTCATATGTAAAACCAGACGTAGACAAGTTTTTAAAAAGTATATAAATACAGCCCTGGACCACCTGTCTATATTTTGTAGAACAGGAAAAAAATGAGATGTAGATACAGGGAAAAAATGAGATTCTGGAAGACTCAGTTGCTTAAGCAATCAGTAGAAGGTCTTATTCTGTCCCCAGTTCATTAAAATAATTGAAAGTTAGTAGTAGTTTATATTGTGCAGCTTTCCTTCACTGTTTAGATGCAGAAGTTCAGTTACTTATATTGTAGAATTTCTGCTAATCAGTATAGCTGAAGATTCAACTTTTCCCAGCCAGAGTCCTGCAAACACTAAGACACCCTAACTGTTCGCTTTACAGGTATGTTCTGATCAGTAGCCAACTTTTAAATATGAAAAAATAAAACAACAACAACAAAATCAGACCTCAATCTTCTGTTACAACCCTTAATGCAGCAAATTCTCTTAGTGACATTTTGAAGAACCTTTAAGTGCATGTTGACCATTCTTCCAAAACGTAGGCTAATACAAACTGCATTTCCAAATGCAAACACAACCAAAGTGACTGATAAGTTTTGAAAACCTTAACCGTGTCAGTTCAGCAAGCTTAGAATTCTTTTTTCAGTTTTCAGCTGCACTTGTATTTAAATCCCTTCCTTTTTGACAGCTTGTCTTAATACTTTCTTAAGTGTTCACAAAACTTATGCAAGCATGTTCAAAGAAGCAATATATAGTTTTGTGTCTTAAGAATTTTGTAGGAGCCAGAAAACACACCAGTACATTTTAAAGTAACTGTAACATCCTTAACATCATATTATCTTCCTTTATTGTAAGCAGTGGCAAAACAGCTTAAGGTAGTCCTGCTGTATATACTAGCAGAGCTTAGAGTGACTGCACCAGAAGTGCAACAGTCAAACCTTGTGAGTCAGTTAAATACCCATGCTTGAATAACAAGGTAGCACCCTATTCTACCAGTCTTACTAATGAGGTAAATTGTTTTGTGTANNNTATTGATTTTAATTAGTTCACTTGTGGAAAAAAGTCCTACATAGCATGATTAAGGGCAGCAATATAGCCCTGGGTAAGGACCAGCCCTACTTTAAAGTCTAACATAATACACAAATTGTCAGCATCATAAAATCTAATTTTACATACATATATGAAT
>VZZY01006947.1:17808-42192 GCA_013400335.1 Eurystomus gularis | reverse complement strand
TGCCCGCGCCCCGCCGGTGCGTGCGGGGAGCCTCCCTCAGAGGGCCGCTCATCGGGCGCAGGCCTAACGGCGTGTGCCGGTCGGCACCCAGCAGCCGCCCCGCGGCCGGAGCTGCACCAGGGTTACCGCCAGCGGGTTCTGTCGGCGGTGTGGGCTGGCGGCTTGGTGCTGGCGGAGCAGGTGCCTGGTGCTCTGGTTCTTGCAGACCCGCCAGGACGGCTGCTCTCCAGGGCAGGCGCTGGTCGTCGTGTAGCTCTCACCATGCAGTCTTCGCAGCGCTCGCATTTCCTCCCTTTGTTCTGCCCTTCTGTTTAATCAAGGATAAAATTAAGAATCGGGAAAAAAACCCCCACAAGGTGCACTAAGGCACAGAGAGGGAGCGTAATTCCTCTCATTCAGTGGTTAGGGCACTTGTCTGGGGAGGGGGAAATCTGTGTTCCGGTGCAGACTGCCCTGGTTCTTCAGCGTTGTAGGAATGCTACGGCGTTGAATGCGGTATGCATCCTACAGTCCCTGAAGTGGGGCTTAGACCCAGCTCACTTTGTGTAGACAAGGTCTGGTTTTATGCCTGTGGAGGTCATCTTCTCTTTTTCTGTTTCATATTTTCCAAGGGATTGCCCAGCTGCAATAGCTGGGAGGGCACCAGTCAGGGTTTACCTTTCACTTCCTACCCCCTCAAACCAACAAGCTCCTAAGTGGTCACAGCAGTGTATTCAGAGATGAGGATCTGAAACGCTGGTAGGCAAAGCCTATGCCTTCTACTTCATAGGTGTTATAAACATAACAATTTTTGTTGCTTAAGGAGATGACAATCCTTCCAGCCATGCTTCTTGAAAGCAGCATTCCTAGCTGCTGTTGATGCCTCTTCTGCCATGAGGTGCTACATGTATTCTGAGCCTAGGCTCTCCTGTGACACTGACAAAGACATGCCTAACTGGAGCTTTAATTCTTTTGGCCTGTAGGTTTTAATTCTTTTGGCCTGTAGGTTTTAAGAAATGTTGGAGGATAACAATCCTCCAAAGGGCAAGATACAGAAATCAACAAAATTACCTTTATCTTGTGCTATAAGTGCAGGGATCCTTCCTAAGTCTATGAGGCAGTCAAATGACCTGTACCATCTAAGATGGAAAAATTTGATCCAGACAGAATATTTCAGTGGTTTGCATCATCGTCTTTTATGTGATAACCTTTGAATGATTTCCTTTTCTGAGGTGGCGATCAACAGGTAACCACAATGTCAGTTTTGTTTGTTAAAAGCCAGTACCACTGGTATCTTAACCGTGCTTGTGAAATGCAGATGCTATTAATTCCTGTAAATGAATGACTGTATAAGCAGCATTAGCCAACGCAGGGATGTAAAAACTGCAAACCTGTCCTATCAAAAAGACTGATGATTGAGAAGAGGCTGATACCATTACAGTGAAGGCTGTGGACAAGAGGTTGTGGATAACCATGTCTTTTGAAACACATGGTGTTTTATCTTATCTGGTATGCTACACGTGCCTATACCTAGCACAGTTTCTTTAGAGAAAAAGCTGTTTCTCAAGTGTTTAAACAATCAATGTAATTTTAGGTTTTGGTTTCTGTTATTAATTTATTTGGATCAATAAATATGCAATGTGATAAATATATAATGCAGAAGTGCATTTATTGCGTAACAGAACGGAGTGATAGGCTATTAAGTACGCTCAGTTTGGGCCATCATATCTGTCTTGATCATCATAAGAGGCAGTCAATAGACAATCAGTGAGGAGAAAGCGTGTTGTGATGAAAGTAACAAAGTAGGACATAATCTGTGAAAAATTGTCAGCTTCACCACAACTTCCTGTGTGATTTTTTTTTTTTTTGTAAACTGATTGCTCTTTAGGAGAAAGGCTGTTATTTATCCTTTTTCTGAAGCTGTAAAGAAAAAAAAAGTCAGTGTTGCTGAAGTATCTCTGAAATCTCAGCAAGAGCATTTCAAAGCAACATTCATCACGGCTATTGCATTGTCCATGCTCTTTGATAAATGGGGTGAAATGACAACCCTTTACTAGGCCTTAAATATTAGGAATGCCATTTTCATTGCCATTCATAGGAAGCCTTTCCAGTGGCAGTCATGTTCCTCTTAGTCCCTTGTGAACAATTCTTTGGTAATTTTCTAATATTGATCTTGACTGGGCATGGTCACAACAGCTAGCGCTCTCCAGAGTGGCAGTCTTCTTGAGTCGGTGATGTATTGTTATGACCACAGTGTTAATGGCCAGCACTAAACAGGCCTTCACTTTGTGCATCGCTGGTGCTATGCTTCTCCAGCTGAGGAAGACACCCACCATCTTAGGGGGTCAAACAGAGCCTACAGTAGACAGCTCTTTCCCATCGTAAGATGGGCGTTGTTGCATATAAGCAGAGACTTGTCTTACAAGAGTCACTCCACCCTTTCCCGGAGGTGCTGGATTTGTTGTACATGTGCAGATCACGTGTGCAACATATGCACACAAGGCTCGTTGTTTCCTAGAAGCATCTTGTTTTCTGGCACACGTGTGCTTAGAGGATCACTTCCATAGACACCTCTAAGAAGCATGTTGTTTCTGTGCCTGCAGCCTGTTGCTGCAGAGATCTGAGCAACACCAGGAAGAAGAGTGAGTAGAAGCAAGCTGCAGCTATCAGGGTGGTTCATATGGCCACTCTCAGCTTCCCACACATCCACGTGCTCTTGAAACCAAGGTAGGGCATGCAAGGCTATGGGCTGTGGTGGCAGCACTTGCTGTATGGTAACTTTGGACAACTGAGAATTTTGGTGGCTGGGAGTAGTGACTGCTGGCTGTTGGCTAGCACAGTCATGAAGTGCTGAAAGCTCAGAGATGTACTTAGTACATATTTTGCCCCAAATCTTAGTGGGAAGAAAACTATGCTGTTTAAAGTTAGGAGCTGACTGCAGGAATTACACAAAATGTATCATTGCAAGATACAGGGTATTGTGACGCTAAAATGATGAGTTTGGTTAAAAATATCTATTAGTTGGAACTGATCATCATAAAGTCTGCTCAGCTAGAAAAGCCTTGTCAGGAAAAAAAAGACAATTCTGGACATCAAGAGTGAGCTATTACTGAAATAAGTGATGCACTATAGTTGAGCCTGTAGAAGATAAATGCACGGGTAAAATATAATGCTTAGGGGGATATACTGTTGCAGGTAATTTCTGACCTTGAGTCAGGTCTATGATAATTTGTTATCTTGTGCTCAGACAGTTTATAGGGAAACATTTTTATGGCAAGTTAGTTAATGGAAACCACACTTCGTAACCATTTTGCAGTCTAGATCATGAACTACATGAAACTAGTACTAGTTTATTACTGGTAGGAATATTTAGTAACCTAATAAATATAAGTTTGAATGTAACTTCCTCACTGATATTATAGAAGAAAGAAACAGAAACTGGTGTTGATACAATCTGTTAGAAGAAAAGCTCTATCTCTAGGGCACAGGCAACCAAACAGAAGGTAAGACAATGTGTGCTCCTGTGGTCATCAATGTCAATAGTAAAACACACGTATGATGGAGGAAACTAAGCCGTGCAGGCTCCACTGAATTTATTTTAGTTGGCTGACAGACAAAGGAGAAATAATTTGCTTGTTTCTTCTCATTTCAGCTCTGGAACAGGATAAAAGAAGCAAACACAGCATTCAGTCTTGTTTGAAGAGTGTGAAAGCATATGTGTAGGAAGGAAGGGCTTCAGGGAGTCCAGTGGTTCATAGCACAGCCCCAAGGCAGGATCAGTTCTGTCTACCCCCTTCATAATGGACATTGGGGTTTAGTTGTTTGTTTTGGAATTTTGTCCGTCTATTTGTGGTTTTCTGCTTGTTTTAAATATGCCGCTTCCCAGGCAATATCTCCTATACTTTTTCTGTTTTCATCATTAGAAAACTTTCCTGTCTTGTTGCAGTCTTGTAACTGCTTTCATGTCTGTCATGGCTATATAGCATGGATTATTCATTTCCTGTTTTCAGAAGCTGTTCGCATTTTTGAGGGCTGTCATTATGTTGCCATCAGACTTCTTTTTGCTAGACCACATAATACTGTCTTCTTTCACAAAGCATATTTTTATGCCCTCCTCCTGATTTTTCCTAGCACTGGATATAGCTCTCCACTTGGCCTTCCTAGCGCTGAATAGCTGGAAGGATTATTTGGCGTGTTTGGTTGACTATAGTGCAGTTTGTGTGTTCTGTGTGGCATTTGCCTCTTTCACAACAGTGAGACCTTGACTCATTTATAGTTCATGACCCACTATAAGTCCCATATTTGGGGGGACCCACTATAAGTCCCATATCTGCCTAGACCAGTTTTGCTTAACTTGTCTGTGATGGTATCTTGTAAGATACTATGAAAAAAAAATCTTACTCAAGTCAAAACAGAACCTTCCACTTCTACCTTGTGCACAAAGTTCATTGATGTTCACTGGAAGGAATTTGATCAAATTTGTGTTAATACATTGGTATTCTGTGGCTGAATGATAGGTTTTTTCTACATAGTTTTGGAAGCTGAAAACATTACAAGTGAAGTGTGTATTAAAAAGCCCACTTGGTTCTTTCCCAGCTCAGTGTTTGGTCATTTGGGCTCTATTTCTACATTCCTTGGACAAAGGGTAATTGGACTGTTGTGCTCACGTGAAAGCAGGTGTCCCCCTCCACTTCCAAATAGCATGGTATGAACTAGAGCAAGGCTATAGTTGAGGAATTTTCCACAAGTAAGCTCTTCTGTCAATGTGAACAGGCACAGACCTGTGCGATGTAAGTTCTTCCTTCACGAATTACAAGCAGTTTGCTTTTCAAACTTTAAATCTTATCAGGACTGAGGTATTTCATACCGGGGAAAGCTACACAATACCAGTTCAAGTTTTCCAAAATGTTTCAATATTCCTTCTTATTCTAATTTGCACTTCAGTCCAACCAACTGCTCTGTGGCTTTTATTGTGGTGAAGATCCAGTGATGGTGTGTTACATCCCTGGTTTCTTTGCAGATTTGTACTATTGTGAGAATTTCTTCCTGAGTTTTGCTAGTATTTTCCAGAACACGTTTATAATTTGAGTTGAGAACTGATCAGCTAACTTAAGCTTTCCAGGTAGTGCTTCTCCCTACCTCCTCTTCTTCTGCACCTCCTTTTCTTCTTCTTCTTAAAGCCCAGGTATCCTATTAAAGGCATCAGCCACCAGCAGAGGAGCACGAGACCAATAGGGTAAGGAGGACAATGCCTGACACCAGTCTCAATCTTATTATTTCTTGTTCTAGCAAACTCTTTTTTTTCTTCAGGAAATACGTGAGCCAGGTCTTGCTTCCAGGAGAGGCTTCCAGAGTCATGAGAGCGGCTCTTGCCGCTTCAGAGTCGGAAGACCCCAGTTCTCTTCTGCAGAGACTCCAGTGCAAAGACAAGAGCTAAAGTAGTTTGTTTCTCACAGTTGCTGGCGCTGAGATGACATCCCCTTTGCCTGCTCTGTGCACTGTTCTGGTCTCGCCTTTTCTGTATTCTTGACCTACTGCACTGCAGGCAGCAGGATACAATGAGCAAGGCCAGGCTCAGAGCTGGAGTGATAAAAGTGGTAGTGCTACATCACAGGACTTTGTTAGTAGTAGTATTTCAAAGGATATTTCCTGCATTGCTATTTTATTCTCACACTCAGGAAGTTCTAGAAAGACTTTTCAGATCTTGCCCTTTTCTTTTGACTCTCCACCCTAAGATCTAGAAGGACAAAGTTGACTTCGGGACAGGTATAATTCTGTGTATCAGAAATGTTTTTAGCTGGAGAGCAGATGAGTATTTTCAGCACATGAGAAAGCTCAGGTAAATAAAACAGACGTCTGTTCAGAAGAGTGCATTAGATTTTGAAGGACAAGGAGTGTCATCAACCAGACTGGAAGAATGTGGAAAGCCTGCTGCTAACCTGTCCTTTTAGAGCCTGTGAAGACCAAGCCAGTACCTTTAGAATGCCTAACTATAATACATCTACAACTTTCTTCTTCATAGATAATATTTCGTAATGATCAGCAAGTTTTGCTTGGTTAGGGTAAGTTTCAGAGCCTGGTTGTACCATTACGTCAGCACATCTGAAAATGGAACCCTGAATCCGAAAATCTGTGCTAAGTTCCAGTTGTGATTTACATCATCTTTGCAACTACGTTACTTACATAGATTGGAAAAGAAAGTCCCTGCTCTGAGGACCTTGCAATCTAGTCTTAAAAAGTGCAATGTAAACAACGGGAGCTGAGAGAAGAGAGTGGAAATGGGAGACAATATTTGAGTGACATAATTGCAGAGTTGATGGGAAAATGGAAGAGCTGAAAGTTATTAAACAGATTCACTGGTCTGGTGCTTTCTCCAAGGTGAAATCCTAGTGTTAGTGAATGAACATCAGTACTGCTGGGGCCGGGATTTCCTCTGTAAGATTTCCCCAGTGGGTTCTCATTTGCCTTTTTGATAGCATTATCATCCCATGCCTTCAGTCTTTTACAGTAATTGCTTGAAAGCATGTAAAATTAACTTAAGAAAATCAAATTTGTAAGGAAGAAATAAGAAAGGGCTCCATATAGGGAAGTGCAAATGAGCCATTTCCAGTATATTGCATGTAGATATTCAACTAAGCCTGTTGATTATTCACAGTACTTTCTGTAAAATAGCTATTTTCACCTTTCTTTTTCACAGCAGTGCAATATCAACGGAAGGAGCCTTTGATACTGTAAAATCCAGTTGAAGAGGAAACCCTCTAAAACTTAGTTTGAGGTTTTAGAAGGCAGGTATTCTGTATTGCGGTGTTGGGTGCATGGGGGATCTTTCCTCCTAACATGCACACACTCATCCTGTAGCACCAGTTATTTATAGACAAAGTTGTTAAATGATTCTGTTTTCTAGTACGTAAGCGTTGTTACTCATCTGTTTGAAGGGTCAGTACATCCTCGCTTGCTATGTAAATCACTACGCATGCTCTGTCCCTTGTTCTTTTGAGGCGGAGGTACGATTTGGGTAGGTGGTCCGTGAGTCGGTGGTCACCATCTCCCCCTGCCACATTTAGCTTTCCCCCAGTTACTGCAGATTTTCACTGACTTCATGCTGCTTCTGGCAATTCTCCAGTTCTCAGTGCCTGTTAGGGAGATCGTTCCTTTTTACCAGTCTTTTGGGGCTCTTCTTCAAAGGCCTAGTTGTTAGCTTTTCACAGTTCCTTGTTAAAAGTGATAGGAAAGGAGATAGGTGTGTCTTTACACACAATGGAATTTTAAAAGATGGGGAGGACTTTATAGCTGTATTTTAATTGCAATATATAGCTTGATGCAATATACCACTTTTTTCCTCTGAAGAAGGGGTGGCTTTATCTAACGAAGATAAAAGGCTTACAGGCATAGTATAGCAGCTTAGCAAAAGAGTGTGACTTTATCTGTAGGAAACCAGGACAGCAACCTGCAACATCACAGTAAGTTTGCAACTTTACCTCGGTTAGTACTTTCATTAATTGGCAGTTTCATTCAATGTATGTTATAAGGCACATGTATATAATAGGCAGATAGTGAAGTTGTACGCTCCAAGTACCTCAGCCAATGAGGTAAGGAAGAGGGAAATTCGCGTCTGGGAAATTAGGACAAAAAGGAGGCTGTGTCCTCCTGCATCTTTGAGAAAGACCCCACCGGGTTATGCCCGTGGACTTTCTCCCTTTATGCGAATAAAGCCTATTATTTTTTTCCCTCCTCTGTCTCCTATTGGAACACTGACCACTGATAACGGAATTTTCTGAACAAAAGCAGATACTTTGCTATCTCCTGGCTCCTTCTCACCGCCAGATGAGGTTTCACAAGGCCTGGGTAACTCCTTTACTCAGTTGTTTTGCTAATTGGGAAGATTCATTGTCTGCTAGCGGGGGGGGACACGGACTGCACTGCCCCCTGCAACTTAATTTCTGAAGCTAAAGAATGAGCTCCTGCACCTATTGTTGCAGGCCTCCACTTGCAAGCATCAGCTGCTTGCAGGCATAAACTTGTGGGTATCACCTTGATTTGCACAGACACTCCATACCAGTTATTCAATAGCTGATGATTACTAGAATATTACATTTTGCCAAGTAATAATGGTTATTTCCCAACCTGCTACAGAAAGAAGTGGGTAACATTGTCACAAATTGTTATGCTGTTTTTCTGGTTAAGAATCGATTTAAAAGTTTTTCCTATAGCTTGTCACGGACATAGAGTTAGTTTCTGAAAGGTTTTCTGGCTATGCTGTTTAGTGGGACTCTGCCTGGGCAGCCAGCAGATGTGGATTTGTGCTCTGCAGCCAGCCAGCCTTCCCTGATGCCTCCAGGAGGCACTGGGGAGGGAAGACCCCGAAGTTACCAATACAGAGAGATAAAAATGTGGAGTTGGTGGACGATCGCATGCCTAGTCCCTTGGTTAGCCAGGGGCTCCAGTGTTCCTTTTCTCCCTGAAATGCTCACTCCACTCCCTTGACCAGAACTTGCTAAACTCCTGTTTCTTCTTTTAATGTCTTACCTTATTGCCCTCTTCTATAATCTGTTTAGTTCACCACAAGCCTAGACTGCTCTCCCTCAGTTTTCCCTACTTCTCCATTCCTTAATCATCCTGCTCTGCTTTGCATTTCATGTCTAAAATATTTTTGCAATAGCTCCCAGGTCTTCAAAGTAGTTCTGTTTTATTTATCACTTTACCAAAACCCATGTCATGCTGTGCCAGACTTAGCAGCATACTTCCGTACTTTGCAGTTCAAGTCACAATGCAGTACAAGTTCGCCTGTTTTACTGATTCATCATGCTCTCCACAAGCTGAACTCAAGATCAACTCTTCTCTGAAGAGGCAGTAGGTGCCATGGACTGCCTGGGGTACCTGTGGGTCCATGCAGCCCATCTGAGTGCAGCCAGAGGCTGCATCTTGTCCCCAGGCCTGTCAGCTCATTTTACACCTCTCAGGGAATCTGTGGCTTTTGTGGCTGAAGAAGAGGGCTCTCACCTACAAGTGCTTTCCTGTGAGGACCCAGTTTGGAACTGGGAGAGTTCTGAAGCAAACAAAACTGCAGGTCATTTCTGAAGAAAAAAAAAAAAACTGACTGCTTTTAGGAGCTCTTAAGAAAGGCTGAACCTTTAAAAGTAAAAGTCAGCTTTAATTCCTCCCAAGTGGTTCTGCAATATCTTTTCTTAGCCATGCCTGGTTCACCGCCAGTCACAACTAGATGCCCGACTTCCCTGCAGAGTGGTAAGAAGGAATACAAGATGTCCTAGAGGTTTTTGTACGGAATAATCTTGCATAAGAGGAAAAACGTAGCCTAGGGGTCTTTTGTAGTCCTTAAGGAAAGAGATGCTCTTCCAGAGAAGGATCCCAGGCAGTTGCTTTCTTGAAGGAGCTACAGTTTTGGGGGAGCCTGAGGGCTCAGCCTTACAGAGCTAGAATTAGAGTTTCTGAATACATTCACCCCTTGTTCCTTAGTCCTTTTATCTGACTGTAACTGATTTGCTGGTTCTTAACACATTAAATAATGAAACACTGGAAAAACCCCAAATCCTCAGGAATAGCTGCTTAGCAATGTGTGAGTAAAAACTGTAGACATTAACAGCTTAGCTGGGTGTTAGTCGGGTTAACGTGAAACGAGGTGAACAAAATACATCAGAGGTGAGAAGTCAGAAGCAAAAAATGAGCTGGACTTTCCCTTTCCATAGTGGTGTGAATTCTTCTTGTCCTTGTTGCACTGCTCTGTATTCGCACTTCATATCACGTGCCTCAAATTTTACATAAAGTTCCTTCCATGTTTGGAGGAAGAACCTCATTTGCCTGTGACAGATTGCTTCAACTGCTGTGGATCTTTCCTCCATGCTTACCACAAGTCAGGGTCAGGTCTCGACGAGCGCAGCATGTAGGAGGTCTGAAGTACAGCTTATCACTGCCTTTTTAGTTGTGAGCCCTCTTCTGAGGTCAGAAGAAAATAGGAGTCATCCAAGAAATGCCTTGCCTGGTTCAGCAAGCTAAATCTGTCTTCCAGTAGTCCCTGAATGTACAGCTTCCCCCGTCCTCCTCACAGGGTGTTGAACAGCCTTGCTGAGATTTCTCGGGTGCTGTACGTGGTAGCTACAGGCCTTACCCCTCTCCTGTTTGCTCCGTCATTACTCATGCGATGTCCGTCTGCTTACTTTGGGAGCTTCTGTCTCTCCCATCACTGTGGTATCTGCATACCATAACCCTCACTTAAGGGCTGAGGGAATTATAAGGACCATGCAGCTAAGTGGTTTAAGGTGAGAAGTCAGCAATGAAGCATTAATCACAGTCCTCCCCAAGGTCAAATCATTATTTAACATGACTTTTGAATTCCGCTATGAACAGGAATAAAATGATGCTTTGCTGCGCTGCACAAATGCACATGCTGGCTGCTCGCTTGACTGCAGCGAGAGCCAACAAGCAAGCAGACATCACTGTTAGAGGATGCCCTGACTACAAGGTTAGCTCTACATGAAATAAGATTTCTGGCACCGGATAATCAAATCAGGATTTCACAGAATGTCTCTCTGCCCTTATTAAGTATATTCTGCATTGGAGCCTTCATTTCTGTTCCGTCTGGTATATAATCTACTAACTTTATTTACCAAGTTATCTGCATTAGAATACCACTAGCAATGGTGTAGTCTAACAGCGATGTCACCTTGATGTCCTCAGGCAACTGAAGCATGCAATGATTGAGGGTTGAACCTTTGCTAGGATTGTACAAGTCTCCAGACTTTCTGGAAAATTTAGTGACTTACTGAGAGGCAGAGTTGGGGAATTCATTCCTATTTCCCACTAGTCACGGTGCAGCCAGAATCTTAATATATTTTTCATTTTGGAATTCACAATATAAAGGATTTTAGACAATGATACAGACATTAGGTTAAAGATGGGCTCAGAAGAACTTAAAACAGCTGTTTCTTTAAAGACACCATGTTCCGTATCAAAAGTTGAACAAACAAAGCAGTCAGGACAAATCTTTCCCCACGTCTGGATGTGTTGAAAGAGGAAGCAGTGTTCTGAGAACAGAGTCTTTCTCTCTCATGTGATAGTCCAACAATTGGTATTGGCAAACACAGGAGGGGAAGCGCTTCCTCTTTAAATAGGGGAAGCCAACCTCTCAAAATTTTGGAGACAATGTTCTGGCACACAATACTTCTTCCTTTAATCTAAAAAGACTGTATCTCTGAATAACCAAGATCACTTTTTTTCCTCTCCTCCAATTTGGCTTAGCAATGAACCTGTAACGAAGTGGCACAGCACAGAGGACTGCCTTATCTGTGCCCTCATCATAACCTTTGAACTGGCTGATTGATTTCAGCAGTAACTTCCTGTTCTTCCATGAAAATCAGCTGGAGAGATGAAAGCAGCTCTACTAAAAGAGTGAGGAAAGGGCACAGAAATCTCAGCCCTCTTCTGAAAGCAGCTGGCCAGCCAACTTGCATTCGTGCATTGGTCATACCAGCTCTGCCATGTGCTTTCCTTTCTGAAAGAAAAAAATGAAAAAAGAATGTACAGAAGAAGCTGCTGCTGTGGAAGGAGGGACAGGGAGCACACAGGGAGCTGGATTTTTACAGCAGAGAGAAGGTGTAGAAGGCACAGGACATCAGCCTTCATTGGGATAAGCACTCACGGAGCAGCTTTAGTGAGAGGTGAAGAAAATCACTGATGAAAAAAAAACCTTAAAAAACCCCAGACAACAAAATGGCAGTGCTTCCTCATTTTTTCCAAATTCCACATTAAATCAGAATATGATGAAAATTAAAAAGTGCAGAATAAACAAGTGCAGATTACTTATAGCTGGGTGGTAGAAAGAATCACTGCCAGTTCTCTTCACATGTTCTCCCTGCAACAGTTCCCAAGAAGTGAATATTTACACATTAATTAACAAACCTCAAAACCATAGCAAAAATTTTTGCAATTCCCACATCATGATTTACGCACAACTTCCCTCATGGCAACTTGCTTTTGCTGACAGAATTGAATTTTTTCGCTCTCATTTTGATGTAATAATACACACACAAAAAGCTGCGTCACTCACAAAACCAGCGCACGGTTGCAAAGGTCACACTTCATGTCCCAGTCCTGGTGTGGACATACCCTTCCTAGGCACACAGAGGACTATGCGGGTGAGATTGTAATTACATAGCCTGGGAGTCGCATCAACCTGAGTTTACTTGTTTTGAATTAAGAGTATTTATCAGCAGATAAATAAAATGAACCTACCTTTTAACTCCCGCTTGAGCTGGGAAGTTTTCCATAGACTTCAGTGGAGTCCACCAGTTTAATGAGCCATAGAAAGTGCCGGGCAGAGGCGCAGGGGACTGAGCAATCCCTGCACAGAGAGGGCTGCCTGGCAGCGCACTGGTGTGTTCCCACTATCCTCAGCAATGAAGTGTGCTGCAATGCAAACCACGCCGAGTATTTGTGTTTGGTTTATTCATACCAAGCTGATATGATCATACTAATTTTTCAGTGTTGCATGAGGTAAAAAAATACTCCATAGAAAGATTATGCCACTTGGGATATCCTTAAGAAATATACACAATTTCTCATTAAAAAAAATAAAAGGTCAAATCAGGTCTTTCTTTACAAAATATTATTTTATTTTACAAAACTTAGACGTATGCCATTTTGATTAGCTTTTGCAATAAATAGTTCATCAAAGTTAAATTAACTAGTATTATACACATATATTTGCCTTTAAATTAATGTTGTAATACAGTCCTAGGTATTGCTACAACTTAACGCTGAGCCACAACAAACAGTGGCAAAAATCACGTATCTTTTCATTCCAAATTTATAGTGAAGTTGCTTGCACTTTAAAAAAATAACATGATTCTGTCAAAAGTCTGTGTCCACATCTTTGTATATGAATTTTTACTGTCTTAAGAATGCAGCAAGAAGATTATAAACCCAACAGTCCATTTGCTTTTCTTTTGGTCCAAATGAGGTATGAGGAGTGCATTTAGGCCTTTCCTGAAGCTGGCACTATTCCTGAATCTGAATCTTCTTGTTCAGAGTCCTGAAGGTGCTCTGTCGTCTTGCTAGCCTCATCCCCAGTCTCTTCACTCTGATTTTTGGATTCTTCTGAAATGACAGTTAGCTTGTCACAAAAAAGAAGCTCTTCTTGCGGGAGTGCAGAAAAAACCTGTGGACCACTGGGAGGCTTGCTCAAAAACTGTGAAGGAAAGAGGAAATGAGAATTAGGCTGCACCAGCCATACCATCCTGTTTTCTTAGAAATATGTTTTGTATTGTTTTCCACACATCAATCAGTTTTCTCAGTCCTTAAAAGTCCCAGAGTGGCAACAATGTAGTAACCTCTCTGCTTGCTTTAACATCCTGTGCAAGGCTTGGAAGCAAATCAGAAGTGCCTTTACTAGCAAGAAGATACCCCAGGGGTTACCGACTTCTCTGGAAGAGAAATTTTCTTAAAAAAAAAACCCAGACTACCTAAGCTTTGTTTAGAAACAAAAGCTAAAAACGGTGACTTGACTGTAGGTGAAGTTCACAGAGAGATCTGTCAAATAGCTCCAAGACGTGAATTGTTCCTGCCACCTCAGAGAGCTGCCTGCTCAGACATCAAATAGTGATGCTTTAAATGTCAACNGGGGGGGGGGGGGGGGGGAGATTTCCAGCGCTATGCAGTTCAGTGAGAAAGAGGACTTAGCTTTAGTACTGAAATACCACCTTTTCCTCCCACTCTCTGCTCTATTGATAAGAAGGAGCCAGCCTCAAGAATCAACATGGACTTTGCAGGATGTCATGACTGTAGTTTGAATGTCAACACAGGAACAGCACACCTACTCAACACAGTAGTAACATGTCAACCGCTCACTTTGGCAGCTGAAGTGGCAGTTCACTTTACTGGCAGTGGCTGGAGGAGTACAACTGCATTTTGTTCGTGTGACCTGACCCTTCTTGCTTCAGTGCATTTTACATAAGAAACAAGCTGCTCTATCAGGAGTCTTGTTCACTCTAAGTCCAAAAATAAATACTAGTGTTATTACTATTAAACCTTTTTCTAGCAAACGGGGATTTGAAATGTTCTGACAGTAACCTGCAATCTCAAATGATCGTATAGTGAAACCACTGCCTTTGATAAATGTCATTTTTGATAAGCACGACTGACCTTTGATTGCCATGATTAACCGCTATAACCCACTAGCACAAAATGAAAATTCTCAAGAAAATTTCTTGTGAGAAACCTGTGAGCAAAATGAAATTTGACCACATCCTGTGTTGATCAGGGCAATGCCACCTTCCCAACAGCTGAGCTCCTGCTCAGCAAACTACTGTGTGCTGAGCATGTCCTCAACTGACATGATGCACAAGACGACTGCAACATCCCTGCAAAGCCTCAGTCTGCTGAACTCTGAATGATTTGAAATGAAAGACCCAGAGAAACTGCAGGAAGCTCAGAAGAGGGCAGGTTGCTAACTTTAGCGTACATAACACTCCGTATAGCCTTATTTCTTGGAGGAGATTCTGATACAGCCTTTTTACGTTGCTGTATGGGCAACGGGGTCAGTGGTATTACCCAGCAATAATGGCTAACATTCATTGCTCTCATTTTATCTTGAATTTTCAGGCTTCAGAGCATTCTTTACTTAAGTTAAAACTCTGGCCTGGTTTTGGCTCATTATTCTACCTGTGAAAGAGCTTTGATTCAGGAGAACAAATGTGCAGCTTTCTGTCTAAAATGAGACAGGGGAGACACATATCTCAATTGTCTGCTATTTAAAAAGAGGAACTGGAGGTTAACACCTGTTATTTTCTCACTTTAAAATGAAAGACCGCATTCTGTTTCTAAGCTATTTAAAGCTTCATATTACAAATTATTGCAGTTGCTTTACAAATAAAGGTCTATGCCAAGTTTTTAATTGTTCAGCTTTTAAATATTTTGGACCATTCTGTGCAGAACAGTTCAAAATGACAGTATTACAGAGTTTATTACACATCAGTATACTTCAAAAGGAAGTCTAATTTCACTGCTTCTTATATCTACGTCACTTACGTCTATGCGGTGCCACAGAACTTGATGAAAAAAAACTGAGGGAACATTCATAGAAAATTTATGACCTTATAATGCCAGAAATTAAATATTAAATGAGTTAACTTCAACTACCTTTGTCATGCTGAAAAGTACCTTCCTTTGTCAGCATTTTCCAAAGTTCACAACTTCCTCATTTACGCTTATTTGAATGACTTTTTATGTTTGGCAGAAAAGTGAGTTCTACCACACACAACAACTATGGAAGAACAGATAATTGGCATTGCTCCTTGCTTTACAGATGGCTAACAATCAGGTGCAATTGAAAGAAGGCAAAATAAAAGAAACTGTGAAGGTTTTGGCACACAGAGCCCTGGAAAAGCAGGCAGTTCTGCTGAAAAGGTTGACTTTAATTGGGTCAGGTAGATAACAAACCTCTTTCAAGTGTTGTGGGAAAATATATGAAGGGCAGAAAACATGTTTGGTGAGTCGATATAGATACAAAAAGGAAAAGAAACAAATGGGAACAGATATCACAACAGCCAGCATTGATCCTATAAGAACGGTCACAATTATCCACACAGGAGTTACACCTGCAAGAGATGGAAAAAAAGAACAAAACCAAACTGTGATTATTAACTTCTGAATATACTTCTTTCAAATTTTCACTTTCTCTATGGAATTTTTTAAAAACCAACAAACTATTACAAAATTGTGACTGCAAACATAAGCCCTTGTTTCCAGATGCAAAATACCTCTTAGCTCTTAAATTTATCGCCTGAATAGCCTGAGGAAGTTCTCAACAAACTAGGCTTACAAGCTTATTTAGACTGGTGATTCTACGTGCAATACTAGGCAGGTGATTAAAGAAAAAAAGAACAATAGAACCATCCACAAGGTTTTATCAAGTAAAAAGCTATTGTACACGCTTTGGTGCTTCAGGAGTGTAGGAGTTGACACGTGACACTACCAGAGTATAGGCTTGTCTGTAAAATAAATCTCTAAAAATGGCAGCAAGGACAGTAGAGGACAAAAGTCTGTAAAACTCTAAACTACTGAGCCTTTAAAAAAAATAGTCATGCATGGGGATTTCACAGCAGGCAGTAAGAATGAAGATGTATCCATACGTCACTGTGTACACCTTTTAAACTAACCTACGCTTGCTAAGCACTGTTCTAGTCACGAACTAACAAGCAACACCACCACCAAAACCTACCTGCAGTTCAACTGCAGTGCATGCAGGTAATATACAGGTATGGAAAAAATATATGAGGAACATTTTATGAGGAAAAAAAAATACAAGAAACAGGTTAGCCCAATAGCTTCCCCAGGCTTCCCCCAGATGCCTTCCTCATTACCTTGTGTTTCTGCCTCTGATTTTACACATTATCTGAGGGTGTAAGTTAGCTGAAATACACACTATGCCTGTGAAAAGTAAAGTATCTAGGACCTCATCCTTTCTTTTAACTAGGGACATGAAGCTCCCTGCTAAGATGACAGGGACAGAGCACATAGTGGTTAATGCTGGATTCCACAGACAGCAGCTAAGGAGACATGGCTGGAAAGGAAAGCACTTTTGGTACTTAACCGCCTTCAAAATCAGAAGGAAAGTATCTAAACAAAATATTTGTTTATATTATTAACTGCTGTGTTTTGGACAGAAAGAGCATCATAGTCTAGCCTCATGACAGACATTGCCAGTATCACCACAGATGAAGCAGACCGCAACACAGAGTCGAATTCCTTTCTCAGTTACAAATATAGGGAACAAAGGCTTTCATAGGCTAATGAATACAGCTTATGGTAACAAGAATTCAGACACACAGTGGGATCAGCAAACAGCCTATACCCCATTTAACTCTGATTTTCAGAGCATGAGGAACGCAGAGGCCTCTGCAGCGAACAGGTGCCATATTGCTCGTAGTTTTCACTTTATTTCCAACTCCTCCACTCCTAAGGTACAAATGTATTCACCACCAAAGAATACTAAAGTAGCAAGCACATCAGATTTTGGAAAGTTTATACTTTACACCGATTTTCATTTTGAATGGCTTTGCACGTTTCCCAGTTCATGTCCCATTGTGATGCCACAGGTATTACCGTTGTGGGTTGTCTGCTCACAAAGCTCTCCGCTCAGTCTCCCTGTTTTGTTCCACTCAGGGATAACTGCTTGCACTTGAATACAATATATTGTCCATGGCTCCAACTGAGATAATATTTCAGAGTTATGTTTAGTATCTATGTGAGTTACCTAACAACGGAGAAGAATACAAAAAGTTTGAAAAGCATAAGTCCAGTGAACAGGCTAGCTAAGTAATTAAAATTACATTTAGTAGGACAAATCCTAGCAGTTATAGCTGCAAGGTGAGTAAGGCTTTTAAAGGCAGAATGAAATGCCCTGTCTCTGCCACATAACTGGTAAGTCTGCATTGACTTCACCGATGCTTAGAGCATGAGATCATTCACACCACTGACTTCCTGGCTGCTTCTAGCAGCATTAATGAAGTTTGAGGCAAAGTAGCTTACAGAGATGTGATAAATGAGATCTGCTTGCAGAGAAACAATTGCTTAGCCAAATGAGATCAACTAAGAGTGCTGTCACAGGCAACATAATTTAATTTGAGACAGAGCAAGTAGGATGAATGATCTAGACAAAAAAAAAAAAAGAAAAAGGTTTGTGGAAGCCATTAGGTGACTGACAGCAGATGCAACTTGCTGTTCAGAGGCATCATTGGTTATGTCCCTGTAACTATATGGTCCCTGCAGAGTACAGGAATCCCTACAACGTGCTCCATTATGTAGTAGCAGATTCTCTCTCAGGGGTGAGAAGACTCTGTAGCTAGTTTTCAACATTTTGAGCAAGCATCCACTTCAAAAAACAACCTATAAAGTTACATAGCCTATGCCTTTTGCTTCTTTGATCCCTATTAAGTTCCCCACACTTCTGCTCTGAAGCAGAAGATTCAGATTCAAGCACAGATTCTAACTAGGTAAAGCTCCTGCTTTCTCTGGTAACCCACCTAAGTTCTCATCCCATATGCAGAAACACCTTGATTTCTCGTAGTCTGGGAAACGAAAACGAGTCTGGTTTCTGGCAAATGATGATCCCTCATTTTCTGGACTTGAATGCCGAAGAATTTTGCAGGGTAACAAATACAGATCCGAATTCTATGTAATGGAGTGCTATTCTATGAGAACTGTACTGTACAAAGTACAGTGTGTACAAAGCACTAATTATACTGTGACTGGTATCTTCCGGTAAAGGGCTTCCCTTTTTCCCGTAATAGAACTCATGACCCTATAATTAATATATTATTTACGATCTTTCTCCATGCATTTTGTATGGAGAGGTCTTTTGAGCTGAGCAATACATCTGTCTGTGGAAGAGGCTGTCCATGAGAGGAAGAAAGCAAATTACAGCTGATAGAGGAGTTGAAGGTGACCACAGTTAATATGGGGCCTCAACCATGGTGGGTATCCAAAGCCCCAAGTCCCACAAAGAGTGCAAATACTTGAATGACATGAAACTTGAACCTAAGTCAGCTTATTGCCACGATCACAGATACTGATGATGTTACAGCTTCTAAGTTACCCTTGCTTGTATGTGTGAAACACAGAGATTTGGTGGGGAAGACCGCATCGCAAATGAGCACATCGCTAAACTGAGGGAAATAAACTCTTTGAATGTAGCAGTTAGTTATTTCTAATTACAGAAAGAGCAAATAATATCCATGCTACTGTTTAACTACACAGCTACCTGCCATTTGCTCTGAACAGCAACTGTAGTGACAAGACTTTATTACATGGCAATTAGTAGAGATACATTTTTATTTCCGTACCATCAGCTTTCAGAACTTCATCAGTATGGTATTTTACCAAGAAAAGAATATATCAAAGTCATGGATTCACAACACCCAGGAAGCAGAAGTTACCTCTGTACTGCTGCCTTTCTTCCAGTACAGTATCCTGTAATTCCATGAGCCGTAATATTGCTTTAGAGACCAGTTGTCATGTTTAGCAAAAGGGCCTATGAAATCCACATGCAGGGACCCAGATTCTGACTTCACTTTTACATCAGGTGGCCCAATGACTGCTATATATTAGAATGGTGGAAGAGAAGAAAGAATGGAATTCAGTTTCACATTGTTTTCATTTTGACATTTTTTATACATCCCATGACAATTCATGCTTTAAATAATTTTATCTACTAAAAGAAAGTAATTTCCTTTCATGGAAAGCCATAAATAAATCCTTTCCTTATAGAACTGGTCTTGAAAGTTTATTTTTGCAGTTAAGTAATAGATACTATTGCAGACTACATTTTCCATACACTAAATTAACTCAGTTCTCTTTTGCCAGCTGTGGTGACTCCTGGGAGAGGAAGGACTATTTCTCTAGGTTATTACTCACTTCTTCTTCTGGGCCAAGCTGTTGTAACAGCTGTTTTTTCTGAGCAGACCCTCCAGTGAATCGTTTTAACATTTCTTTCATTGTGAAAATTTAAAAAACCTGAAACATTTGAATTATTCCTGCATGCCTTACTGATAGCACTCCTTAGACTGAATATTATATTCTCACACTTCATAAATGGCTTGCCCTTACTACATTTTTGTGCTACTACATAAATTATTCCATGAGTAGCTGAGTTATCACTACATTGTGCGGGCAATGAGTTCTCCATTAAAGTATCCTATAATTCCAGCAAACAACTCTTCCTTGGCTGCCTCTACTGAAGTTCTGCCTGGCTACAGTCACGCTATAAAGCGTCTAAGAAAGGAAGACCTCCATATACAGAGAATTTTGCATTCTTTTAGAAATATGTACATCCGTAATTAAAAGAAACCAACCCTGCTTGCTGGAACACGCATTCATGTAATGCTCATGAAAATGTTGTTGAACTTAGAAAAAATACTGTGAGGAGGGTATTGGTTACTCTGTTTTTCTTAGGCTCTTCTTACTGTGGAATTTATTAAAAAGGCACTAGCAGAAATAACAACACAGAAAGGAATAACAGATAGTTTTATCATGATGTGCTGGCTCAGATCAGCTACGACAACATTAAAAATCTTCATGTCCTCTTCAGAGATTTGGCCAGTTCTCCCAGGTCTTTCTTTCCAGATAGCTTTATACCCAGATTTTCCCGTTCAGAACAAGCTGCCTTTCTAAAGCCAAGCCTGCTCTGAAGGCCGCATGCTCTTTCAAATATCTGTCAAACTACAACTCTGGTAATGATTCACAAGTTTGCTCTCTACTTTGAAAATCCATCCATTCTTTTTGTGTTAACATTTTCTTTTGGCTGTAGTTTATACTGGCAATGTTGTGGGGTTTTTTCCATGCTATGTTTCAGCGCTTCTGTTCTAAGGAGATTAAATTATATCAATATTATGCTTTTGGACAGGTAACCAATAAAAGCATTTTGAGAAACAAGGCTATAAGATGGAAAATTACACTCTGAAATCCACCGAACAGAATGATGAAATTCAAGCAGATAGAGGCAGAACAAGAGAAAAAGGATGTTAAAAACTTTTTCTCAAAGATGAGGTGTAGCAGAAGCTTCCTGCATGGTTTTGTATAACAGCTGTGAGGAAAAAAAAGCCACAGGTAACATTAACTACATAATCTAAAAGAAATTGGTGTTTGCTTATGAGTGGAATGTACAGAACAAAGGACACTCATTGGTAAAAAGCACTCTCTCATTCCCAAGCTCAGGTGGCAGTGACATGATTAACATCGCTGATTTTTTACTCTAATGCAAAGCAGTGTCTAAGTCGTCTCTCACAAACGACTGCAAAGCTTTACTAGGAGAAGGGCAATATTGTGCAATGAACGTTTCATAACTCAAAGTTAATCCTTCTCTGTGACTTTTTTTTTAAATTAAAAAAATGAAAAGAAAGCTTTTTGCCTGACAGCAATGAAGAAGAAAGTAATTGAACTTATTTGGACACAGAGCAAATCTGAATCCTGGAGGAAAAGCTCTCCCTGGCTGAAAAATATGCATGATCCTTATTTTAAGGGACAAGCATAAATTTTTTTAAAACCTCCTCAAAAGAGGTTTCAAGTACCAATACTAACACCCAGCTATAGTAGTGAACCTACTATGCTTTCTGACAGCAACTTTTGCAGACGATATTTTTTTGTGGAAGATTAGAAAAAGGCTTACTGTCCTCCATTGGGTTAAATCTGATGGTCACCCAGTCTGAATGGCTATTCTCTGACTCCGCTCTGACCTGTAAAATGTAGTTTCCATACGCAGACAGAGAAGAGACATCGCACTCTGTGAGTCTCAAGTTTGTGCTCACATTTTCATATGTGTCTCCAGGGAGATTAATGCTGCATGGAAGAGAAACAAAATTTATATGATTGTAAATAATAACTGACTAAATGTCTTTCCTCTCAATTAACTGGAAAAAATGGCATATCCCTTTGTTAATACAACCAGACTCATAAACAAGGAAATTAAATCCAGTGTATAAGAAACATCATTGCTATGTGTACACACAAATCAAGCATTTTATATGCATCTATAATCTGTGATACAGTTAAAGATTAAAATTATGATTCAGTACACAGATGCCATTTCCTTGACAGTGGTTACAAAACTCGATTCAACAGACAGTAGTTACAAGTCTGTAAATATTAAGACAATATTGCTATGCATGGCTTCGCTGTCTAACTCGGACTTTGTTCAGATATGCATATAAGGAAAAGCCAGAGAAAAAAGAGCCTTAGAATTGACTGGGAACCATTTAATATATGGTATTCTTTCTGTTTTGCATCAAAAGCCTACCTAGGAATGTGGTAAGCAATTGCTACCAGAACCCAGAAAAATCTTCTTTTGACTAAGATGGCCTACATTGTTGGTTTGGGGATTTCTCCTCAGCTGGCACCTGCCTGTGGGTGCCATCACCTCTGCTTTACATCCTACCCTGTCTTGGCCAAAGAATTCAATCTTCAGCAGGAGTGTGAGGCCTCTGGCCCAACACATGGTGTTCTTGTCAAGCATGGAGGCAGGCAAGGAGCTCACCACTGGGCTGGGGAAGGGGCCACCTTCCTCGGTACAGCCGCACAGATCACTTTTCCCAGCAGGAAAGACCAACTTGGAAGGACACAGTGGCAAAACTAAATCAAAGCTAAATCAGCCCACTAAAACCAACAAAAGGAGACCTCAGAAAAGAGGTCTGAAGTTTAAAGCACTGAATGGATAAGCCACCAGCCTGCAGTTCATCGGCATTTCCACTAAGGGCGCAGGCAAGCTGGCTGTACTGGTGGAAAAGCATAAAATGCTGCTGGGGTGAAAGACTGGATAAGGTCCTAAGGCTCAGCAGGACTAAGTCTCTTGAATTGGAGGCAACATGATAGAGAAAAAAAACCCACACACAGCTAATAACAGCCAATGTTAAAATGTGTTTCTGGTCCCAAAAAAAAGTACACACAAAGCTGCCTTGGGTGTGAAATGTGTAGAAAATGCCTCTGACCTGTTATTTAGCTCAGGAGACAAGCCTCCCACAAGCTAAAAGAAAGGGGCAGCTACTAATCTTCCCATAAAAAAGGAAACAAATCACAAACACGTGCAGCTGTAAAATGTGAATTAAAGCATAATCACCCCTAGACTTACCTCTTAGATCGGACAGTGTAACTTATATTCCCTTTGTGAAATCTGGGTGCATCCCATTGTAAAATGCTACGAAGATTAACTGAAGTAATTCTTGTGTTTCGGGGTTTTGGCACTATTCCAGATACTGTGGGTGCAATCGAAAACAAACAAACATTTCAGGATGTGTTCCTCCAGCAACTTCTGTCATCCAAAACTTAAATACAGCCTTCTTTCTCTTCCTTGCCTCAGACGCTTTTTAAAAAACAGACTTCAGTATAATTAATTTAAATCCTGATGCCTATTGTTCCTCCTGAGCTTATGCAACAAAAACAAATTAGCCAGCATCAATGATTTCCTGTAAGTACAGCCTTTAGTGATACCATCATTTATTACACATGACTGACTTGTTACTGCGTGAGACTTGGGGTGCAACTGGCTATGTGCACAAACTCAGTTACTGAGATTGTCAAAATCAGATTTTTCCAAGTGGTGCTCCAGTAGCACTATGGAAATAATATGGGCCTGTGGATTGATTTGTTGGCTTATTGTTGTTGTTGGGTTTGTTTTGTTTTGTTCTGAAGAGGAACATGAACAGTCTTTTCACACAGACCTTAGGTATAACACTGAAATGATTAAAAAAACCCCAACCACTATAAGCATGGTTATATCATCACTGCATGGATGGGCACTGCCGTGTAAAATGCTTTACTCGTTCTGTTCTTAGGCCGTCCTTTTGAAAAACAAATTAAAAAGAAGTACCTTAGAAGGCAAGAGAGCTATTAAATATGCCATACAGATAAACGTGTCATTAACTGGCACTCTTCACAAGCAATAAAAACACTTGTTTTGTTTTATTGAAACTGAATAAAGGAAATGCTAAAGTACTATCGATGAACAGTCCATTATTATGATGATTTAATTATTTTTAAATAATTGCTGGTATTGAAACTAAAACAGTAAAGACTCTGGCCCATTACTGCAACACGAATGATCAACGCAAACAAAGCCCTGTCAGGCCACATTAGTGTTAAACGTTGCAGGGGGAAAACCTAACGACATATGTTCTAAGATAAATAACCTATTTTATATGTTTACAGTTGATGCGCAAATACAGGAAACAAATGTGCCCGTTACCACCTTCGGCAGACGAGAGTTTCACAGCTAAACCCCGCTTAAATAAATCTGCGCCGCAGCCTCAGTTACTACAACGTTACCCTCGTACCAAACGCTTCACAGCCCGAACACCCTTCACGTCCTGAACCTCTGGCACCTCTGGCCACACCTCCTCCTACCCGCAAAACCCCAGGTCTGCCGGAGGCTGAGGAGGCGGGTGCGGGCCACCGGCTGCCAGGCCTCGGCGTGAGCAGCAGAGCCGAGAAGCAACCTGGCTGGTGCGCGGCGTCCGCCTCCGCCCCGCTACCGAGGACCCTCCCTCGGCGCTCCCCGTGCTTTGGGGAAGCTCCCTCCACAGGTTGGAGGGAGGCTTGTACATTCCTTGGAAAAAACACGACGCCTTTGAGGGCTTGCTTCCCTGGCAGCGTCTTCTACTTGAAGAACCTCCAGGGGAAGTTTTTTTTTTTCACTCAGCCCCGCGGCGCCGAAGAGACGACAGAAGACTGCCGTGGGTCTGTGCCTCCTCCGTGAAAGGTCTGCACACGCAGCTCTCGCCGCAGTCTCGGGCACCGCCTGTTCTGGGGAAAGAACTGGCGGCTGCTCTGGGCGCTCCCGCCGTGCCCGGCTCAGCCCCGGCTCCGCCAGGAACGGCCGCTCCCTGCCGGGCCTTGCGGCACGGCCGC
>VZZY01006946.1:441-76260 GCA_013400335.1 Eurystomus gularis | reverse complement strand
AATGCTTTTTGAAAGTCTAGGTATGAAGTGCTCTGTGGTAAATGTCCTCAGATCCCAGCTGTGTTGGGGTGTTTACAGATTAGGTGTTTACAGCTTGTCACAGGTTTTGGAGAGCTTTTTGGATGTGATCTTGAATTAAGCACCATTTTCCTGCCTAATACTTGTGGTTTGTATGAACTTAAGTAACATTGCTATCTGCTTTCCTTCTGTAAACAAATAAATGTATTTGCTTTCATCTTGTCTTAATGGTGATTTCACCATAAATCTGTTGTAGGATTGTTAGCTAAAAATGTGGTGTCTGATAGGGAGTTGGGGAGAGAATATAAACCACAGGATACATAAAAACTGTCTAGTTGTCTTCAAGCAACAGCTAGGCAAATGAAACCAGTAACTTGCCTAAGAACTAAAAAACAGTTGCCAAATCATCTTTGGAGGACCTGTGTTGAGAGTCAGATTCAGCTAGAGCTCCCTTGGAAGGGGAAGGCAAGAAGAGCCTGATGCAATTTGTTAGAGAAAGCCTAGCGAGATAATCTCTCCATGCATGTGTGTGTGATTCTGTTCCTGTGTAATGATCATTGAACTCAGGTAGTATAATGTGTTGGTTTAGTAAGAGCTGTGGCTTCGGGGTGGCCGAGCCACGTGGCTGCGCTGCCGCTCCCCGCCCCCTCCCTCTGCCGCGGGTCGGGGACAAAGAAAAAGAAGGTTTAAAAGTGCCTTTTTGAGTTGAGATAAGGAAGGTTTAATATATATATATTTATATAAGAAAACAACATATAATAAGCACTTGCAGTTAACAAAGAAAACCCAGCAGTAACAGTGATAAAGGAACAATACAAAAAAGATTGATAACAGAAAACAGCGAGGGAGCTCACCCAGACAACAGCCAAACTCGAACTGCCCCCCCACCGGAACTGGCCCCGGGGCATGACATCAGCATGGTGTAGAATAACCTTGCTCCACTAAAATTAACCCTGTCCTGGGCAAACCAGGACATATAAGGCTCTAGGAATGTATTTGAATACACTTTGTCCTGATATTAAAAGCGTAGAAGGGAGTATCTGCTGGGTTGAGAAGACCCTGGTTGTAAACCTGGAAAATCAATGCTGTTCCATTTCAAATCATAACACAATTTGGTGAAAGCAGATTAAAAACTTCACTTAGGTAAAGGATTGAATGATAGATAGAAAAAAAATCGTTGTCTCTGGGACAAGTTTGAAGCTAAAGTGTAGGAAGCAGCCAGAAACTATGCTGAAGAAGCAGGTATCAGCACCAAAGATGAACAAGTACCTGAGGAGAACTCAAACAGATACAGCCACAGCAGCAGCAGCAGTGCTGGTGTTGCTGGATAATGCCTAACTTCTGCAGTCTGTCTCAATTAAATAAAAAGACATACCAAGTACCGAAAACTGTTCCACATGTTTTGAAAGGAAGGAGGATGTCCATTAAATAGCAGAAGTCAAAAGGATTACCTTGACCTCTTCTAACTGTCTAGACCCAAGTGTGTTGAACTGTAGTTTATCCAAAGAAACTATTGACATTTTTAAACTCAGACAAAGAAATTTAAAATTCAAGTCTTTGAAAAGCAGAAGCTTTACTGAAGTATCTATTAAACTTCACAACTCTGCTGATGAATGAATTATAAAGAAAGGGAGAGCTGGGAAATGATTTTGTTATACCTGAGGAATGCTACAAGGCTTCTGCCGAGTAATAGGAGATGTGAGATAACAAACAAAATGAGGAAAGGTGTCTCAAACTCTTGTAAAATACTTTCTGATCCTGACTTACAGGGGAGGAGTTTGGCATGTATGTATTACAACTTTCAGAAGCAAAGAATGCGATGAAGGGAAAGTAGAGAAAAGAAAGATGAAGATAAATCAAAATCAATTCAGACCTAGTTACTAAGCATAGTAAGAGGCTAACTGTGCCCAGAGTCCTTAAGATGTCAGCTCTACCATGTGAGGAGATCTACCATATGTTTAAAGCACCTGTTGATGGTCCATATGGATTCCATATCTTCTGCATATCACAGAAATGAAGCCATGATAGACCAAGGGGCCAGAGAAGAGTTTAAAAAGTGCATGAAGGCAGATTTCCAGCACAAATCAACAAAATGGTGTGAGTTGATGTCAGTGTCAAGCTATGCTCTAGCTGGGGCTGGCCAAAGCTATCTTGGTAGAGCAAGCTATCTGCTAAGAGGACACAGTGTCTGAGAATTGTTCTGGCCAAAATGTGGGGTAAGGCAAAGAATTACAAGCCTGTCAGTAATGAGCATCAGTAGCAGAGTACAGTTTTCACAAATCCTTTCTTCATCTCTTTCTTGTACTCAGAGCTCAGGAAGGGCATTGTGGTTGATTTCCATGCCCAAAGCACAGGGGGTGGGATGCCCGTAACTAAAAAGGCTGATGACAGAGTTGCTGTCCTTTCAGTTCCACTTAAAGAAGCCCTGACCTGTGGTTTTCTGCTGTTATTCTGTATTGGGAAGGCACAGCTGGGCTTGATGGAGGTGATATAACTGTCTAGCCATGAGCTGAGAGCAGTAGGGTGGTGAGCATGCTAGGAGTCTGGAAAATTGCCATCAACCACTGAGGAGAACCAAAATTATTGGGTGGGAACTTTCTTAAGTCATTGGAATGGTTAACGAGACAGGGAAGCTTCATGCTCAGGTTATATGGCAGACCCTACACACCGCAGAGTGGAAGAGCTACTGTATCTGTGAAGAAGCCTTGAACATGGTGTAGAGCATCCCAGACTTCCAACCTGCCAGACAGACTCACTAAAGGTCAAGTATCCCTTAAAGGACATCAGAAGGAGCGGATTTTGCCACACCCAGAAAGCAGAACTCACAGGGACTTGTTTATATATGCCTGGGAGTGTTTTCTGACAGGCCAGGCATACCTGACAAAAGAGTTCACACCAACCTTACCAGAGACCACCAGACAGCACAGAATAAAGTATGGTGGGCAGGGATGACCTGTGGGCATAAGTGGCTACTCAAACAGGGCTCTTCCCACTGCATTGTACTGAAGAGTGATAAAGTGGAAGAAGTAGGAGACAAGATTTTTGTGTGGATCACAGAGAAGTCTACACAGGGGCCGTGCCTGCTATATCATGGGACAAGGTGAATAATTTACTGAACAACCTGAGCAGTACCGAGTGCTACAACCTGCCAAACTTCACTCAGCTGCACATGCAAATTCTGCTGGAAAAATAGTAGTTTGTCTTCATCATGAACATAGGCCTTTGATTTCAAGACAAGACCATGTGATTTTTTTTAATGTAGGAACACCTTTCTGACACTTATGAACTCGTAAGTTTTTGTAGGACTACATAATTTGATGTATTGGCAACACCAAGATTGGGAAGACTGCAAAAAACATGGGGTTTGTGTTGAAAAAACTGGATAAAGTGTGAAAATATAAACCAGTTTTAGCTGATAACAGTGGGAGGTAAGGAGAGATGTAACTACTCTCTAAGAGACTGAGATAAAGGCACAGGGGATTAGCTTGTACCAAAAACCAGACAAAAAGCTGGTCATTCATAGAATTCCCTTCTTTGAATTGAATTCAATATTATAGAATTCATTTTTAATTGAATATTTATAGACGGCTTCAATGGCAATGTTGCTTTTATTTGGGCAGTTTGTCAAAACCATCCGACAAGTTGTTCTGAACAGAGCCTTGTCACAGAGGATAAAGAAACTTTCTGACCCTTCCCATGTTAGCCGAGACTACAGTAAAACACTTGAATGACCTGCTAGTGCTTCAGATGCAGGTCTATGGCTGATGCTTTTCTTGGCATGGAAAAGGAGCATTGCTTTTAAAAGCGAGATCTGAACAGGAAGAGAATTACTCCAAAATGAGTACGTTGCCATTGCGTGGGCTATTAGATGAAACACCATTTCCTCTATCACAAATTCAGGGTCCCCAGGGAATGAGTAGCAGTTAGATTTTTGACAATGTCTCATAATATCCACTGTAAATGTCCTTTATCCCTAAAGGGCAAAACTTCACAATGTTAAAATAAATTCAGTCCAAAGGAATATAGTTTTGAATGAGTGACTGTTGGCAGGTCTAATTACATATTTATTTCTTTGGCAAGCCTCTGTGCTCAAAGCATCTTGCCAAACTGCGCAGGAACAGGCAGGTTCACAACCATTTTAATGTTTCTACTAGTTACTATCCTATTAATTGTATAACATATTCTATAGCTACACAGAATGAAAGTAAAGTGATATTTTTTCTGAAGCAATGAACAAGATACTGTGGAATACCTGCTGAGCTCCTGCTGAAAATTTTGCTTTCCCTACTGAAAAGGATGAAAGCTGCCTGCTGTATGAAGACGGTAATTTAACAGCCTCCTTGCTTTCAGTTGTACTTTATTTTTGACATTTCATCAGGTATTACTCAGGAAGAATGTAAAATCATGAAAAACATTGTGGAAATGCACCACTACTACATCTAGGTTGGCTTGCCAGAATGATTCAGCTCTAGTTCCTTCTGCCCCCAGAGCTGATTCTGCCTTACTGTTGCAAAACTTCATTTCACCTTCCAGCTTCCCTATGCGTGGGAGAAAAGAGGTTGCTAAATAGTCAGAATTCAACCCATTTTGCTATATTAATAGAATAATAGACCTTTCAGCAGGAGTCAAATTTGCAATTGTTTGTGCATTAGACAGGGCATTAATTGTTTTGGCATATTAGCTGGCTTATAATTGAGAGATCTATTGGAAGGAAGCATATTCTGTAAGTGTGTAGTTATAACACAGCGCGTTTCCAGATTACTAAGATTTACATGCCCAAAACATGTGTTGAATGTAAAATTTCATTTACTCTCTGGTTTATCTCATAATCACCTGCTAATTTTTTGCATATAATATATTGCATTTGTCACACCTGTGTAAAAGTTTAGCTACTGTTAACCTGTTTCAACACACCGCTGGAAGAACATTTTCAGATCTTCAGATTAAAGAAAATGTTAGTTGCAAATTTTAAAGGGACAGTATTAGGGAAGAGATTAAGAGATTAAGAAAAACGTGAAAATGCTACTCATTGTAAAGAAACTATTAAATAATCCACATAAAAAAAAAAACAAACCCAAACCAACCTGAAATTCATTTAGTTATAACTTTTGGTAAGCAGATGGAAGGACATATGGGCAAAAGACAGGTAGAAAATTAGGTATGATTTGGTCAAGTGGTAGAGTGGCAAAACCCCCAATGTACTTTTGGGTTGCTCTAACAGAAGCATGGCATCCTGGAGCAAAGAGCTGATCACTGCTGTGGAAGCATCACCTCATGTGATCAGAGGAAAGTAGCAAACACAAGTGCAGAATACAAGTTGTATAATGTGGCATTGCCGTCCCCTTTGATGAAAATTGAATGTGCTTATCACAGGAAAGACTCTAACCTAGAATTAGGGGACTGGGAGGATGTATTTAAAAGGACAAGCTAGAAGAGAGGATCAGTGATTACCATTGTAGATATCACAATCACAAATCACATTGCTGGGAGTTATACAAAGTATTACATATCTTTACACATGGGCTGAATTAAAGGGAAGAAAATCCTTTGGCTGTATTTTTTGAAAACTTCCCTTGAAGTTACTTGATTGTATGAAGTCATGTATGTAAGCAACTGTGCTCTAATGTTGATAAAAGGTCTGAAATGTGTTTGCACAGGAAACCTTCATTTGACTATTTTCCAAATCCTGAGTACTTAGCTTTGTAAACTTAAGTATTTTTTCTAGACTATTATTAAAAAAAAAAAGTCTATCCTATGAGATTAAGTCAGAACATTGTGAAGGTATTGTCTTCCCTCTGGCTTGGCTTTCCAGTGAGTGAGTGTTTGAACCTGTACCTACTCTTCATGTACTACAGATTGGTTCCAGCACATTTTTGGAGAAATGTTCTTGAAAATGCCATAACAAGTCTCTGTTCAGCATGTATGAATTGTGACTTTTTTTGAAAGTTGAGAAATATTTTGAAAGCGTGCTATGTTGAAATGGCTTTTTCCTGAGACAGTTTACGTCATATAATTGCATTTAAAAAATTCCCCAGTGCAAATTTCAAGGCCTTCCAAGCAGGCAGGTCTCAAAGAAGAACATGTAAGAAATTGTTAATGTGGGCAAACTGAAATACTGTTTTTTAGTCCCATGGCTGGAAATGCCTGACTGTTCTGCGTGAAATCAAAACTTGGATATTAGGAAGAAGTTCTTTAATATGAGGGTGGTTGATCACTGGCCCAGGTTGCCCAGAGAGGTAGTGGAGGCTCCATCCCTGGAGACATTCAAGGTCAGGCTTGACGGGGCTCTGAGCAACCTGACCTAGTTAGAGATGTCCCTGCTTATTGTAGGGGGGTTGGACTAGATGGCCTTTAGAGGTCCCTTCCAACCCAACACATTCTGTGATTCTGTGAAAAGCAGTTGATAGAAACACAGAAAATTTTACTGCAGGTTGTAGACTTTGATAAAATTTTAGAAGTAGTAGGGTACCAGCTGAGTTTGTATCATGCTTTAATTACCTTTTCATGTATAAGATACGTCATTGTGTCATCTCATATAAATGTGACATCTTCCAGCCATTAAACTCCATTCTTGCCTGTGGCTCCTGGGGTCTGTTAGACATAGAGTATGAAGTGGCATAGGTTCCACTCACATGTTTTTCATTATCCCTTAGAAACTAAAAGTTGTTCCTGAAGAAGAATGAAGGTCAAATTGTTTAATTAAAAGAAGATTTGATTTTTTTTTTTTAAATAGGGATGGAGACTGAGAACAGTCTGCAAGACATTGAGCTCCAAAGAGTTTCAGTTTAATCTAGTTTAGATTTAATTTAGTGTTAATTGCCCTGAATACCAAACTTATCTTAGAAGTCTAGAAAGCACTTTATTTTTCTTCTTGTCTTATTCCAGCTTCCTAACGTTACATTTCTGTAGCTCTCTTTCATCAAATAAATCTCACATAAGCTATCTGCAGTCCAGGTATCTGTATTCTTCATGCTCTCATTGGATTTATTTGTTATGAGTCTGTGATTCTTTTTTATGCCAAAGATAAAGCGCAATATTTGTCACTTCAGTCTAACTGAAAAGATAGCATCAGAATTTGAACAATACATTGCCAGATCATGCATGCTACTTGTGAAGAAATGTACAGTATCTCTTCTATCTATGCCAAGGGTTGTTTCTGTCCTTTGTAGTTTATAACAACTTCTCCTCCTCCAGCTCCACCTGAAAACATTTTTTATTGTATTTTTTTAAGAAAGGCATTTCAAATATCTCTTTCTTATGCCTTACACCTTCATTAGCCTAAAATGCCAAGGTGCCAAGATGTTAGTTTGCATGTCAATAGCTTACTAGCATAGCAGAAAAAAAAAAGCCCACTTTCTTCAATAGTAGGGATATGTTTTTAGTAGTATTCTCTTGTTATATGGTTCTAACGTACATATTTTAATATAATACGTAAATAACTGTAAATATCGCAAAGACTTCTTTTTTTTAAACCAATATATTGAAGGGCTGGGTGCCTGAATACATGTTGGGACTTTTTTCGTATGGTACAGTAAAACATACTGTCTTTTGCTTGCCTTCTTTCTGTCGGGGAGATTGAAAAGGATAATGCAAACCATAAAAAACTTGCACAATATCATCAATTGCAAGGGGTGATGTGTTAATGATAGTTTGCTGGGGAAGTATTTTTGTAAGGAGAAGATGAAAGACAGACAGAGGTTTGATGAAACAGTTAATGAAAAAGAATGATGCTTGGAAGAGTTGATAAAACAACTGCCAAAGGGGCATGTCCTATTGATGGATGGTTTATCTCTTTCAAGTAAGCTATATTGCAGGTTATAAATACTGGCAAAAAGTAACAGCCATCTAAACAAAAGATTCAGAAATCACCATACCTCTGGTTAACATAAACAGAGCAATATTTGCTTGATTTTGACAGAATCTCATTATGGGTAAATAAAGATTTTTTCTGGGACAGGGTATTTAAATACCGAGAGGTTTTGGTAAATGAAGTCCAATTATTTTTTTTCCCAGCATTTGTATTGTTCCTAAAATCCAATCATGGCAATGGTCAAATAAAATGATTGCAAAAAAAATGGGACGAACGTATTTTTTCCTTAAGATTAATGTAGGAAAATGGAATAAAAATTATCTGCAGGAAAGCATCATAAATTTGCAGAAAAGTCACGAGTCTCCTGCAGGGTTTTTCCTCATTTTTCTTTTTCCTCCAATTACCTTTGGGTTTTTGTTTGGATTTTGTTTTGTTTTGTTTTCTTCCTTATACAAATACTTCAGAAATGTAGAGACAAACACATCCTGTTGTTCTTAAGAATTCTCAAAGGAAGTCAATAACACAGCGGACCAGCAAAAACTCTGCCCCACATTTCTCCCCTTAGGCATATAATGCAATATAAAGAGAAAATCTGTGGAAAAAGTGGATGTGTGGTGTTTTACCGCTTTTTTTTCTGTGCTTTTTATTTGGATGCTGGGCATGTTTCAGTCACTGTTTTTCTTCTACGGTCCAAGTTTCAGGTCCTGAATGTGTTATAATTGTAGAAGTCTTCCTAGGCAACCCATGCCTAGCTTGGAAAGTAGGTTGCTCAGAAAAAGGGACAGAAAGTGAACCATTTTCATGACTCTTGCTATATTTGGCCCCCTTTGACACCACAGTCATAAATAAATGTGCTTTCCGTGGGAGGATATAATTATGTTTTGGAAAATCATAGAAATAACAACAAAGATCCAGAATAAAAATTCATAAGGAAGTACCCCAGGAAAATGCAATGTTTGAGGTGGCAGGTAAAAACTTAGAATTGTACTAGGGTTTCTCCTGTGAGTCTGAAGGTCCTCACTCCTGCCTTTTCTCCTGTGTGCTTTACTCCTGTGTGGTAAGGAGTGTCTCCTTACACTGGGTTCATTATCCTCTAATATCAGGCATCTGCCACATGCCCATCTGCAATATCTATCAATGGATGATGACAAAGCATCTGAGAGATTAAACTGGAGGCATTAGGCCAGATGCCTTTCTTCAACCATTAAAAATAGAAGTTTGAGAGTTCCTTTCAACATTTTGATTTCCCAGTAAATGTCTGGGTTTGCTTCGCGTTACAGTGATGGTGCCAGGTTAGAAGGATTTTAAGCTGGACTCAATATGGCAATTTTTGTTCCTAATGGGAAGTTTTTTAACATAATGAGTTAATTGTTTATCAGTTACAGAAAATAACACCTGGAGGGTATCCTGAAGTTATTTCCCAAAAGGAAACAGTCTTTCCCCAGAACAGATTACGAATTCAAATGGATTTCTGCTCTGTAATGTTAGCCAAGAAACTGGAATGCTGACACAACAGCATCCTGCTTAGTATGTAATGCTCTCCAGGCAACCAGCAGCTCTGCCTTGATTATACTGAGTAGTGCTCCCACATGTCTCAGGAGTCATTTACATGCCACAGTGCAAGTGAGCTGTCCAATGAAAGCGTCTGCTTGTGAACTGTATGTTTCAAGAACTTTTTAAATGGTTAGATCTAGAAAAGTATGAGGATCCAGCAAGGAGAAAATTATTTTGCTGCTAAAGCAAGGGCTGCAAGACTTTTGTGGCAGATAATTGTTCAATTTCCCAAGTAAAACACAGTCTAATTTCTGTGATAGCGACAAGCAGCTTTGAAGACATGACAGGCAAGGTGTGGTTGTTTCGACTGAGAGCACATATCTTGATATTTTAGGTGAGAAAACACTTCGCTGTGATTAATCTTGAGTATTAGCCCATTTTAAGAAACGTGCACAGCCTCTGGGACCACCACCCATCTGGATCCAGATGATCTGGCTCTGAATGCCATCAGTGTTGCCTCTCGCACGCATATAGCAAACACAGCAGGAGCAGCTTCCATACTGTGGCTTGGTTCATATCTGCTTCTAGACATCTTATACTGTTTGAGATTTATTTCCATGCCAAGGCCACAGTCACAGCTGGCTCGCTCTTCCTTCCAGCAATGTCACCACCTTCCTTGAAGTGCCTGTGATTGTCAGCGGTCTGCCCACTTGTTTGTAGTTCGTGGCTGGTCTGACGACAACTGGCCTCCTCCAAGGCTGGCAGCAGGCTTTGGGAGCTAACACAGAGAAATTCTGAATCATCCTGGAAGTGCCTATGCCTGCAGAGGGTCCATGTTACCATGTTAAATGTGGAGGGTGCTAAACCTTGAACAACGGGAGCTGCAGGCACAAGTTGCTGTTACCTGAGGGCCTTCATGATGGAGAGGAACAACTTTCCTGCTAAGAGGAGAATGGTGCAACTTCAAGGCTCCAGAAAAAGGGGCCTCAGTGAGGAGGCCTTGGACGGGATGAATGGAGCCACAGCTAGATTGCTAGATAGGACCACTCACAACATCGTGGCCAGGGTAAGTCATGCAGCAGAGCAGAGGCATTGTGAATGGAGCAGCTGAAGACTGCCCAGGAGCTCTGGGCTCAGTGGATACTTGGGATGCTCAGGTAATACCCACTTCCTCACCTAACTGTGTAACACCTGAGCACTCCCAGAAGAGAGATAAAGAACAAATAGGTTTGGAGAAGACTCAGAAAAAGGGTTTTCTTATAGAAGTGAGACAGATTAAGGCGTTGCTGACTTGGGCTTCTAAATTATGAACAAATGTGGCTAAATAATTTTCTCTCATAATGATTCTCTGCTGAAAAAGAGCCTTTACGTCAAGGACTGCTTTTGAGAGTAGCCAAATTTTCCAAGGAAATCTCTCTGAAGCCAGAGGTTTTGTGTTTTTTTTTTTCCTATGGAATGAACCCCAAACAATGATTTTGCACAACTGGGAAGTCTTCCAGTAAAACACAGACTATAGTCTGTGCACATATCCATGCCACACATAAAAATTACACTGAGTAATTATTAGTGTATGTGCTTCTTTGAACAAAACAACGTGAGATATGTGTGTGGGTCTCTTGGTGGTGGTAGGTAACTGCTGGTGTGCTGAGTGTTGAACACTCCTGGGGTGAGAACTGTTACTCTGCACAAATATCCACTGGCAAATTCACTTTATGTATTGCATTGGCTGATGGTTGATTTATTTGCCAAATGGAGTATCTGTTTTATTTAACAAATATAATATGTAAATCTCTTTGTTTGACTGCATCAGTTTATTGGGCATGGTTTTACTGGCTTGTGTGGGTTGCTTGCTGCTTTGTTACGCTTGATGAAAACTTTTGAGTATGGCTACCACTCCTTATTTCTTCACAGTTAAGTGGACAACTAGTGGTTAAATATACAGTGTCATTAAACCCATGCATTTACACTAATGCAGAGATTTCTGGTTATTTACAAAAAGGAAGAAAAATAGTCTTATGTACTATAAAAAATTCTACATGAAAAATCAAAGTAGAAACAAATGCAAGCAACAGTAATGGTAGAAATTAGAATAGAATAGAATAAAATAGAATAGAATAGAATAGAACAGAACTATTTCTGTTGGAAGGGACCTACAATAACCATCTAGTCCAACTTTCTGACCACTTCAGGGCTGACCAAAAGTTAAAGCATGTTATTAAGGGCATTGTCCAAACGCCTCTTAAACACTGACAGCCTTAGGGCATTGACCACCTCTCTAGGAAGCCTGTTCCAGTGGTTGACCACCCTCTCTGTAAAGAAATGCTTCCTAATGTCCAATCTAAACCTTCCCTGGCACAGCTTTGAACTGTTCCCACACACTCTGTCACTGGATACCAAGGAGAAGAGACCACCACCTCCCTCTCCACTTCCCCTCCTCAGGAAGCTGTAGGGAGAAATAAGGCTGCTCCTCAGTCTCCTTTTCTCCAAACTAGACAAGCCCAAAGTCCTCAGCTGTTCCTCATAGGACATGCCTTCCAGCCCTTTCACCAGCTTTGTTGCCCTCCTCTGGACACATTCAAGGACCTTCACATACCTGCTGCCTGCAGGGCCCATCTTGCTTCCCTTCTTTTTCAGTCCCCTTCTGTACTTATTGTGACAGATCTCCCCAGGAGGCATCTGTTTGTTGTCTAGTTACTTCAGGCTCCCTCTTTATTCAAAGAAGAGCAGTAGCTGCTGCCCAAGGGCAATTTGGTTCACCTGGCTCTGGGACTATCCCAGGGAGTTTGTCTCTTCCTCTTTCTGTTGACAAAGCTCAGGATGACAGGATATCCAGTGTAGATGTGCCATTCAGGTGGGATGGTTCTAGATCCTCTGTCACATTGCCTAGGAGCTGAGAGAAGGAGGGCTGCTTTCCTCCCTGCTTGCTGGCGCTGCTGACAGTTCCATGTCTTGAAGAGTTGGTGGACTGGGAGACCCTGAGTGCAAGGGGTTTGGCAAGGTCCTTACTCTGGTTGGGCAGTTGGAGGAGTTGCTGACTGAAGTCACGTACACTTGTCTCTGTGCTAGAAATTACAGAAATCCCACAGAAGGGTGCAGTGCTGCAGAAATCCATGTGTAGAGTTCACACAGAGTGCACACAGTTCGTTGCTGATGCTTGTCTCTGTATGAAATGCTGCAGAGGAGCCTGTTTGTGAAGTAGTCAGGTAAAGCTAGGTCTGTTTAAATAACCAGATTACATGCTGAGAACTTTGTCTGCAGGACAATAGTTTTCAATGTCACTTCCTAGAAAGTGAGAAAGATGTCCTGCTGAACAGGCTTTTCTCTATTCTGTGTGGATTGAGATGCAATAATTGTGGTTGCATGCTAAAGACCTTTTGCAAATGTCTTCTCTCCCTCTTTCCAGTGAAGCCAGTCTTCTTCCTGTGAAGAAGGTCTCCTGGAAGCAGCACACCATGGAAGCAAAAGAATTTGGTGTCTATTGCATGACTGGACAAAGGACAACTCTGTCCTTACCCTTTCTATGTATCTGCATGAAATGAAAGGCTTTGAGTTATAAATGTACTTTCCTCTCTGGCATCTAAGCCATGAAAAGGGGGGAGAAGATGATTTCTCTGTTTTCAGGGATCATAGGACCCTTTTCAGTGGTAGAAAAACCCCTGCCATCTCCAAAAGCTTTCTTAAATCCTGTGAGAAAGAAGCAGCAACTCAGTGGACATTGCATGAGGTACCAACCTGCTGCTGTATCAGCAACAGCTAACCACAATAAAGAGGTCTTTGCCAGCAGGTAAGGCTTGTTCATGATGGGCTGTGCTTACCTTTGCCATTTACTCTTGTGCAGGCAGATCCCACAGAAGAATGTATAAGGCTAGACATACATTTGTGTCTGACAGAGAGGTATATATCTTTTCCATACATCATCTGTGTCAAAATGTCTTCTTTTGCCCGTAACTTTAATGAGTTACTATTGTACGAGCTGATCTGAGAGGTAGATTTACCTCTTCTTTCTGTTGCCTTCACCTAGCTCCATCTGTAATCCTGCAGATGTGTACACTCGTTCTTCCAGGTCTCTGATTTATGAGAATTTATCTTTTCTGTTTAGAAGACTAGTACTAACTCAAGACGGCCTCCTTGTTGGTAACTTGGAAAAATTCCTTGTTATAAGACTTTTGGCCCAGGCAGTAAGTAGCAAGAGGAGGTATTACTCTGTCTGTATCACAATATCCCTTCATATTAGTTGTAATTTTACAATTATTCTCAAATATCAAGTTCTAAATAAAGTATTTTTTCTTTAGTGTCATTTTGCCATGTTGCATACGTGTAATACCAGTTAAGTTTGTGAGAAACTGTGATACTGAATTACACTTTCTAAAGAATTCCTAGTAGAAATATTAGGAAGTTTTACCTTCACAAATGTTTGTGTTGGGTTCTTGTGACAAGGTTTTGTTAGTGGGGGGCTGCAGGTGTGGTTTCTGTGAGAAGCTGCTAGAAGTTTGTCGCATGTCCGATAGAGCCAATGCCAGCCAGCTCCAAGATGGACCCACCGCTGGCCAACGCCGAGCCCATCAGTGACAGTGGTAACACCTCAGTTAAGAGGGGGAAAAAAACCTGCGCAGCAGCAGCCAGAGAGAGGAGTGAGAATATGTGAAACAACTCTGCAGACACCACAGTCAGTGAAGAAGGAGAGGGAGGAGGTGCCCCAGGTGCCAGAGCAGAGGTTCCTCTGCAGCCCATGGTGAAGACTGTGGTGAAGCAAGCTGTACCGCTGCAGCCCATGGAGGTTAATTGTGGACTAGATATCCACCTGCAGTTCATAGAGGACCCCATGCCAGATCAGGTGGATGTACCTGAAGGAGACTGTGACCCCGTGGGAAGACCATGCTGAAGCAGGCTCCTGGCAGGACCTGTGAACTCCTGGAGAGGAGCCCACACTGGAGCAGGTTTGCTGGCAGGACTTAGGACCCTGGGAGCAGTCTGTTCCTGAAGGACTACACCCCATGGAAAGAAGATGAAGAATTGCAACCCATGGGAAGGACCCACACTGGAGAATTTCATGGAGGACTCTCTCCTGTAAGAGGGACCCCACACTGGAATAGGGGAAGAGTGTGAGGGGTCTCCCTCTGAGGAGGAAGGAGCAGCAGAGACTACGCGTGATGAACTGACCACAAACCCCATTCCCCATCCCCTGTGCTGCTGGGAGGAGGAAGGTATGTTAAGATTTGGTTTTATTTCTCATTATCCTACTCTGATTTGATTGGTAATAAAATAAACTCATTTCCCCAAGTCAAGTCTGTTTTGCCTGTGACGGTAATTGGTGAATGATCTCTCCCTGTCTTTATCTTGACTCAGGAGCCTTTCATTGTATTTCCTCTCCCCTGTCCTGCTGAGGAGGGGAAGAGATGGAGTGGCTTTGCTGGACATCTGGCATCCAGCCAGGGTCAACCCACCACTATGTTTCATGTTTTTCCTGAAGTTAAACTGATACTTGGTGTGTCATACTCCTTGCTGGCGTTGACACTGCAGGGCAGGAGTCCAGTTGAAGTCACAGGACACCAGAGAGGTGCAGTCTGTTGCAGGATTAGTTACACTTTGTTTCCACTTTGAAATTAAATATAAAGAGTTACCCTCTATAGTGCTTAAAGGATAATACAAACATACGTTGAAATTAGCAGGTCCTACTAACAGGCTTTCAGATCAACCGTTTCCCCTCAGTTTTGCATTATTCTACTCAATATCAAGGAAGGATTTCTTTTGCTGTGTTCTGTTGTAAAAACCCCTTCTGTAACATGAAAATGAAATGTGTATGTCCAGAAAGTTCATGTAAATCCATTTGCTACTTTGGTTCTTCTGTACACTGATTTCATGAGTAAAAATATAAAGTGTTCCTTATAGTATAGCTTTGCTTATTGTCATAACTGAAATTCTCAAAGAGGCAAGTCACCAGAAGCACCTCTGTTCTGAATACTTTTTAAATAACAAGGCTTTGAAGCTTTTCTCTCCAGAGTTATTTCAAAATGTCAAGAGAAAAGTTATTCTACCACTTTAGCTGCAGGAGTCACTATCTCGGGTAAAATACATGGATGATTTTATTGGATATATTTTGCAATTTTCCTTCTAACTGGCATTTCTGCCTATTCTTTACAAGAATTATCATGTGCCTGTCCCCATAATTTCCAAACTAATGTGTATCAGTGTTTGGTTGGCTGGCATTATGATATTGAAAATCCTTTGAATTCTTCCTTTAACAGTAGTTGAATCACCAGAGGCATTTGCTCTGAGTGCAAAAATGGAATTACTAACCAAACTGAGTAAAGTTTAAAAAATGTAAATAGTATTAAAAATGAATGATATCTCACTGCATAAAAATTATACCCATAAATAGAATATTTTAGCTGTTCATTAAGATTCTTTTCTTCTTTGCCTGCTGTTCCTTTGAAGCAGCTGCGAGTAAGTGTCTGCGAGATGAAATGCAGTTCACGTTACTCTCAGCTGTTAAAAAAGGAAGACAGGTCAAACAGAAGGCAACCATCATCCCTCTGGAGATGACAGCCCCTGATCCTGCCCTTTGCCCCGATTAGACAGACCCAGCCGGGATAACTGTTGGGGTGGGATCTGGGATGTCAAAGCATAAGGGCTGGTGAAACGCCTAAAGCGTGCTTTGTGACTACTTAGTGTTACATTTGTCAGTTATACGGAGGCACTGCAAGTGCAAAACGAATGTTAAAAGCGAACTAGTTGGCTCTGATAGAGTTTTCTAGATTTTAAAAATATTGAATCACAAAATAATTCAGCTGGGAAGGGGTCTCTGAAGAGCTCTGGTCCTACAGCCTGCCCAAAGCAAGACTGACTTCCAAGCTGGATCAGGTGGCTGATATGTGAGTAAATGTGTATAAACATGGGTCAGGAGAGAACTAACCTCAGCTGGATTGAAACAGACCTGGTCTAGAAAAAATAAGGTTTTATAAATTAACATGAGCACTTAAAGCTTTTCTGGTAAAAATTGCTTTTTCTTTGCAAAGGTCTGTATGCCTGTTCCACACCAACAAGATCTAGTCTTTTTGATACCACGGTAATGCTACGTCCCCTAATAAAACACATCCTTGGTGAAGAAGCTTCCTCTGGGATGGTGCCAGCATACGCTGCATTCTCTGTCCTACTAACTGTCCTCCACAGTCCCCAAGCACACCGTGTCTCTGTCAGTCACCATGATTATAATTTTGAACTCGGTTGCACAGAAGTCACAATGTCCCAGAAGCGGCTGCTCCTGCTCTTAAAAATTGCTAATTATGGAAGTGTCCCTTTTCCCATTAGGTCACAGCTGCAAGCAGAAAGCACAAAAATTAGGCTAAAATACAAAGCAGGGAAGGGGATGCTGGATCCTTCCTTGGAAAATGATGGGAGTGGGAGAAAGAAAAGGATCAGGAAATCCTGCATCACTTGAGGGGGCGGGAGGAAATAGTGTGCAGGGTCCCAGGTCACCTGTGTGGCTTGGGGCCGTATTCAGTGTGCCCATAGGTGGAGGGTCCCAGGTCACTTGGACTGACTGCTGAGACATGGGCTTGCAAATGTACCCAATGTATCACTGGAGGGCATGGGTTGAAACTTTTCTTCAGTGTCATTGAAATTAGCTGCATTTTTTGCGCAAAGTTTTAATACTCAAAATCTTAAGAAGGAGACCAAATGTCCTGAGAGCTCACTTCAGACTCTATCCTGAACTCGATGTAAACAATTTTCTAATGTAAGTAAAATCTTGATTTTAAGGGCTTAAACTGTTTCAGTGGCATCCTGCTAGTGACTCCTGGTCAAAAAGGAAACTGATGTTGCACTGCGGGCAGTTCTGTGGCACCAGATTTTGTGCAGCAGTACAGCCTGATGAAAGCAAAAACATGAGGAAATGGTTGCAGAAGAATTTCTTTATCATAAAGAAAAAACGCCATATCAAAAAGAGAAATTTCGGTCTCACAAAGAGACCCTTTTGACCTGGAGATGGCAGAGCACTTTTATATTCTCTTGTCACAGGTTGGCTGTCATGGGTGTGCAGTCAGGGAGGCGAGGAGCAGCAGGGTGTGCGTCATCCCTACTATTTTTGACCACAGAAGTACCCAGTAGTGGCCCAGGGTGGCTAAATTTATGTTAGCACTACCTGGTGGTGGCGTGCGGTGTAACCACTGCATAGTTTTACCTTTTGTTGAGCCCCCCTTCCCAGGGACTTGGTCATCAAGGACCCAGCTTGGATACAGCCTGGCTGCACAGCCTCGGCTCAGGCTCCCACTGAAATCACTGAGCTGCAAGTAAAATCACACAGCATAAGGAAGGCAAAATTGCAGATGGAGGTAGGGCTGTTGCGAGCGATTCATGAGGAAAAAAGAGCAACATGGAAAGGTATAAAATCCTAAAGGAAAACAGTAGTAAACAGGTGGTAGGTTGACAGCAAGGAGCAGTGGGTCTGACCCTTCCACACCTGTCTGATGCCTGCTGGGCTAGTGGAAGCTCCTTAGGGGTCTTACCATGGTGGGAAGCATACTGATGCCTGGTAACTCGTTAAACTCCAGCTGTCTTCTGTGTGTATTCACCAAGAAATAGCCACTTGGAGGATACCCAACCAAGTTGTGCATACCTTGCTGGCAGAGCCTCTGGACACGTGGTAAGGGCTGACTGGGTAAGGTGACCCAGAGAGAGCTGGCTGTACACTGAAGAATGACAAACAGAGTCTGCAAAAAAGTGTGACATCACATATGCTTTTGCATGCCTGCAACTCTCTCTAAAGGCTAGTGTATAGTGAGATACAAGCCTGTCCTGCCTGGCAGCCACCAAATTTGATCAGCCTCAGAGGAAAGCACTGATGACATTTTCTTGAGTCACACCATGCCTCCTTCATGCCACTGCAGGTCTGTTCCTGCAGAAAGTACAGCAGGACTGGACTTTCAAGGCTCAAGCAAGAACTAAAGGTGAGGGGAAAAAGAAGAAGAAATGGAGCAAATATACTTCTTCATCTTGTACTAGACCCATGTGTAGATGCTACAGGTTTTTTCCATCTTAATCATTGTTGTCAATACTGATGAACACTTAAAAAGAAAAAAGACTCAAGAACCTGACATATTTATCCTTCCAGAACTTGTTTTGATTGATTAACAATTTTAAAATTCATTTTATTTTGACTTCATTGCAATTGTTAGCACCATGTTCTGTGGTTTAAATGCATGCTATATGAAAAGTTGATTCCTCTTGTTTAAATCAGCTCCTAACTTCACTGGGAGCTCTTGCACTAAGAAAGGTGATGTAAAATCTTTCCATCTTCACCTCCCTTACACCCTTCATGATGTTAGAAAGCTCTAGTGTATTCTTCCTAACACATGCCTTAACTTGGTATTTTTCCAAGAAATAGTAAAAATACCTTTAAAACTATTTTGTTTTAATATTATGAAGAAGGAGGAAAGCACTGCAACCTGTGGTTGAGATTCTTTCTTTCTTTCTTTCATGATCCGTCTGCAGTTTGGTATGATAACTACTACTACTTAAAAAAAAGGGATACCTGTTTCAAGTCAGGTGTGGATACATGCAGAAGGATTGTTGGGCAGGATATTTTATTGTAAAAAAAAATCCTTTTAATCTACAACATGAAGGCTTTCAAAAGTGATCCTAACTGTCATGGATCATGAAAAAATGCAAGCAGGCCTTGTGATAAAAAGATGTACATGATTTCTAGGTGTGTACAAATTGTTGTGAAATGTATCTGATATATGTATATGTAGATACGCAGTGTTCTCAATGTCCCATAAAAGACACAGCATTAATAATAGGTGATAAGGCTGAGCAATATTATATTATTCAAGGCACCTCCTTGAAAATGTATCAGCTAAGTATACAAGTTTCGGAAAAAGTAGTAATTTTTCCAATTCTTAATGCTGACTGAAAGACAAATTAAAAAGTTGCATTCTGAGGAAGAATTAAAGTTTTTTCTTATGCATTATCAGTACTTTATGGAAGGCTTAAATAAAACTTCAATGTTACTCCCATAGCTTGTAGCTGTAGACAACTATGAATTGCTGAAGTAATTCCCTATTGACAGAATGATTCTTCTTTAGTGACCAGCTGAGAAAATACACTCTGTACTTCACTTTCTCTATTGATACTACATAAAGATTAACTAGAAGATTATGTTCCACTCCCACCTAGTGGCAATAAAACATGCATGATTTTTTTTTTTTTTAGGATTACAGGAATTTGTGTTGTTCTTCCTAGAAATGACTGCATGGAGACAGTAGTTTCAATGAAGCTTTGCTAGTGGCAGAGATCAGCTCTGAGCTGCTTAAAATTTACACACAAAAACCTTCTAATTGGAAGTAAACTTATTTGAAATGAAAAATGAAAACCAAAAAAATTATTCTGTACCTGTAACTAGGCAGTTTTTGTACAAAAGAGAATTGAGACAAATTTAGGCCATGGTTTTATGACTTGTCTTTATTTTTTACTTTTAATGTATGCAGTTAATAATAGGATAAGATTGTAAGATGACAAGTCATGTACATAAAAAAGTGTGAGCAGAAATTTATTTGGCTCTAAAATACAGAGAGTGTGCGTCACCAGTAGCACTTAGCAGGACCCCAACTGACTAAAAGCTGCCAGTACTTGCTTGGGTCCTTGCTTAGTGGGCAAGTCCCGCTCAAACAGCAGGTCTGGGGACAGCAGATAACAGATAACATGGGACCAAAGTCAGCCACTGTGGCTTACACAACCCTGAAGACATCACGAATGGGATTTAGCTCGGGGTTAATGCCTCAACATAGGAGTCTATAATCTTGCCATTCGCCTGTAGAGTTGGCATAGACTAGTGCTGCAGAGTCAGCTTTCATTGAAGACCTTCCCTAACACTGTGACTGCAGAGCAAAACTACTGGAGCTGTTTTTCTAGAAATAAACTTAAGACAATTAAGATGTATAGATATGTTAATTAGCTTGTTTGGAAGCTGTCTTGGAAGCTGTTATAGAAGTGCAGTTAGTTAGAAGAGACTGAGCTGAGAAGTAAAATCATTGAACAGAATTAGTTCTATTCTAACTCGAACCAGGACAGAAGCACAGAATCATAAAATTATATGGTGGAGAGAAGCTCCAAGAGGTTGTATAGTCTATTCCTGTGCCAAAAAGCAGTACCTCCTCTCTCAGTGACATTATTTAACAAGTAGTAACACATCCTAGTCCTTAATATTTAAATACATGGATCTTCCGCATTCCTGCCGCAACTTATTCCATGCATCTGTGTCCTTGATGTTAGAATTTTGTTTTCTCTAATAGCCAATCTGAATCTTGTTTGTTGCAGTTGAAGCCTGTTCATTCCTGTACTTGCTATAGACGGCCGCGTCCCTGGTTTGGGATTTTCTTGGGTGGAGGTTGTCTTCGCTCCAAACTGAACAACTTCTATGCGGTCTTTCCTCCTAGGTTATATACTCTAGATATCTGGTTGTTCTGGTTACTGTCCTCTGGGCTTTCTCAGAACTAACCAGTGTGGGTAGGCCAGATGGGTCATTTTTTATGGGTTATACTCCTGTTGTTATGACCCCTATAGGATATATGAGTTTTCACAACAGCGTGACATCACCAACTTCTGTTCTGCTTGTGATCCACTGAAATGCTAGATCTTTCTTTGCAGACCTCCTATCTAGTCCAGTAATGCAACTCGTTATTCTTGCTTAGGTGTAGACTTTTGTATTTTTCTTTGATGAATCATATGCTATTTTAGAAACAGTTTCTTCAATTTAATAATTATTTTGAATTGTAACCCTATCTTATTTTGTTTAATTTCCTTTTTTTTTTTTCATTTGCAGTTTTCATAGGAATGTCCTCTTTTCCATCAGCCAGCAATGGATAGTGCTATGTCTAAGACAGTCCTGCCGAAACATGTTTTCATTCAGTTTCACCGTGGGTCCATGATAGCTTGTTTTTGAATAGTTTTCCAGTTACTTTTTCACTTCTCCTACAGTAATTTCATCTGTATTTTACTTATGAGAATTTCCTTTTCCACGCCCAGCTACATGACACCTGCTATTTTTCCTCTACCCACAGAAGGAAACTATTTTAGATTAATATTTGTCCTTGACAAATCCACGTTGACTGTTACTCACATCCTTGTTTAATAGGTGCTTAAAGATACTGGGTCATTTGTTTCAGTGGTTTGGGCGAAGTGAAGACAACTAGCTTTCCTTCTGTATTTAGTCCTGGTTTTATCTTCTTTTAAAGCTAAGTGCCATAATCTCCCTTTAAAGTTTTACAGTAACTCATCTGTCCTCCAAGTGTGCTCAAAGTTTGCTAGTGTCAGTTTGCTTAATCCACTAGGATAGTATTCATGAGACCTGGCTGATTTTTTTTTAAAAAAAGCACTTTTCTTATTTACATGTTTTCTAAACTGCCTTTTCTCTATTCTAAACAGCGATTTGTTGCTCTTGTTGGTTTATTAGCAAATTGATTTCTGGTTTTGTGTGAAGGCAAATAAAGAAAGACATTTGGACTTTCCTGGTGTCGCCTGCCAATAGATTGCCTTTCCAATCAAGCAGCCAAGCAACAGATCAACATTTTTCTTCATCATCTTCTTGGTACTTGATATCCCTACAGATCGATTTTGTGTTACCTTTGAAATCCCTCATGTACTTGCATCTCCTCTTCTTTTTTTTTTTCCTGGGCATTTCTGATTTCCCCCCTAATTGCTTATGCTATTATTTTATACACACCCCGATCAATCTGACCTGGTTTCTGTGGCTGTGTGCTTATTTCCTGCATTTGATATAATTGGAAAGACCATTAGATAGCCAAATTGATTTATCACTGCAGCTCCTGTCTTCCCTGTGCATGGGGAAAACCGTCACTTGCAAAGTAGCATCTGCACCCTGATAAGGTTTCCAAGAGCCCCTTTCCTTCTTATATTTGAAACCTGTGAGATTTTACCTGTGAATTCTCAGTGCTTATTGGAGTCTGCCTTCCTGAAATCCCTGTTTTATTACCTTTTTCTGCCTCTTCCCTTCTTAGGGAATGTGTTATCTTTACACAAATAGTCACTCATTCTCAATCACTTTGTGCCTTTGGTAAGGATAAAATCTACAAAAGCCTCTCTAGCTGCTTCTTGTACTCTCTTTTTTAAGCATCTGAAGAGCTATATGCAACTGTGTTCTTTTTCCAACAGTTTGGGGTTAATTGAACACCTTCACTAGTGCTGACTCTTGAACAGTTGCAAGCAATCCTGGCTTGTGTTGGCCTCATCTACTTTGGCGATCAAGAATCACCCAACTCTCAATTGCTAGCAAACACATTCATCCTCTCATCTGTTTTCACTGAAGTTTATTTAAAAAGTCTTTCTCCCTCAGTGGTTTGGACCCATGAGCACCACCAATACACACAGCAATGCTTTCTCTCTTTTTTTTCCAAAGCAAACTACACAACTGATATTCATATCTGATTCTTTCCATAAGTCTAATCATGGATGATAATATTGGAATTACCCATAATGGGGGATAATTGCAGTGGTATAAAAGTTCCTTTAACTGATGGGATTTATTTTCCTTCCCTTGCGGGAAGCATTTTGTAGTGGTGTAACTGTTCTATGCCAGTGAGGGTGAACCACTCTTAAGTTTGTGGTTGTTACTGGGGGTATGCAAAGCTGGTGTGTTTATAAGGCCTAATGCTCTCGTCATATATTTTTAAAGTATCAAAAATGGAACTTAACCAATTCCCACACGCTACAGTTTAGTTTTATGTCCAGGGTTCTGCAGCACAGTGATTGAAATTTTAAATGCCTTCTCATTAATTGAAGCTAACATCACGGATAAATTAAATGAAATGAAGAGGGCTGTAATGGTATGTTGATTGATGTATTGTATTCCGTAAAAGGATCTATTCTTCTCTTCATTGAACTGAGATGAATCTCAGGTTTACTCCATGCCACTTCCAGAAGTCCAGGTGCTTTGATGTACATATCACAGTGATTTTGCCACAGAGTACTCAAGCATTGATTGTAATTTATTTTACCCAGCTTATGTTCCCAACACATACTTCATCAAGGCATTACCATACAGACAGAACCATTCAAATGATCAACATCCTTGAAGGTAAGATACTCATCTTTAAATATTATATTACATTCCTTTTCCAAAATGTTACAATGAAGTTTCACTTTGAAGTGTTTGGTTAGTAAGGTGAGAGGGAAAAATACTGTTAGATGGATGGATAGTAATTCTTAGCTTTCCTGAAATTAAAATCTTTTATCTTCTCAGATGATTTTTTGTATTATTCAGAATATTTGAAGATTAAGTTCAATTCAGAGATAGGCTCTTCAAAAAGATAATGCAAAGAATTTCTAAATCCTCATTTGGGTATGCAGATAGATGAGGCAGCGCAATTGAAGAGAACATCTAAGTTCTGGCTTGAAGGCATTGGCTTTTTAGTATTTTAATAGGCAAGCTGTTCAGTAAACAGAAGGGAGCTCTAGAATTCCTCAAAAATTTCTTGAAGGGATTTAAGGCCTGTATATTCTGTTTACAAATACTTCTCATCATCCAGATTTGTAGTGATGTTCTTGCTTTTTACATTGTTGAAAATATGAAAGCCAGCTATTTGATGTTTCAAATGCCTTCCCTTCCCAGAGAGTATTCCTGCTATGAAGTTTTATTCTTCTTTACATCATACAGTGAATAATGATATCACATATAATGGATTACAATTCACCAAGAGAAAAAGAAAAAGCAAGTGAATATTTGAGTCCAAATACCCAATTTTCTCCAACTGTCAAAGAAAAGGAGAAATAATTAACAAGACAAGAAAGAAAACCAGAAAAACATTCTTCAGAAGATTGACAGTGTTGTGTCAGTAGGGCTGTCTCCAATTGTGCATTGAATGAAATTATCAGTAAGATGAGAAGAAAAGCCCATTTACTACAGAAAGGTGAGGCCTCAGAAGCTACCAGTACTCCTCTAGTAATTTACTTATTGCAGCAGGACCTTCAGGAGCAAACCCTACAACCTTTCCTAAGCTTGAGTATCTGATGTAGAATGCACACTTTATGTGGAAATATCTTCCATACCATGGGTTATCACGTTTCAGAACCATGATGTATTTTCTAGATTTGAGATCTGCTTTCATTACATTTACTGGTGGATCTTGGGAGGCCATCTTCAGGTGTTCTTCTTTGTGTCTTGGATCTGAGCTGTGCTGAGCACTGTTGATCCTGTGCACTGTGGTAGCAGAACACCTTGGCTTCGGGCATAGGGGCACATGCGTGGTGTTGAAACCTCCAAACCTTCTTCTGGAGTCCTGGGAAGAGGAACTGAATGCTACTTGCCTTTTATCTGAACCTTCTGTTTTAACAAAAGGGCAAGAAGTTATCTGCAAATGAAGAGGTACCAAAGTTTATACTAAAATGGAGACCACCAGCAGTATGTGTCCTTCCCAGTTTCATGTATCTGCTTTAAGAAGTGGTGTTTTTAAAAGAGCATGTAAGTGAATGCATTTAGTGAATTCTGTTATGTGCTTTTTGTTGCATGGACCAGAAGGAATACTAAATGATGAAAAGCAGGTGTGAAATAAATTCCATGAATACACTGGAGATATGTCTTGATTTGAAAACAGCTTGGGAGGTCTATCCGCATTTCAAAGAAGAAAAAAATACTTTCAGGTCTTGAAAAGGTTTGTTTTGCCAGTTCCCCATGTGGTATTAATTGTGAGAGACTTTGAAAATCAAATTTTTAGTCAGAATTTATGCTGAGGTCTTGAAAAAATCATGTCCTTGTGATATTTTCATGTGAAAGGGAATGACACAGAATCACTGTTACAGGCCCTGGGAGTTGTCTGCTCTGAATGCAGAAGGGTTTTAGAGTGGATAAATGAGCTTGCTTTCTGATTCAGAAGTAAACCAAAACTTTTATTCTGTTTGTTTGTTTCTAATGAAGGTAGACAAAGAAAGCTAGCCTTCCCAGAGGCAGATTGACATGGGGAATACCATTAGGTCATACTCAACTCCCTACAAATAAAACTCAAAAATTACAACCGTTCATTTTGGATGCTAATTGAGAGACATTTAAATCAGACTTTTTCAGATATTTCCAGTTCTCCCTGTTGGCAACAGCATCTCTGTAATTTGTAGCTTTGTCCAGTATTCAAATGGAAATAGAGGATCCAGTCATAGTAACTGATGTAAGAACATAAATTAGGCTTGGGCATAAGGCTTGCTGGGTGCTTAGGTGACTGTTGGATCTCGAGGATGGGAAGGAAACCCTGTATTGTCTCTACCTTCACATCAGCCAAATACAGCGAGGCCAGAAAGAAGAAAACAAATAATTTCCTTCAGAAGAAAACTGGTTTTGTTTTTTGCATGGAATCATTTAGGATATGGGTACAATGTGTCGCAGAGGTGCCTGGACTAGCATTGGCCGACCCAACTCCAGACTTGCTAATGGGTGAGATCTGCTGAGCTTAGTGGCAGGTAATACACAGCAAGCTGCAAGTGAGATCCTGATCCAATAATGAGAAACTCTAGTGGGTTTATTCTTTTAGACACATGTTGAATAAAGGCCACGTGACCGAGGGAATTTTCTGAGAGAAATTCAGAGGAATCAAAATGACAGTGAGCATTGTTCTGATGCCCATTATTTCTATGCAACTGGACCCATGGATATGTCTCTACTAGTAGTTTGTATAGTACTTACTAGTGTTATTACTCTTGGGGTTTTTTTGTTATGAACAAAATTCATGACACTTTAGTGAGATGAGGATGTGAAATGTAATGTGAAGGTCACAACTGCTTCAGGGTCAGTAAGCCAAAGCCATGCTGCAACGTGGAATGTTAATGGCTGCGTTTAAAAATGAAAAAGCAGATGAAAGGGAGTTTATTAGTATTTAAATTATGTGTAGTGTACAAACAAAATTTGCTGATGATGCAAAAGCATTCTGCATACAGAGGAGATCTAGAATAGCCAGTGTTTTATGAGCTCCCAAACATGACTTCCCCAATTGCTTCCCAAGCATCAGGGGAAATGAGATAAAGTGGAATAGTACAGGACATTTACAAAATAGAAATTCATATTATGGGCCCCTATAATCTGTCAATGCATCAGCTAGAAATGGCAGAAATGCACAAAAACTTTCTGTATAAGTTGATTGCAGGTTGTGTATGAGGGTGATAGGACAACGGGGAGACAGTGAAGATGAAAATGTGACTTTGGAGCATGTGAAGGAAAGTATTTTCATAATGATAAAGTAGTGTGTGCCAGTGGGTGATATTACTGTGGCACCTCTGCACTTCTGTGTGCAGGTCTGGTTACCTGTGTTCAAGATAGTTTTTAATGACCCATGCTCTATAAAGATGGATGGAAACTGCTGTTTGGACTGTTATCTCCTGTTTTATAAAAAGAAATTGAAAAAGCTTTGCTTGCTTAGTCTGCCTAATCAACCTGAGAGAGAATAGGAATAAAACTCCTTTGAAAAATTGTATTTGGAGAATATTATCCTTGTTAACCTGCCAGCAGGGAAGGGACAGGTTCTGAGGGCTCAGCAGCATTTGTCCTTCGTGCTTTTTGACTCTGTCCTTTTACTAATGACTCAGACGAAGAAATAGGATATACTTATTAGTTTTGCCAGTAACCAAAACCTGAGAGAAATTGCCATGCTGGTGACTGCAGAAACAGTTTGAAGACACTTTATGTGAGCATGACCTTCCCCTCATCCCCTCTGCCCACCTGTGCTGTTTCTTCTCCCCGTGTATTATTTCCCAGCTCCACTCTGCACTGGGGCTGGTTCTCCCTCCTGTTCCCCCACTCTGAGTTGGGCAAGAGGCAGCAGGCGACAGAGGGGCCAGCTGGCAGGCCAGGCAAAATAAATGCCCAGTGAGCTCAGACTGAAGCCTGGCTTTCTGCAGGGGCTGTGGTTTCCATCTTTTCCCTCTATCCAATCATCAATTTTCATACAACTTAAAAGAACTTAATACCTTTGCAGCTTTTCAACTAAATCAAATAGAGAGGCAAATGGGTTCCAAGAAAATGGAAGGAAATAAGAAAAAAGCATCAGGTAAACAGATAAAGCAGCTGCCTAAATGCATGTGTTTTGGTTTTTTTTCTTGAGAATCAGGAGGAAAATAAGATACATTTCACTTTGCAGTAACTCTCCAAGTGAGATAGGGAATAATTGCCATATAGCAGCTCTTTAGAAAATGAAACGGGAGCTAAAGTGGATCCCAGCATAATTGTGATTCAGAAAATCGGATGTATTAGTATATATATGAAAAGGAGTAGAATATTTCAAACTTCTCAGCATGGTAAGGTCTTGGTTGCAGTACTGTGTCCATTCTTGGACACAACAAGTCATAGTGATATGGGCCAACTGGAAACAGACCAAAAGGGCTACACATCTCAAAGGTGTGATTTAGGAGAGAAGATTGAAATAATTTGTATGGTTTTCTCTAGGAAAAAAGAGAGAAGCATGCTAACAGTCTTCAAAGGCTACTTTTAAATGCAAGTTTTCCATGCAGCTTTCCATGTCTATAGTGGATGGGACAAGAAGAAACAGACGTAATTTTTCAGGAAGGGAAGATGCAGATTAGACATTAAGAAAAAAATATCGCTGAGTAGAGTCTGGAATAGGTTGCCTAAATGTTCTTTGTATTCACCATTACTGAAGGCCTTAAATTGCTAATAAAACAAGTGTTTTTCAGGGATGATATAGATGTATACTGATGGTCTCACCTTGGGGCGGGGTAATGGCTTACATGGCTTCTTGAATTTCTTCCAGCTTTATTGTTCTAAGAGTCCATGTTTGATCTCTTTGAATGCATAGGAAGGCAGAAGAAATATTTATATTAAGGAATAATATTGGCAAAAAGCCTGTGAATTCTGGCTATACATCAATTATTCTGGAAATTAGAAGAAAGCTTCTAACCATCCAGGGACACTTTTCCATGCAAAATGCAAATCTAACTGGCTCCAAGCAGGAATATGATCAGTTTAGGAAGTTATGCCACATGTTTTCTTCTGATTCCAGGGGACTTGGCCCAAGGATATAGAAAGACCCTTCTGGTAATCTTACATATGCATGATCTTTGCTTCCCAAAAGAAGGTGTCTGAATGCTTTAAGCCAACAGGAGTCCTGCTATGCCATTCAGCTTGTGAATAAGGCAAATGAATCTGATTCACAGTGATGTGCAAACTCACATCTCCTTTTAACGTGCTTCTTGGTACATTCTTTTGCAAAGCTTTATTGTATCAGCTTTTACCCTTTTCTGATGGGCCAGTTCAATATCTAGGGTTTTATAATCATTGCAATGACAGTGAAGCACCATGAACACTGGATGGTGGCATTGCAGAATGAATCAGGCATGCAAAACAAGCCACTTCTATTTATACACACAGGTATCCCAGTAATCAAGGGAAATATTTGCAGAGTAAAATGTGGTGTGAAATACTTTATATATATTTTGCTTTTGGAAAAAGAGCTGTAACTACCACACAAGCTTGCCAAGTAGTTCAGATTTTCTCTTAAGTAAAAGATGGATGCTTCTGAAAAAAAAATGCAGTGTAATTTATAGCATTTATTATCACAGAATAATCCTTGATTACTTAGTTTTAAGCATACAGCCTATGCAACAAGCAGCATAGGGCAGACAAAGGTTTGATAAGGCAGTTAATCCTGGAGGGAGGAAAGGCAGAAATATGTTTGTTGCAGGCTTCTTTCATTTTCCTTTGTTTTATCGCAGTTGTTTTACTTAAGCTCTGCAAAGGTGGGAAGCGATATGAGTTCCTGGATGTTCAGGTGGGATACTCATCTTCTGTGGCCTCATCTCAGCCTAGAATGTAGCAAGATACTTGCAAATTATGGGCAGGTAATATGTAAGGCTGTTCTTTCAAAGGGTCTCTCTAGTGTGTTAAAATGTTTTCTATGGTTTTTGCTGAAAAAAAAAGTGCAAGAGTCCCTTACTGTGAACCCAGAGTCAAATCTGGCAACAGCTGCCAGATTTTTCTTCGTATCATCCATTTTGCGTGTGCAAGTAAACTTTCAGGTGCTTCAAGTTGGCCCTTTATAGCTGGGTATAACAGAGACACCTGTTGATGCAGATAGAAGTTTTTACTCTCTCAAATATTGACTTCCCAGCTCGTTCCCAGGAAACCAGTCATCTCTGAAACAAGACCCAAGAAGGGTTGGTTCAGGCTGATCTCCATTCATACTGCCAAAAGGCAGTATGGACCTACCCACGCCAGGTCTGGCCACCTCTTCTGGAGGACACCATCCTCCAGCACCATCCTTGAGTGTTGGTTGCCACCTCCCAGCACTCCCATGTACCTCTCTGCTGTACTCCAGAGCATGTAGCACCCCTCCTCAATTTCATGCTATGAAAACACCAGTCTGGAGAGTGTCACCCTGTCCTCCTGTTGTCTGAGATACTTTGAGATGAAAACAATGCAGGCCCAGACCATTCTTGCTTGTAGCATGATAGGGGCATTGCTCTGACCCTGTGATGAGACCTAGGGCCAAGAGTAGCACTGGAGGGATGTAGCCTGTCGGCTTTTCAGGGGGTGAGGACTGAGCAGGGTAGATACAGCCCCTCCAGACCACTTGGCCTGGCCTTTTGTCAGTGGGCATAGCAGAGCAATTATGCCTGCAAGGTACAGTCAGGTGTTGGGTGGATTTTCAGAGCTCTGATTTTCTGTCAAAGACATCCATGGAAGCAGTTAGGCTGGTTTTAGGCTTTTACGTCCTTTTATAGATCCAGCTTTACTGTCTATTTTATTGGTTTTGGAACTGTCTCTTTCCCTTTGTGGGATAGCAAATGACTAAATTACTTCCCACTTTAAATAGGACTAAGCCCCTTGGGACTAAAATTTATTAGTAATATGCGAAATTATATTTCAAGCCCTAACTTGTTGAAAAATGAATTATAATTGCTTAGGATGACTTTAAATTGTTTAATCCAAAGGAACCAGTGGATCCCACTCCTGAACACCCCTGTCTTGAGCTAAGTTCAGTCTCAAACCTTGGATGAAGACAGTGCAGAGAGACAAAGGGAAAGAGGAGACAAAGTCCTGGCTTGCTTAAAATTCTCAGAAACAAAATGTTTGAGATTTTGAAGACTGGTTTTGTGGCTGTTAATGAGAGTGTAGACATTACATGCATTATTTGAGTGAATTCTGCATTTGGTGTGGGATGCTGCTCAGAGACACTAGATGGCACCTTTTGTTTGCTACGTGCATGGGGCCAGAAATAGGGCCCATCTGAATGCGGGTGAAAGCTGACAACTATTTCTGAAGCAACTGGTGCATCCATATGGATCCTTGCTGACGAAGGAGACAAAAATATCCTGGTGCTCCATTTCCAGGGAAATGGGGAGGACAGAGCACCTATTAACCACCTTGTTTCTTTTTATATCTTCTCTGTGCTGTTGCTAGTGGGACAATGAAACACCTCATTTAGTTAAAGAACAGGTGGGAATGGTTGTGTTCATGGTGCATTTTAAAGAAATGGTTTTGGGGAAAGACGGACATGATACAGGCAGCTAGGGTGGGATTTAGGCCAATAAGATGTAACATATCACAGTGTGAAAGTGCAGTGTGTGGACGTGTGAGTTTGTAGCACTGTTCAGCTGCCTCGTTGCAAGTATTTGGTGTCATTCAGGGTGCCATAAAGGATCCCACATGAAGTCCAGCCACTGCTTCTGGAAGGCATGGGTTATGTCTGCTCAGCCTCTGGGCCTGTGTCTGGGTTGCCTCTGTACTGGGTTGGTGACTGTACCAGTCTCCTGTCATGGGTGGTGGAGATCTGGTGAATCAAGTCAGGGGAGCTGCTCACCTCACATGAGCATAGACACCCAGCAGCCTGAGCTCTCTTCACCCTCCATTGACTGTACTGGCTAGATTGCTGTTGACAAGCACCCAACCTCTAGGTAGACACCTGGATGACTGCAAAAGGAGGTGAGCCCCATAAGTAGTGAGCAAGTGCACTCTGTATTTGTCTCCTGCTGATCTTAGACTCGTGATGTAAATTGGTGACTCCACATGATAAACAGAAAGTAGGGGATGTATAGCCTTGTGACTCCAGCAAGGAATCATGAGGAACCAGCCAGAGATCACCAGTACTGTCAATGCCATTGACGTGAATGAACATAAATGGAACAATGCAATGGCATCCTTGTAGGAAGAAAATTTGCTCCAAGACAAAGCTATTTTGTCTTAATGCAACGCTAAGTAATCTCTGACTGTTCTCCCTAACAAGTTTCTACAGGCATGTATTTTTTAGAAAGAAACTTACTAAATAGTTTTGGAAAAAGTCTGCCCTGAACTAATTGTGCAATTTCTGCTCTGTGTTTGTCATGATGCAACCTGTCATTCTCATCTGCCACAAGCAGGGGGATTATGACTGTGTTTTGTAGGACTTCTCAGGCACTGACCACTAGGACTGCCTAAATCATCGCTATGGTGCCTTGACATCAAAAGCCCTCATCTGGTTGATGTTTAATCCATGAGGATCTGCAGAATCCCCATTCCCCACAGATATACAAGCCATGAAACATCTCCTTTGTCCATTTCAAATGAAGTTCAAAGCTCTAGTACAAAAGCTGAGCTACTAGCAATTAAATGAAAGGTCACAGAAAAGAGCAAGGAGAGATCTAGGTCTAGAGCCAATGACTTGGACTGATAAAATGGGAGCTGATTCATAAGCAATAAAGGCCCAGAAGATGCTGAGGATTTGGCTATATCAATGTTACAGAGAAAAGCAATGACCCTCTCCCCCAGTGGTGCTGTCACATTGACTTGGAGGAAATTCCTTCCTACCCCTGAATCTGGTGATCTGTCCAAGCCTGAGCTAGCCATCAAGATACATAAACCAGCTTGCTAGAAGTATTCAGTACCGTCAATGTACTCTGCCTGTCATCCTATTTCTGAAGCTAGACCGTGTCTCCTGCTTTCAAGGGAGGAGAAACAAACCTACAAAGTCAAGTTTATACATTAACAAGAGAAAAAAACACCTTCCTGCCCACTGCAAGCAACCAGTAGAAACCCTTAAACAAGGATCTAATTAAAAACAGTGTAAAAATCATATGAATTTACCCTGACAAAGAATAGCCATTCAGTCTCCTTTTAGATCCCTTGCAACTCCTGTGTTCACTCCTACAATCTCCATCTGACATGCCTTGAATCTAAATAAAATAAATCTACTACATTACCCATATCTAAGAAGCTGGTTATTAAAAAGTTATACAATTAAAGTTGCCCAATTAAAATAAAAACACTAGGCATTTCTCATTAGGAGAGAGATCCAGACATCTCCATATAGTTATGTGGTTGCGTATAGTATATATGCCTACATGAGAACTAGGGAGTGTAACTTCCTATTACAGTCAATCAAGATCAAGGCTGGATTCAGCTACCTGCCTGTAGGTTTCTGGTGGCATTTGGGGATACCTTTTGGTATCTGAGACATCTGATTTGGGCTGACAGATACAGCACAGGATCTGTGTCCTCCCAGACGACAGCATTTGGAGGCCATTCAGGATACCTTAAATGGCACTAGATGCCTATCTTTAGACAACTCAGTCAAGCTCTTAGTCAATACAAGGGAAGCCAGAGAGTTATTCAGTGCACCCTAATCTGACCAATATTTCCTTAGCTTGAAACAAGGGCAAGTGTAGGGTCCTGCACCTGAGGAGGAATAACCCCATGCACTGGTACAGCTTAGGGGTTGACCTGCTGGAAAGCAGCTCCATTGTCCTGGTGGACAGCAGGATGACCATGAGCCAGCAATGTGCCCTTGTGGCCAAGAAGGCCAGTGACATCCTGGGGTGCATTAAGAAAAGTGTGACCGGCAGGCCAAGGGAGGTTCTCCTTCCCCTCTACTCTGCCCAGGTGAGGCCACATCTGGAGTACTGTGTCCAATTCTGGGCTCCCCAGATCAAGAGAGACTGTAGAGAGTCCAACAGAGGGCTACAAGAATGGTTAAGGCACTGGAACATCTCTCTTATAAGGAAAGTCTGAGAGACCTGAGGCTGTTTAGCCTGGAGAAGAGAAGGCTGAGAGGGGATCTGATCAATGCTTATCAATATCTGAAGGGTGGGTGTCAAGAGGATGGGACCAGTCTCTTTTCACTGGTGTCCGGAGATAGGACAAGGGGCACTGGGAATAAACTGGAACGCAAGAAGTTACCCCTTAGCATCAGAAAAAACTTCTTTACCATGAGGGTGGCAGAGCACTGGAACAGGCTTCCCAGAGAGGTTGTGGAGTCTCCTTTTCTGGAGACTTTCAAAACCCACCTGGACATATTTCTGCATAATCTGCCCTAGGCAAACCTGCTTTGGCAGGGGGGGTTGGACTTGATGATCTCCGGAGGTCCCTTCCAACCCCACCATGCTGTGATTCTATGATAGCTCTTAAGGCTCCACTGACTATATTGACTAACTGTAACAGGCCTGTAGACACCTAGCTCATGTTTAGGTGCCTACACATGGATACCACCCCTAGCTGATGTGCATTTGCTGGATCAGATCATAAGAAGGTGTAGAGGCTGTACATGCTTTTGTCCAGGTGGAGGGGAGAGACCTGCCTTTCTGTTCCCTCACTATGGTTAGCGCACAGGCCTATCTGTGATCCATCATTGGAATTAGGGTCATACTTAAGGAGAAAAGAGTCATATCCGTGATCTGTTGTAGTCTGAGGCACATGCTATTGATTACAGTATCATTGCAATATGAGAGCAACTGATAGGATTCCCCAAGCCAGATGACTTGCATTTGTAAAATGCAGTGAGACAGATCTAAGTGCTTAATAGTTGTTTGCCTCACTGAAGTAGGAGTTTGTGCATCTGCTGTAGCAGATAGGACTTCAAATCTACTGCTACACGTGGAAGATGTGGAACAAGTGACACTTCAATCACTGTATTTTGGATTGTAACTTTGATTATACAGGAACAAAACGACTCCCTTAGTGTCTTGTGATGCTGTCTCACTTCACAGAACCTTTTAAATCTCTTCATTCACACAGCCATACATCGCATTTTATGCTTTTTGCTATCTTTTAATCTTTTGCTACCTGTTTTAGTACATGCAGACAGAGGACATGCTGCTGCTGAATGGCGAAGTAAATATGCAGAGAACTTGCATGAGGGCTCTTGTCGTTGCCATCTGTTAAAAAGGTAATCAAGGTTACCATCTCCAGGGACACAGAAACCCCTCATTATGGTTTGGTAGCTGAGCGGAAGTGGCTGAAGGCAGAGGAACACACTCGGGGGAAATATTCCCTGATCCAGCCCAGCCTAACCAGTGGTTTCAGTGCAGGAAAGTGTGTACATGATGGGAGCAGTGGGCAGGGAGACCTACGTATGGGACACAGGACTTCTTTGCTAATGACAAGCTGAAATGGCTCAAGCTTTGACCCTGCACAGCTTCACAGAAACCTCTTAACTGCTTCAACTAACCTGCCTGTGGCTTTTCTAGATCTGTTCCAATTTAAATCAAACACTGCTGTACTCGGAGCAGCACACTCCCCATGATGTGCTTACAGAGGTTACACAGTGAAAGAGCCATAGGATGTGCCTTCATCCACTCACGTGCAAATTTAATCAGGCATTGAAACAATGATAAAGTATTTCATTTAAGGCAACAAAATGTGAGTGCAGCACATTCTGGTGGTGAACGCTTGATGTTAAGGGACACATGCCTTGTACAGGCCACTGCTGTTAGATTTTTTCATGAGGAACCTTTCACTAGCAGCCTATCATTAATTGCTAGGTGGCTGGTTTTTTATTTCTTTCTGATCTCAGGCATTTGTACATAGAGAAGCAAAAAACCCTGAGTCGTCTTCTGCAGCAAGACCTGATTACAGTAGTTGGCTGCAATGAAGTAAGAAATGCAGTGGGTTTGTGGCTTGAGTGTGACCATTTCAGAGCACAAGGCAAGTTGTGAATAATTTCTTATCAGCCATAAGCTAAAACAAATAGCTTTAACTATAGCAAAGAAATTTCTTCAAGCTAAAAAGGTGAATTTTTACTGTTCTTATCTGTCAGAAAGACAAATATATCAATATTTCATTTTTCATTCCATACAGGTGCATCAGATAGAAACATTACTTGGCCACAGCCCTCCCACCTGCTCTGCTCTGCAGACACACTGAGCAAGCCCTTGGTTTCTTGGATGTTTGAACTTCTGTGCTTGACACACATCTTGCCTGGCATTCTCTCTTTAGTGAGTAAATGTGGCAGAAGAGCCTACTGAATAATTTATTGTGTTTTCAGAACCTCCGTAGCCGGGTCAATTAATATTTAGTGAAAATCATATTCCTGACTTTGAAAAGCAGGATATCGGCAGGGAATGAATAGCTATGGTCAGGGAGGACCACACCTCTCTTATAGGTATTTAACCAACAGGTCAGCAGGAGGAGGCTGGTCCCTCCTGGGGCTTTCATGGGTTAAGACAAGCACTAAAGTCCAAACCCCTGTGGCACACTTCAGTGGATCTCCAGTCTGAGAGACCGAGACCCAAGTTGTGCTGCAGGACATTTGCACAGCAAGGGTGGGGTGAATGGGATGTCTATCACCAACAAGATGGGCTGCTGTATCTCACTCACTTGTTTCCCTTTTCTTTCATAAAGAAAAGCAAAACCAGATGAAAGATGAAATGCAAATGGAGAATTTACACCTGAGGAGGAAGATTATGGATGTGAAGGTATCTGCAGCGCTCAGTGTGGCCTTGGGGTTCCAGGAGCCTTCTCATGACCCTGCTTTCAATAGTGATGCCTCCCTTTAGTTTCTTATTTCTCTCCTTGCTTCTCATTTTGCATTTTGTGTTGAAAGCATGTTGTACCTGTGTACCTGTGAGAGACCAGAATCTGTGTTTTGAGTAGATGATAAATTAGCAGAATTGGGTTGCATTGCAGTTTAATATTCTAAGAATTTGATTAATCAGCTTGCAGTCAATAGCTGAACCCAGCAAAGAGAGCCAGAATAATATCTCAGTGAGATATCAAAGGCTGGCCTGGAACTGCCTCTTCTTTTCCTAATACTCTCAGGCTTCTACTGCTGAAAATTATAAAAACAGCTTTGTAATCATGTCTCATACCTCTAGAAAAGGAAGCATTAGGAAAAATATTTTTTAAAGGAGGTATTAAAGGGAAAAGGCAATCCACGAGTTTCTGCAGTGGGAAATTGTGTCTCACTAATCTGTTAGAATTTTTTGAATCCATCAGTAATGCAATGCAAAAATGTAAAGCAGTGTAAAAAAAAAGCAAAAATAATACATTTTAATTTTCAGAGGGTGAGTGAAAAGGTTCCTTAGAAGGAGGTATAAAAATATCACTTGTTTCTGTTCAGAGAACTAATGTATTGCCTGAGAGCAAAAGCCAAGAAATAGGAAATAAAGAATAAGATGAATCCATTTCCAACAAAGCAAAAGATTAAGAGTAGAATGCTCAAGTACTAATCTCTTGAATAGAGGACTGTCATGAGTGGAGAAGGTTGGTTGGAGCTCCAGAGAACAGAACAAGGGAGAACAAAATGACAGGTGGAGCTCAGTGTCAACAAATGCAAAGTAATATTAACTGGAGAGGAAGACATGATTTACTCATTACCCTTACACTGTTCTGCCTGTGTCAGGTTAGGAAGGGGACTTGGAAATGTTGGCAGACAGCTGTGTATAGCCACAGTCCAAAGAACAAAATAAGTCCATAGGTGGTAAAAATATGGAAAAAGAAAGAAATGCTTTCATGTGGCCAGCAGTGTGGCTCTGTGGGGAAGACCATGTGCAGGACTGGGCTCTCACAGTCTCAAGCGACAGTGCAGATCTATGTCAGCTTCAGGACAAGGTGATGGAATTGATTGTGAACATGTAAAAATATTCAGCAGAAACCATGTTTTAAAAGATTGAGATCACTTGCCTTTGAAACAAGGAGAAGTGGGAGTATGACAGCAATATATAAACCAGCAGATGATCTGGCGAATTGAGCTTGGGAACACAAGAATAAGGAGAAATTGGTGGTTTAGACAAAAGTGAACACAGTTAATTGGAATTAGTTCACTTCTAGTTTGGATAACACAGTGTGTATCTGGCTTTCACTGCCCCAGCCTGGGATACCTGTCTTCTGGGCTTACCCACTTTTCAGTCAATGCGTCTCAGAGATAGAAAATTACAAAGTGATAGAAGGGAATCTTGTAGCCACAGAAAAAAAAATTAGACTGTAAAAATCATTAACCCATAGCCGTGTTTACCATTAATACTCAAATCAAATGTTGATCATGTGACTAAACTGCAAAGCGCAGCTGTAACCAGTATCCCACAATATAAACAAGGTCATCATTGCTGTGAAAGAAAACATGAGGTGGATGAAAATGGTCCAAAAGGTACTTTCATCTGCAAGTGACGAAACTGGGTAGGTTTTTAGACCTAAATCATTGAAGAGTTTTTCTTAATTTTCTGGTACCAAAATAATTAGAAAACATTAGTGTCTGTTAAAAAATTTCTACACAGAGAGACACATTCCAAAGGTTCAGAAGCTCCCTGTGCACATTTAATTTGAACTCACCTTAATACATTTTTTGAAGTAGCAGCATTTTGTTTCGTATGAACATGCCTGCCAAATACATCCACATGAACTATCTGCTTTCTGCTATCCAGTAGTCTCCATTCAACTTTCTTCATTGTTGTCATGGCAATGAGACTGTTTTTGACACTGCCATTAATGAACTCTGAGGGTGAGAAAGGTCCTTCTCCAACGAAGAGTGACACTACCACAAAGCAAATTAAATTCCTCTGACAACATATCTATTGAGAATGAGTTCACATGTCACCAGAGCTTTTAGGATTTTATTGATGATTTTGTGTCTGCCAAAAGTCATAAAGGACTGCTGTTGTAACAGGTCTATGTTTATAGACGGTATTTGCCTGTGTTGTTTGATGACCCTAATGCTGATATGTTCTGTCATTTTACCTTGACAGTTGTATTTGCTATTAGTCCTCTGTCAGTGAATTAATGAAGGTGTGCGTGTCAGTAATCATGCCTTATCTCCAAAACAGTATAATGTATATGCCATAAACACATAACTAAGTGACAACTGATTACACTATAGTTAAGTGATAAGAGCAGTTGACAGGAGTAGTGGCAGATCACAAAACAGACACAGACCAGCACATTCTTATGGGTGATAAAAGCTGAAATAAAGGTGGCCCAAACCACGTGTTGGTAGGACCTTTTACAGTCATTTTGCTGCCAGTTCAAAAAAAGACCTAACACCTGAAGAAGTTATAAAAGATATTGAGAAGACTTCTTCTAAATACCATACGTTAATGTGCACAGTTCTTTACGTCAAAAGAAGATCACCACCCTGGTGCAAATGGTTCAATGATTCTAAACCTGTAGCACTGTCAGCTCAGAGCTTCTCAACTGCATAAAAATATGTGAATTTTACTTCCCCTGAATTAAGGGGCTGAAATCAGTCTGTAGCTTTATTATTTCTGGAAAACAGAGGGAATGAGGTGGGCTGTAACAGACAGCTTAACTTGCCACAGCCACTTGTGGTAATGGCACAGGGGGTTGGAGGTGATGGATGCTGTAGGTTTGGAAGAGGGGGTCTTCCTCCCATCCCAGCCTCCCTACCAGAGGCTGCGGGAGAGACTGGTTTTCCAGGATGCTGTATAGGTTTCCTTATACTACATAGGTAGCTGGATCCAACTGTTTTTACATGTGGCATCTTCTGTCTTAAGCGACTGTGTACCCCTGCTCAGGGACAGCCTGTCTTGCAGGCAGTTACCATCCCTACAGGTGACTTTCCCATACCTACAAGAGAAACCTTTTCCTGCCCTGACAGAGCACACAAAGACTGTCTGTGCATTAACTACTGCTCAGCAGTGCAAGAGCTTGAGGCCTTTGTGCCTTTCGATCTGGTTTGCTACAACTCGATCAAGGACATCACCATACAAATTTTTTTCTTTTCCAGTACAGGAAAAATTAGTAAAGCTGCAGGAAAATGTGAACACGGGTGTGTTTCTGAGGAGATTACTGGATAGTAGGGTTCATGTAGCCACACAGACTTTTGGCAGCAGCAAACTCATCATAAGATCCTAAAAGCTCCAGTGACATGTGAACTCACTCTCAGTAGATATACTGCTATAGACACTGTCAAATGCTAGAGCTAAGCTAAAGTGCACTCTTTAGTTTTGAGGTATCCTGATGGGGCAGAAGGGAGAAGCCTCTGCTACTGCTGTCCAGGCTTCACCACCACTGCAGGCAGTAGGATGGTAAGCGACGTATGTGGTGAGGTGTTTGGATAGCCAAAAGTGCTGAGGAGGTGCATGTGAGACATGTGAATGATTTGTATATTTTTCTGTGGTAAATGATGTGAACTGCTTGGCTACTTAACTGACTGCCCATTGCTGGGCAATGTAGACAAGAGGCATCCACCATGGATTAACCTGAGAAATGTCACAAATATTAACGTGTCCTTCACCAGCAATTAAATTTTTCCATACTCTTTTCAAGTACATTTTTGCTCTTCCACCATCTACTCCCACACAATGAAGACCCACTTGTAGTCCTCACTACTCTTCTGATGTGAATCATCTTACCCAGATCTGCCAAGGGTGGTTGAAGAAGGGTCAGATGTATAGGTATCCTACTGTTCCATCCTTCTACAGTCATATTGTGCAGAGCCTCTAAACGTTTCCATGTTCCATCTTAAAACAGCTTCATGATATTGCAACTGGTGCTGGAAAAAAAATTAAAACAATTGAGTCGCGGATTCAAGGTGCTATGTAATCAAGACCAAACCACTCAACTTACTGAGCTCCACTCAGCTGAAAATCTGGATAGAAAGTAACACTGCACTGATGACTAGATACTGCACCTAAAAATTCATTTTATTACAATATCTAATGCAGTGTACCTTATGTGGGCTTATGGATGGATCTCAAAGGGATTGAAATACCCTTTGGTGCATTTCTATAACTTCATCTTTACAAAAAAAAAGATGTAGATAAAGACTGCACAGTATCTAATGAAATAATGTCATTGCAAGCATCAAGAATAAATTCTCATTGTTAAAGAAATATCATGACTCAACTAGAGTTGCCTTTCATTATTTGCTTAAGGGCTAGAGAGTACAGAAGATATATTCATGACACACTTCAAATTCGTGTTGCTTATTCATTTTATTTTTGATTGAATACACCATCCTCAGAAAGACTATGCTAATCTTTTCCACTGGAACTGATCTGCCCTCAGTCTTTGTGTGTGTCTGACACTGCTGGTAACCCCCATTTCAAAAAATAAACACATTATCAACACACACAGGAGGAGGCATCTGAAAGCTCATCTTTGTCTTTATATTTGGTCTTCCAGTCAGATTGCCTTACTCATAGAGATACTCACTCATTTTAATGTCCTTGCAGGAACTGCTAAGATGTTCTGCCATGTGCTTCTTATGTAAGTAAAGATCCGTTTAACAACTTGGTTCCACCCTGAATGCAAGTGGTGAAATTCAGCATGAAAAATAGTGAGAGAAGACAAATCAGATCCTGTAGTTCTGGTAGCAAAATGTGGCTTTGCTCTCAGAGTGCATTATATCAGCAAGCCCAATGTTATGCTAATTGGCTGTTTCTCTGGCATTTGAAAAAGAATCTGAACTGAAAAGTAAATAATAAACCCAGTACCTGTTTTCTGTTTCTTTCATGGGGACTATATTCTTATGACAGGAATGGCTTTTTGTAGACCAAATTTATACTTCTGAATTAAAATTCAGAAAAAATGGAGAAAAAAATAAAATGAAAGAACATGCAAGAAAACATGAAATTGTTTCTTGAAACCTTGAGTATTATACAAACTTATATTTTATAGAATGATGAAATAAAATGAGACAGGGTGCTCTGTGAAGTATACCTATCATCAGACTTCAGCAGTGAAGATTCAGGTGAGCAGGTAATAGAGGTTAACAATTCCACAGGAAAAGATTTGGGTCTGCTGAACATAACCAGCTAGACGTTAGGCGATGATGTAGTGCTGCTAAAGGGCGAATGTCCTACCCAAATATCTAAACAGGAGTATAGCCTACAGGATATGTGAAACAATCCCCTCCTCAGGGCTGGAAAGGCCTCAGAGGTGCCCAGCTTATGGGATATATGGGATATCTAAGAGCTGCATATCTAGAAGGATTATGGTCTCATGAGGATCCAGTGTAGGCTGTGCAGAGGATAGGAATGGGCATGGTCAGGATTTCAGAAAACAGGAAATGGCCTCATTCAGCCCAGAGCTGAAAAGGTTGTGGGGAAATGTGATGGACCCTTGAGCTACCTCAAAGGGTACAGCACAAAGAAGAAGGGGTCCAAAACAGGGCAGGTTTGGAGCACTCCCTCTTCCTAGAGCTGAAGGAGCCAAGGGAAAAGACCCTGTGGCCTGCAGGCTTTAACTGGGGGAATTTCTTTGTTTTCTGTCATATAGACCTCTGGGCATTTATGTAACGGAACATGCCTGAGAAAGGAACAGCAGAGAGTCCATTTTGCCATGACTGGGTGATGGCTGTCTGCAGGTGCAACAGGAGAACAATGATACACTACTCAGTCTTCCAGAATGCATCTGTCATGCCTATGCCCACTTCATCCTCCTGCACAACCCATCACAGATAAGCTGTATTCTTGGCTCAAGCCTTCCAAATCTTAACAGCAACTTAAAAATCCCAAGACCTTTGAAATAATACATTTAGGTTCCTTACTTCTTGGTTTTCAAGTGTTCTGGGCAATGCCTGCACTGTCAGATCAGGGCACATAAGCCTGGTGAGGACACGTCCCCTCTTAGCTTAGATACCAATTTTTTTAGCTTTTATCCATGATCACAAGAAACTTACTTGTCCCATTTTTTTTTCAAAAAAAGAAAGGTAATCAGGGTTCACCTGTCTCTGATTAAGACCTCAAATCTCCAGTTTCATGAGTTGGAATTTCTGTACCTGAAGTCCACAGATGCTGTATCCCACACGCTTAATTTAAGGAGTTCTCCCACTGACTTCCGTCTGAATGGTACCAAACCTCAACTCAGAAAATAGGACACTCATGAGCCCAAGTTTGTTCTTATTCAATGAAAGTCTTACCCTACAATAAGCTACATCCTATGCTTGAGAGGTTTGTTGAATACAAAGAAATTTTGGAACTGACACCTTTTCAGATACAGCCTTCTGGCTACAGAGAAACAAATTACTTTTTGTGTTGACTGTATTTTTGTGTCCCTCATTTAAACTTCAGTTTATTTCTCTATCTGCCCTTAGGTTGGAGCCTTTCAGAGTAGAGATCATTTTTGATGGAAGTTGCCTTGCACAGACCTACTAAAGGTGCACGACAGTGCAAGCGCAACAGCAGCTTTAAATAAAGGCAATGAAAAGACTTTTTATCCTGCTTTTAAAACATGTCTTCGAAATAGAAAAGAATGAAAGGCTGACCGATTAATGAGAAAGGGCAAACCATTAATCATATATTTAAAATTATTTTAATACTTAAACAAAAACCTGTCTTGAATAAGAAAATTTGAGTATATGCAATTAGGAAGTAATGTAAATCTCCTAAGTAAAGACCTAGGTTGAAAGAAACAGGTATGATATGAGTCAGAAAGATTTAAATTATGCAAATCATCAAGACCAGATTATAGCATCCTAAATTGTAAATGGAAGTACTTAATGAGTTTATTGAATCCCTAAATTATTTCTGAGCTGTTCTAGCGAGTCGGGAAGATAATGAGCACTGGGCAAGAACGTGGGAGTTGTCTACGCTCATATATATCTGTGAGATGGAGGCTGTTGTGCTGCTGGCAGTCATACAGGTAGTGTACTAACTTCTTTGAGGTTTATATTCTTTAAGTTTGGTCTTGTTTTCCCATAGACAGGGATAAAGTCAATGGAGGACACTGAGGCAAGAACTCTTTAAGAAGAGAGCCTGAAGCTCTTAAAACCTGAACTTTTGAGGAGACATGAGGAAGCTAGTTATAGCTGTGCCTCCATGATGCTCCAGAGGGGCTGGTACCTGTGAAATGAAGGGTTTGCTGGCACAGCTGGGCCACTGACAGACATAAAGAAGCCCTCTTGAGCTTCTTCCCCAAAACATCTTAAATCCAATGCCAATGCCAACAGAAGTTTGCTTGTGTCCATTTTTGAGGCAATGCATTGCACTTCTTGTTCCCGCGTACCGTCTGCCACCAGCACAGGCTTTGTAAAGTGGAGGGGACATACGTGACAGATCACAGGCACAGTCTGCTTTTAAACAAAACCTTTCGTGGTAAGTTTTAAGGGCAGAAGCTTTAGGGGGATGACAGTTGCCTTAATAAAACTCTTACACAGGCAGGACAGGAAGGAAGAAGGCAAAACTCTTCTCTCTTTCCAACCTCAGCAGTCAGTGTCCCTTTATTTAGGCTGGCATGTTGTTCTTTACTGCCGGAGTCTGTGCCCGTGGAGGCTGACTCTATAATGATATGTTTGTGATTCATTATATAAGTGATAGTGACTAATGTCATTTTGCATGTCATCAGAGGATTAAACACATTCCACTTAATGCACTCAAGAAACTCCACTATAAAATTGTGTTTATGATTGTTGCTGATGACAAATGTTGGCTTCTCCTGTCAGACAAATCTGAGGGCTTCCTGGAGGCCTGCCTATTCCCTTGAAATACCCAATTAATTAACATTTTGCCTACAATAAGCAGTTCACAAAAGTAAGCCTCAGACAGGCATTACTGTCCGTATTAAATAAATTACTGTTCATCCTTTGTACCTCATTGTGTTATGAAAATAAATCTGCACACACCTCTTTTCAGAGTGGTAGTCTTTCTAAACTCTGTTAGTGTGGAAGTTCCTAAAATCAAGGAGAAAGATAATCATAAATGAGGGTGCTGAACAGCAAAATGCACCAGCAGTGTCTGAGTGCCATGTTCATTCTGGTATTGATTGATGTCAAAGGACTGGGGCCCTTGAGGAGATATGTTGTTCTTTGGGATTTACACAAGGGGCTTATTTTTCCTGAAATATTGGCTTTTCCCCCACCTTGATATTTACAGAATTACTGTGTGATGTTGGCTCCATTGCAGTACAAGTAATTTTTGGAGTAGGTCTGTCCTTAGCAAGGTATGGTGAGGTTCCTGGGGTCCAGCATGGAGCCCAACAGCCCAAGAGGGACAGCCCTTCCTTATCTGCTGCTCCTCTGCCACTGAAGAAGTATTGGCTACTTCTGAATTTCATACAGATGTTTGCTCTAAATTGAGGACCTGACTTTCTCACCATGTTAGAGTTGGTCTGAAGGAACATATTCCACGCAAGAGGGAATCAGACCAAACGTCTTTTTGAAGAAATGGGACTTTTCTGCTCTTATTAAAATGGGACCTGCTGTGGATGGGTTGGAAGAAGAGGCTTCAGCTGCAGCTGTGCAACATAAGCTGACTGATCAAATACCAGATAGTATCTGATACATTAGTTTCCTGACAAAGAAAATGACTCTTTACCCAGAACTCTTAATAATATAGACAAGCCATTGGGGAAAAAAAAAAAAAAAAAAAAGAGCAGAGCACACTCAAATTTCAGCAATGTACACGAGGTTTGGAAAAGCCTAATAGGAATATCTGAGCAATGCTCACTCTTACCTGGGTTTCTGATGAGGAAAAATTTAGTTCCCGGAGAAGTGTGTAGCAGAGGGAGATGTTCTTTGGCCCATCTCCTGCCACCCTCCCTTTGAGCATAGGGAAGAGTCCCAGGGAGCTCATGGAAGGCTTTGGGGACAAGAGAACTCCATCCTGCTTTTGAGCCAACCAGGACTGAGTTATGAAAGTTGTGCAAACTGATTTGGATTCAGAAAATAATGTGATTCACAAAGCAAGCACTCTCTGGACCATGTTTCTTGGGAAAATGTAGACAAAGGTTTGTGTATTCTGTTTCCAGCTACTGCATCCCAGGAAAGAGAAAAGGCTTTCTCCAGAAGTGCACTAAGAGACATCTAAGAGCTATTGATCTGCTCTACTTCCAACAAGGATAAACAGGAACTGTTAAATGGGAAATCAGACCAGATAACTAGGATCAAACTGTTCTTCTCTTCATTATTCTTATTTATCATTTTGAATGAATGAGTGATTGTATATGATTTGTATATTCATTTACTCATCATAAATCGTTTAAGCCAAGGCATTAAATCTGGGTTTTTTTATGAAAGCAAACCCAGTGTAGAAATTAATATTTTGCATTTCAGAATACCCACGCAGTCTACCCACTTTGATTTATTAAAAGATCTATTTCCTCCTGATATTTGTAAATATCCTTTTTATTTCCCTTTACCTCTTTGGACAGAGCTAACCAGGCCTTTTGTGGCTTTCTGTACCCTGGCACACTTATAATTGACTATGCACATTCTCGATGTGTTGCTTTTTTCCCCCTCCATTTCCACTACAGCTTTTTCCTTTAAGCTCACAGTTAAAGGTAACCTCTGGGTAGCTACCTGCACTGCACATTAACGAATTTCTGTCCTTTAGCAGGGTACTGTAAGGCTAAGCTTGAGCGTGGCTCCTCATTTTAAAACCCCTGTTTTACATTCTCTTTCTGTTCTTCTCTATCACTCAGAGTGTTAGTTGCAAGGAGGCTTTTGTTTGAGCCTGGGCAGCTGCCTCCTGGCAGAGGGAGTTTTGAGAGGCTGACCTGCATGTGCTTGTTGCTTGGTTAAAAAACCTCCATTTTATTTTGGGGGTGGAACCAAAGGGAAAACAACTTTGGCTCCAAAAGCATCCTCAAAGGGTTCAGGATTGTCCTTCACCCTGGTCAGAAAATACAGCGAAACAACAAGAGAAAAGCTTTCTCAGAGGTTAATCCTGTACTACTCCGTATCCAGACACAGCCAGTGTATTGTTCTTGCTCAAATAAAATGCACTCACAGTGCATTTACTGAGTGCTACTGATGTGACTCTGGAGAGCGGGGTCTTCCCTTGGGTCTTGGGGAGGAGGGGACCTCCCAGTCATCTGCAGTGTGAGCCTGCCCACTTCAGCCCTGGGCCCTGGGAGCCCCTCTGCCAGGTGGTCCTGAGACCACAACAGGGCAGCCCAGGGAGCATTTTTTAAACAGAATTTCTTTTTTTTTTTTTTCCTGAGGGTTTAAGCAGTACATTTTTGTGCGAACCACAGCAGACCAAAAGCTCTCTGTTGAACACGGGAGTGCTGACTGCTGTAGTGCTCAACATACTTCTTGAACAGGTCTACAGTGCTTTTCCACCCTGAACTTCCTCCTGTGGTGGCCTGTGGCAAACAGGAGGAGATGCCTGTCATAAGCTTCCCTCCCTAGAGGAACCTCTGAGAGCAGTATAATGATTTTCCTAACATTAGACCAGTGTGAAGTTATTGCCACCAGTAGGTATCGCAAAATGGTATCCAGCAGCCCAGGATAGATAAAAGAGTGTCGCTGTAGTGCAATAAAAAACCCCCACCTTGTCCTCTGTAGTTCTGTATATTGTGTGGATGCTTGGTTTCCTTGGAGCCCAGAAATCTGATGTTAAAAAGACGTCACATAGGCATGTGTGTGCTTCTGTTTCAAACCACTTATTCACATCAGAAAGAAAATGTGCTTTGGAAAGATTTATTCTCATTAAAAGAAATAAGTTTTATCAGGGGAAAAAATTGTGTTTGGCAGCCCACAACATCTGATTGCTGTAATAGTAGTGACGGCAGTAATCTATTTTTTTGCCTTGCTGGTAAATGGAAGTATCCAGCAAAGATAAAAGGTTACCAGCTGGGATAACTATCCTCTAATTAGTACTGCAGATTTTGGGGGGAATTTGGAAATAAAGTGATGCAGCCTCTTAAATTTGTTATAAATAAGAACAAATAGGAACAAGCAAAGCACTCAACATAGGAACCACAGCACCTAATCTAGGAGGGCTGATCAGCCATTCGGGCACAATACTGTTAGACTTCACTGCTTTAGAAAGAGAAGAAGCTTGTTCTGAGAGCCATTGTTCAGAAAAATCAATCCAATCTTGAGCTTCTTGTCTGCATCAGGTGTTTCTGAACTGGTTGGTCAGGGTACATGGCCACTATAGTCATAGGATGCAGAGGTACCAAAGCTAGTTTTCACTTAGGTAACTCAAGGGCTGGTAACAGATCAGGTATAGGAAGGACAGAGAATCTACAGTTCTGGCTGATTCTCCCAAATATTGCTTAATTTCATCAAGAGTTTTACTTAAAAACTACAAATCATGAACTATGAGGAAGAGGAAAAATTCCCACAGAGGAGCATCACTACTCTGGGAGAGATGATAAGAAAAAATGAAGCCGTTAAACTTAACAGCGGACTGAAAACTATGGTGGCTCAGAAGCTACGCATAAGCAGATCAGATACCTCTGTCTTGGGAGGCCAAAGTCCAGAAATGGGTCAATGACAGCTTCAGTGGTCTGATTTCACCTGATTTCAGCCACCCTGACTGCTGGTGCTAATAAATCACACAGCCACCTTGACTCCTGCTCCTTGTGAGCTGTTGCAGGTATTTTGTTAGAGAATGCCTACAACTTTCCCAATGCAATCAGCTGGTGACAAATGCTAAGAGTCCAAGGATAACTGTTCCCAGAGAGGAGACACAGGGCAATGGGGGCAGTCATCAAGCAGCTTGGCTGGGCAGACATGCTTAAATGTCTGGGAAACCTAACAGACATATTTCTGAAATCACGTGGACTAGCAGAGATGCAGTATAGACAAGGAGGACAAGGGTTTTGGAATGGTCTGCAGTCGTCTCTTCATCTATTCAGCTCTTCCTTTGTCCCCAAATTTTTCTGAAGCCACGTGCTTGCAGTTGAGGGCAACCATTTCCCATCACCAAAAACTTGTGGACAACTAGATAAAAGTCACAGCTGGGCAGGGCAGTTGAATGACTTTCAGGGCAGGGTGAACTGCTCAAGCATTGGTTCTAGCTTGGACAGCTTCATCATACTTTTTGGGGTCAAAGGGTGCAATTTATGATTTGGAGCACAGCTGCAGCCCAAAAAGCTTGTGACTGCCCTCCTGTTGCATCAGCTCAAAGCCAGCGAAGGCCATGCAGGAGCCACAGAGGGTGACAGACCTCGGAGGCCATGAAGAGGCTACAGCCATGTCTCAGTTGCCTCCTTGCACGCTAGTAAAGCCATGGAGAACAAGACCTGCAGCTGCTGGAAATTTATTATTCTTCATGCATATTTCGGGAGCAAAGATCAGTGTGGACTGCACTGCAAGAAAACCTTGAGGCTGCTTATCATCAGACCATACCCCTGAGTGCTAATCAGAGCATCCTCTTAAGTGCCTCAGTTTGCTGTTTTTAAAGCTATAAGTAAGGTGAAAAAGATTTTGCCTTTGGTCAGACAGGAAAAATGTCTTTGAAAAAGCAACATGGCCGAGAGGGGATTCTTGGCCCCATGTTTAGGGTGACAATTATCAAAGTTTTGTCCAATGTGAGCCCTTTAGCAATGCGGATAGCAGGTTGAGACCTGTGTTATTAGATATGCTGGGCCTTGGAGGTCAGAGAGAGCTTGAAACATGTTCCATTCATGGGTACCCTGCAGTGGTCCTAATAGTGGGACTGTCTACAAAGCAGAATAATACCATCCCAACACTTTAAAGTCCATGCCCCTTGTGTTCTCGGATAGGACACGTGGTCTCACAACTCCAGCACCTCCACCTCCCTTCTCCTATTTCTCACCTCCCCCCTTCAGGGAGTGACAAAAGATTGTGCAGATGTGGCATAAACACACAGAATTATCCAACTGGCAGTCCTTATGCAGCCAATGTCCGCCCCACCTTTGTGAAATGCTGTTTAAACAAGAACAACTTAAATGCCCAGGAATCCCAGGAGATCCAAATCCACCAAGAGACTGGGGGAAGCCGAGGTAGAGAAAATGCAATGGAGCATTTCAAAGTCTATGAGCAATCTCCATGCAGAGTGCTAGGCCAGCCTACCTCCTTAGGAGACTCAGTCTGGGTTTCTTTTGTGCCAGTGGTGTTACAGAAAGCTGAGTAGATTAAAAACTAAACTCATTAGGATTACATGGGTAGAGTGATTCTGTGATTGACACCCATAAATCAATCCAGGAATTTACTGGCATTTAGACCACACTCTATAACAACAGGCTGATGTGGTTTCTGCCAACTGTGCTATTTACTGAGGAGACACTGGCTTTTTGCACATTTCTGGAACAGTGTCAGCATGAATGCAACCCCTATGGAGAATACATTACTGCCCCAGGATGAATGGCTGGGCTTGAATAGTCTTTGTTTGAAACTGGCCCCGATATCCAGGAAATTAGAGTCCTTGGCTACTCCTGTGGCAGAAGCAGTCAAACCCACATTGTGTTGATAAACAATATCAGTTGCCATTTAAGAATCTGCTAAAGCAATACTTTTTGCCAGACAGTCATACTGCACATAAGGGCTGGGCTCAGCTCTTGTACTTCAACTACTCCAAAGTATACCTGCCTAATGCACCCCAGACTGTCCCTGCTGGTCTGCACACAACAGGGCTTTCATGCATTTAAGAAAAGAGAGGGACCATCATGAGCAGCCATCACCACACTTTCCTGCAGAGTTTGAGACCTTTGTGGCCATTTTCCTGAAGCGGGAGAAACTGGTCTCACATGAAGTTCACAGTGCATATCTTGAATGGATCTTCCTGATGCTGTAGAAGACACTTGGTGCCTCCTCTTTTTGATAGCCTCAGGCAGGAGTTTAATTTTTCCTTTTTGGTATTAGAGAAGTCGAAAAAAAAAAGAACGCGGCATCTATGACCCAAAACAGGACAGCCTGGCTGTTACTGTGATTAAATACAGTGAAGGATCTGATCCTACTTTTGGAAAGGACTTCTTCAGTCTGAACTCCGGGATAGCCAAGGCTTTAGTTTTGATACATTTTGAATAATAACTCAATCATAAAAAGTAGTTTTTGTGACTTCCTACTTCAAAATAATATTCATAAACAGAGACCATCTATCCACCATGGCACATTTGTTTCTTAAGTGAACCCACAGAACTGTAGTTTGTCAGGAAACTCCTGACACTGTGTTTTTCCCATTGAAGTGTAATATTGCTGGGGTGGTGGGCATTAGCAGCTCTGCAAAAAAAGGACATGTTTCTGCATATATAAACAAAACACCTATGTTGCAGTTCCATGCCCAGTTTGCATTCTGTCTCTGATATGGGTCAGGTTACTGTTGTCATTCTAAACATGCTGTCCTCATATAAAGTTATATATGTATTTGAAGTTTTAATAATACATTGCTACATCTATTCAGGCAACTTATTGGAACAATAGTTTGACTGACATGTAGGGCATTTTGGAACTTGATATGTGTAGCTGAAAAAATCCAAGCAAAGGCAGCCACCAAAAAAAAGAGAACTGCTTCTCTTTAATTTGACCTAGGCTTCTTGCGCTATTAGCCATTCTATAAAAAACAAAATTTACTCCCTCCCTTATTAGTGCCTGTATTAAATACATTATAAAAATATTATCATGTTTCAGTTAGTTTCACCATTAAAAGCTACTTCATATAAATGCATCACCTGCAAAAAATTATAACTTCTAAGTAGGAGTACCACCATTACCATAGCTTAACCAAAGAGGTAACTTGGTGCCCAAGGTAGAAAATTTAGTCTGTGTTTAGAAAAATAAAAATAGAATTGTAGCTGCTTCAATCTTGCTTTCTTCTTGTCTTTTGCTATTAATTGGAACAAATTTGAAAACTGATGCTTTGAACTAGACTTCAAGCAGATGCACTCTTCAGACTCCTAGGTTTTGGGGATACTCTTGATAGTGTTGCAAAAAGTTACCTACACATTTTTACCTATGAGTCTGCTCTGCTAACGAAATTATTTTCCAATTTACATAGAATCACAGAGTGGTTTGGGTTAGAAGGGACCTCAAAGATCATCTAGTTCCAACCACCTTGCCATGGAGAGGGGCACCTTCCACTACACAAGGTTGCTCAAAGCCCCATACAACCTAGTCTTGAACACATTCAGTCTTGGGACATATACGACCTCCATGGGCAACTTGTTCCACTGACTCAACACCCTCTGAGTGAAAAACTTCTTCCTTACATCTCATCTAAATCTCCCTTCTCCCAGTTTAAAGTCATTACCCTTTATCCTATCTCTACAAGCTCCTGTAAAAAGCCCCTACCCAGCTTTCCTGTAGGCCTCCTCCAGATACTGGGAGGCCACAATAAGGTCTCCTTGGAGCCTTCTCTTCTGCAGGCTGAACAACTTCAACTCTCTCAGCCTGTCCTCATAGGAGAGATATATCATCTTCATGGCCCTCCTCTGGGCCCACTCCAACAGATCTATGTCCCTCTTGTATTGGGGGCTCCAGAGCTGGACATGTATTTTGCATGTGCCACTGTACTGTCAATTATTGTACATTTTTCTTCATTATACCCTAATCTCTTTCTTGTTTTGTCCTTCGTAATGTACGCTAGAATGTCTCAAAAGCTACACATTTTATTCTCTTCACATAACGTGCTTCTCATTCACTGCAAATATGGACTTGCTTGTCCATTCAGAATCAATTCTCACCTGATCAATAGAAGATTAACCAATGTCAAATATTTGTTTCACTATTGGAAGAGACATCTATGATCTAATTTCTTACTATAATCATTTAAATTGACATGATTTTTTAAAATGACACATAAGTGATTCTCTTTTCCAGGATTTTCAGTATAAACACTAATGCTTTTTTCCCAGTTCTAGTTAGAGATTAGGCAGAGAGCAAGAAGTTTTATTTCTTGCTAAGATTCCTCTAGAAAGAGCTGGCATAAAGAAGGCTAAAATACAGGATTTTAAAATGGTGCAATATTTGTATGACAGAGGAAGGAGTTGCAGGACTGTGTGCAACAGCGCCCGCCAAAATCTTCTGTCCTTTAACACATGGGCTTTATGCAGGTGGGTGTTTCCAGGCACATACATACCGATGCCCAAATCTCCCTCACACAGCATGCTGCAATACAGCTTCTGCGTCACAAACAAATGGGAAGCGCAGTATGACTGCCAGGTTGCTGTATGTTTTTCTGGCTTGTCGAATTTCCGTGATTTGCTTTATTTTGCTGCTATTTTTAATTGGGGGGGCGGGGGTGGGGAACTGGCGTACAGTAGCATCTTTTACACAGTAAAACTCAACAGTTCATCACATTATTGTATAGAAAGGCAAGGTGTTGTGCATTGCTGGAATGCAGCCAGCTCTTGAGTCAAGATTAGCATCCTGGAAACAGCAAACATTGGCAGCTGTGTACTCCTGAATCCTGTAGCTCTGTGCAAAGCTGGTGCTACTCTCTCAGGCTCTGCTTGTACCACTGAACAAGGCAGTGCAGGGTCCGTACGCTGGCCCTGAAGTCAAGTAGTACAGCAAACAGCGTGTCTCTGCTACTGATGAATAGCCTCCATGGTGCGTACTCTCTCTTGAGCCATACCTGGGCATCATCTGGGAGACTGCTGGTTTGCATGGGCTGAAGCAGAGGCTGGCAAGTGGGTTAACAAGCAGTACAGAGGACAGAAAGTCATGCTCATGTCATCCCCCTCTCTTTTACTAGCATAGGTGCAACCAGAGAAAAACAGTGTCAGGAATTACTGGATCTGACCCACTGAAACCCAGCTTGAGGCTGAAGGTAACAGGTTGCTTTCTATAAGATGGTCTCCAGATTTATCTTCCAGGGGTTCATATAGCCTCTGTTTGTCCTGTGACTGTACTTTGCTGCATGTCCACCACCTGCCACAGGACATGAGTGTCTCATGTATATCATTGCCTCCCTGTTCATGAAGAGGGACCTCCACCAGGTCTGTGATATAAGGGAATGCTGTGGTGGAAACATTTGCCCTGATTCTTTTTATGCAGGAGGGATGCAGACCTGGTTTGTGCAGAGGCATCCTGCTATTTCCCAAGGCTGGGAGGCCACAGGTTGAGCACAGTGAAAATGGCAGCAGTGAAAAAGCTTTGTATTGTGAGGTGTTGAGTCAGCTGCCCCAGCATGGCCCTTACAGAGATGGAGGGGCTTAAGAGCCACCTAGTAAGTGATTTGTTGTATAAGTGAATCCTAAGTTTGGGAAACAACATAGAGCAAAGAGTAGGGGTAAAGGTTTTATTCAGAGTAAGAGAAAATATCTACTGATAGGTGGTCATTGTCAAATTAAATGCTCCTTAACAAAAGCCTGTGTATTATACTCTCTCCTGTGTATTATACTCAACCTGTCTTGGTGAATGCACTTAACTGCTATATTTTATCAGCCCAAACCAGAGTCAGGATTTCTGAAAATTTTACATTCAGACATACTGACTTTATCCACTGAACACCAATTACGCTTCCCCAAACTTACATAAAGGATGTAAAATGTATGGATTTTATGATCGATCAGCAGAGCAACAATAACACAGCAACATAGAGAAAACCTTTCCTACATGCTGGATAAAGGCCACCATTTTTTAAGAAGCCTTGCTACGGCAAAAGTGATGCAAAAAAATTGGAGCACCTGTGAGGAAGAATAAAGGACACAAAATAGTAAGACAAGTTTGATTTGGATTGCTTTGAAAGTAGGCTGCTCGGCTTTCAATGTCAATGGAGCCCAGGTCTGAATTCAGGGCTAGGTGTGGAGGGATGCCAGGGATAAGCAGGGCTCCTTTCTGACTCCTATGCATTTCTTCTCCACAGGAACCAAGGGAAGGGACGGTAAATATGTGGGATTGACGGGCACCAGATGCTCCTAGCAATATGTTTACGGTTGACCCAGTGTCTACATTTAGCCCATATCCAGGGCTAAACTACAGCAGTTGTTCTATCGCTCAGTGATAGAGCAGTTGCTCTATCCACTTCCCAAACTGGGAAAGCAAATCGGGAAAAGGAGAGGAGGCCCATGGCTTAAAATGAAAATGGATTTAATGAAACAGTAAAACTAATGTCAATATAAAGTATATGGAGTTATGCTCAGCCCAGTGAATGTATGGCAGTCACAATAAACGGGAAGGCAGTCTTCAGGAGCAGGATGGTAAGTGAGAGCTTTCAGGGATGAGTAGAGGCAGGAAGAGGAGGAATAGGATCAGAAGAAAACCCTATCCTCAACAAACTTATCCTTTATGATGAGCTGGACATTTATGGGATGGGATACAGCTGTGAGCCAGGTCAAGTCAACTGCCCTGGCTTTTGCCCCTCCCAACTTAAGGTGCTGGTTGAGCCCAAACCAGACGTCATGGCTGGCCTATAGCAGAAAAACCAGGACAGTACGCCACCCCTTGGCCCATATCATTCACATCACACCCAAGTCACTACTATTTTTCCTGTCTCTCAATACTGATACACACACACAAGTATTAGTCCTTTGGTCCATTCTTTGTTTCTCCAGAAAGTTCATTGAATTCATTTAGTCCAAAACCACAGGTTCCACCTGCCGGATGGGTGAAGCTGGACTGAGCAGGATGATGTGCTGTGCATCTGGAGCTCATAGCTGGGATATCTGGTGCAGTCCATGTTGACAATCTGTGAGGAAGATGGTGATCTAGGGGAAATTACTGGGCACTGGTTGCCAAGGTTCATTCTTCCTTAATCTGTGTGATTCTCACTCTAATAAATAAGTTTGGAAATGGTGACAAGCAGTACCATATAGAATCACATATAGAATGTTTCAGGCTGGAAGGGACCTCCAGAGGTCATCTAGTCCAACCTCCCTACACAAGTAGGGACATCTGCCTAGGTCAGGTTACTCAGAGCCTCATCCAGCCTGACCTTGAATGACTCCAGGGATGGGGCCTCCACCATCTCTCTGGGCAGCCCGTCCCAGTGCTCTATGACCCTCATGCTAAAGAAATTTTTTCTAATATCCAACCTAAATCTATCTTTTCCTAGCTTAAAACCATTACTCCTTGTCCTATCACTACAAACCCTTGTGAATAGACCTTCCCCTGCCTTCCTGTAGACCCCCTTCAGGTCAGTATAAGGTCCCCCCCGGAGCCTTCTCTTCTCCAGGCTGAACAGCCCCAACTCTCTCAGCCTGTCTTCATATGAGAGATGCTCCATTCCCCTGATCATTCTGGTGGCTCTCCTCTGGACACGCTCTAATATGTCCACATCTTTCTTGTGCTGGGGGCTCCAGAATGATGCAATACTCCAGGTGAGGTCTCACCAGGGCAGAGTAGAGGGGCAGAATCACCTCTCTTGATCTGCTGGCCACAGTTCTCTTGATGCAGCCCAGGATGTGATTGGCCTTCTGGGCTGCCTTTACACACTGGTGGCTCATATCCAGTTTTTCATCCACCAGCACTCCCAAGTCCCTTTCCACAGGGACTTAGGTAACAAGTAGCATCATACTGTTCAAATTACTGGCTATTTTCACATCAGGAAAGCAGTCCTCAGGACCAGAAGGGAAAGCAAGACCAAGTAGGGATAGGGAACAGGATCAATAGGAGCCCCTGTGCCTAGCAAACTTTGCCCTTTATACTGAGCTTGGGTCAGCTGCTCTGGCTAACTTCCAACTGCTGATGGCCTGCAGGTGATGGCTAGCCTATGGTTCTGTCCAAGCAAAGCCAGGACACCCAGCCTTGGCCAGTGAACAGCAGGGAGAAGGAGAAGAAACTGCTGGTAAAGAAACAGAACCACTCATATGAAAGTCTCCACAGGAGAAGATTTACATGATGTTTCTCAGAACCAGGAAACACATTAGCTTTCACTCAAAGACTCTGAATGCTATGAAAATTATTGTTTTCTTGTCTTGTCTGCACTTTGCAGCAGAATGAAATTTTCAGTGGGAAAAAGCAAAATCCACTTTATAAAATGCCAACTTATTAAAGCACTATTGCCTTTAAAAAAGGCTTTCACCTATTAAGCTTTATGCCTTAGTAAGCCTAACATTTGTATTGAAAGAGAGTCATTGAACCCATAGAAATGCATGACATGGTAAAACTTGTTATAAATCTCAGGTCAACAACTAAGAAAAGAAATAGACAGGCAACATCTTTCTGGACTAATATGCAATTCTATTACCCAAACAGCAGATAAAAAGTTATTAATATTCATCATCATGGCAAAGAGACAAAATTTAACACCAGTTTCACAGAAATTTAAACTGTCTGCTAATTTATAGAATCAGGCTCTTATGTTTTCAAAACAGATTTCAGAAACACCACAAGAGAACCTGTGCGTTCATCCAGATAGGGAAAAGAAAGAAAAATCATCTTTATGTATGTAACAGCACTGTTTGCTGGATGACTGGTGTCTGTTGTGCTTAGAAATGGCTGCCTGTGCCAATTCAGAGCTACTCTGGAGCCTTGCGTGAATGCGTAGCTGCATTAGTATGTCTAGATTACTCTAAATTTTGGTTACAGTTCACTAATAATACTAAATTACTCTTTTCCAAAATAGGAAGATATTCTCTGAACTAAAAGGCAACAGCACAGACATCTCTATGACTCAGAGTCTCATTGGAAAGTATGAAGGCATTTATGTCTACTTTTTTGCTTCAGGTTGATAGCAAAACCATTTGCTCCTGATCACAGCAACTCAGAGGAAAAGGTTTTAGCTTGTATCTCCAGTCTGGTCAGAGCAGAGGGGACAAGGTGACTAGCAGCTGCCTACCATCACAGAGCAATGGTGTCCAACCACCTTCCAACAAGCACGTGCTCTGTGTTTGCCACCAACTAGCCTGTCAACAGGTGGTTTTGCAAAGTTTCAGATGAGATCTTTCCCGCCACAAAATATTGGCAAAATCCCACAGGCACTTAAAAGAAAACGTAGAGAAAAGGGAGTTGTCGCTGATTCATATGCTAGGAAAATCAGCATAATGTAAATTTGAAAACTAGATACTCTGCTATCAAAGACTATAATTTAAAACATTATTAAATTCATTGATGTGACTTTTTCAGTAGAAAATTGCAGTCTGGTTTATATCAGATTAGAAATTTAATACATCTGCTGTTAAGTATCTAGAAAGCATTGCATAACTTTCATCCATGAAGAACAGAGCCAGAGTAAAAGCACTAGAAGATGAAGGGAGACCTGCGACAGGGGTGTTGCATGGCAACTGAAAGCTCGGCTCTGCCAGGCAGTGGCAGTCCTTTGTACTTTAAACTCTATGGTAGAGAAATTAGTCATTAAAGCGGATCTCAGATAGATGACTCTTAATTTCTGAATACAACTGAAGCGCTGCTGTACACAAAAGCTTGCTTATGAAAACATCTCTTTTTGGACACAAGCACACTTTGTGGAAAGCTGGAGATTTGAAAAAAAAAACAAACCAAAACAACAAAAAAGCAATGTCTGGTGCACCTTAGTCAGAGAAGTCCTGTTATTCTTTTTCCCTAACCACAAATGATTGAACATGCAGTCCTGTTTAGACCTCACACAACATTCAATCTGTCCTTAATTTTAGAGAAACAATACTTTCTCTGTTTGGAAAACAAAATATACCAAATAAAATTGCCTGGCCTAAACATGATGGTTTCCTTTTCACTTGTTCCAGTAATCAGCCAGTCCCATGGAAGATGAAGAATTAGATACATATGTATTTACTCAGTTTTTCCACAAAAGTTGCATAGACTGCAATATGCTAAGGCTTGCTTGTAAACATCTTTTCCAGTGGCTGATCTGTTTTCACAAAAGGCATAGATAAGCAAGAGAGAAAGGTGGTTTAAATTACTTGCTACTCCCTCCTTTTGCTGCTAACAAACAAAACCTGGGAGCTCTGTAATCTTTTCCACATATGCCCCTGGCTGGTTGCAGGAGGGCTGGGAAGGTCTTCCTGTGCTAGGTGTGTAGGTGGTTGTACTTCTCTTGCACAGGGGCAATTTGGGCAAATCTCCACTGGGGGAAAATTGTGCAGAGGTGGCTGGATCTCAGGTCCATTTCTAGGATTTGAAAATGTTCCTCGTGTAAAAGTGAAGGCTGTTAAAATGAAGACTAAGGCATAGTCATTACTGTGCAGAAGACAAGATCAGTTCTGGCCTTTCTCTGGCTTTATCATGGGTTTCATGGTGTTTGCTGTTTGATTTTAACGCTGAGCTTCTGGAATCTTGTGATTCATGAAAATTGTATTTATATTAACATTTTTGGATACAGCACATGTCCCCAGGCAAGCTCAAACGTACCTGGAGAATGAAGATGAAGGTGAATGTCAAGTGTAGGGCTCTGCTTTAGTCATAGAGGCTACACAGATACTGTTGTAGGCAAGTGGTCTTTTATATTTTAATTTGCTGAATTTGAAAAGTTGAAGTTAGTAGAGGGAGCTAAAGACAAAACAGCATGTTCAGAGAGAGGACTAGAGAGTTGGTGTGGGTGTTTTTGCCAAGGGTAGGCAGAGAGGTGGTGGCAGAGAGCTCAGAAGAGCCTGGGAGGTTAAGGTGTGAAAACAGTGAAAGCAGAAAAAATATATGCAAAAGAATTAAATTTGATTTACTGATCAAGCCATTTGTAAGTTGAAAGGTTTATAAATGTTCACACTCTATCATCTTACGTTTCATGTGTGGCAGACCTGTGGCTGCCTCTTCAGTTTGTTTCCTAACACCTCCTAAAATTTCATATTTCAAAGAGAAATGACTTTGCTCTCAGAAATCTCCAGTTTAAAATGTTCACACATTGTAGAAAGAGAGAGCCTGGGTTCATGCCAGGGTTTCACCAACATGCTTACCATGAGAAAGCCATGCATTTGTGCAAAAACTGGAAAGCCACTGCTTGCAAAGAAGGCCAGCTGTAAGTGTGTTGCATCTCCCTTGCCTAGGAAGGCTGAGAAGTTAAGCCCAGCAGTTGCAGTGGCTGCTCTGGTAGCCCTGGCTGTGTCCTTTGTTCATTGGGCTTGGGCACTGAAGTCATTGAGATGCCTTTCAGACACCTTCCTTAGGATGCTTAGGTATGAGTGTAGGAAACCAGCTTGGTTTGGATCTTGGCTGCCTTTTTGAAATAAAAAAAATCTGCATTAATTTAGTAAATTGAAATTAGTCTAAGCAGGATCTATTTCGCAGAATGGTAGGGGTTGGAAGAAACCTTTGGAGATCATCTAGTCCAACCCCCCTGCCAAAGCAGGTTCATCTAGAGCAGGTTGCACAGGACCACATCCACTCAGATTTTTAATATCTCCAGAGAAGGAGACTCCACAGCATTTCCAGGAATCCTGTTCCATCACTCCGTTCAAAGTAGAGAAGTTTTTCCTTGTGTTCAGATGAAACTTCCTGTGTTCTGGTTTGTGCTTGTTGCCCCTTGTCATGTCATTGGGCACCACTGAAAAGAGTCTGGCCCCGTCCTCTTGACAGCCACCCTTTAGGTATTTACAGGCATTGGTAAGATCCCCTCTCAGTCTCCTCCAGGCTAAACAGTCTCAGGTGTCTCAGCATCTCCCCATAAGAGAGATGCTCCAGGTCCCTCATCATCTTTGTAGCCCTCCACTGGACTCTATAGTTTCCTGTTTCTCTCAGCTTCCTGCCACTTCACAACAAAACTGTATTCTTGTTAAATTTTTGCCACTGAAAGGGTTTTTTAATATAAAACAATCTCTACTTTGGTGCTGCGCATCTTTAATGTAGTATCACTGAACTCAGAGAGCATAATCTCCAGGAAAAGAAATGTATGCATTACTCAGTTGTGCTTTTGCCTGTAGCTATTTTCTCATATTAAGACAAAATACCTGATCAGCAGTAGTGCTGTTTGAAACTATTTTAGATGTAATTTTTAATTAATTTTAAAAAAAATATTATGAATTTGAAACTGCATAAGTTTGATTTTAATCACAAATCTGATTTTAAGTAAGTAGTTCCAACCTAGCATTTATGAAACCCTGAGAGCAGCTTTGCCAGTGGAATTATTTCATGTTTGGTTTGTTGGGGGATTTTTTGGCAGCATTTCATGGATTTAAAATGCAAGTAATTCCCTGAGCAGCAGAATTTCCTACAGACTTGTGTCCCTTCTTGTTTTAGCGATACCTCTCCAATTCTCCAGGTCTCCGTTAAGTCTTCTATGGTGCTCCTGCTCAGCGAGAAATTCTAACCACTGTCACCAGCTGGGAACAGTGTGCCTGCAGCTTGGGCTGACAGCTGTTGCCAGGTGATATATACTGCATGAATTTGGACTGTTTTTCTGCCAGTGGGAGCATTAATTTGGGTCCCTCTTTGACCTGGTTGTAGTCATCCCCTGGACCTGTAGGAACTTTGTTGTCCTTGGCTCCTTCACATTGGGATGAAAAAGACAGCTGGGTTCAAGAAGAGACTGCCCAGGGAGGTGGTGGAGTCACCGTCCCTGGAGGTGTTTAAGAAATGAGTAGATGTAGCACTTGAGGCTATGGTCTAGTGGCTAGAGAGATGTTAGGATGAAGGTTGGACTTGATGATCTTGGTAGTCCTTTCCAACCATAATGATTCTAGGATTCTAAGTGTTAGGGAAAACTGGAGGCTGTGTAATGCCTAAAACTCACTTTCTTAAGACAGGAAAATAACAAAGACTAGTGTTTTAAGCTATCCCTTTGGAAGCAGGTAGTATCATTACAGTAGACAAGAGGATGAAAAAGTTTTACTTATTATAGCTTGCAATGTCATTTAACTTACCTAGAAAAAGGAGGAGAAAAATGATGTGATAGCTGGAAAATCAAGTAAACTTGAAGGACTGAGGTAGAGTGGAGCAGGGGCAGCAGAAAGGATGAAAAGTTGGTGATAACAAATAGTGAAGGGGAAAGAAAGAAGTCCTGTGTCTGGATGGGAGCATGTTGGAGGTATTTGGTTGTTCCTTCATCCCCTCTGAAGCTTACCCTTGTTGACATTCAGAGAAACCTTCTACTTCTCCCTGAACACGGAGGCATGTTGGGGATGTGGTGTGGACAGAAAAACAGTGTTGTTGTCACCCTCAGGGCAGTGTTGATCTGGGCAAGGCGCAGATGGGCAGCCATGAGCTTCCCTGTCATACTATTTGGCTTACCTTTTTTTCTTCATTTTTCTCCCTCCAAAATAAACAACCTGCTTCTGTTTGCACTTTCCCCACTGGTCCCATTTTTCATGATTTCAGACTGGTATTTAGTAATTCTGGGCTTAGTCAGTGACCCTGATAAGCCTGGAAATCTTCTCTATTCCCTCTGTCTTCTGATGTCTTTCATCCAAGAGGAGTTCCCAGTAGACCCCTTTCCCTGTGTGTGACATCTGGCAGTTTCTCCTGTTGGTTTTCTTAGTTTAGCCCCAAGCTGGGGTTGTACAGCCACCTTTCCTGTTCTGTTGCTCCTAACATCTGGCAGTTTCTCAGTTTGCTATCATATTGTCATATTGCTGGAGTGTGTGGCGTACAGGAGAAGGGTGGGGGAGCTGCTCTCTGCTACTGAGAGGGGAACCATGAAGAAGGTGGAGCTCAGCTCCTCTCAGAGGTACACAGTGAAAGGTGAGCAGAAACAGTCATGAGTTGCACCACAGGAAATGCTGGCTGGAGATAGGGAAAAAAAGTCTTCCAAAAAGCACGCAAACAGGCTGCCCAGAGCAGTGGTGGATCATCCCCCCATGGAGGTATTCAAGAATATAAGGGACAAGACCCTAAGCAACCAAATTCAATTTTTAAGTGGCTTTTGCTGTCCTTTTTAGCTGCCCAGGTAGCTAGGCTAGTCAGAGAGTCAAAGTATCCTCCTCTGGACTTGCATTAAGCAGATTTGCTTGTCTTCTGTAATTAAGATTTGAAAAGCAGTTTTACCTCAGGCAGTATGCTAACAGGCAGTTGTCATGTAGACAAGTGTGTTGTCTGAAAGAGGCATCCATATAAACAGAGAATCATTGACTTTTTACAGCCCTGTACTGTGACTTTTTGTAGCTCCAGTTCACTGTCAGAACACAAAAAGCAGATCACTGCCAATTTTCAATGCAGTTTTTCATCGGGCACACGTAGGATAAATATCAAATCTCCTAATGTCCAAAGCATCAAACAGAATCCGTAGCCTGAACCTCGAGGGGCCCCACAACTTGTCACACATGCCAAGAAGATCAGGCAGGTGAAGGCTCGGGATTCAGCTGAGCAGTGAACTGGGTGAGAAACAGACTCATCAGTGGATGAGAGAGTTGATTAGGGAATGAATCACTTAGGGAGAAAGTTGTGCAATTAAACTGATAAATTTGGCAGCAAAACAAAAGACAGAGAGAATGAATGCAACAATCAATCAATAAAGTAGTGAATCAATTGTCTAGTTAATAAGATAGTTAATTATGTAGAACAGAGCAGGAAAGGCAGTGTGCTTGGGCAGTTTGGTTCCAACAAATCTCCTCCGTATATTTCAGTCACTGCATCATTTACTTTGGCTGATCTTTTTTAATATAGGTCCCAAATGTTTGACCTTTGAATTAGTATTCTCCTTCCTGTAATAATCTTTAAAGACAGTTGCTCTAGAAACAGTCTAGACTGTTACGTTCTGCTTCTTTAAATTGTTTCAGAAAGGCAATAACTAGGTTATGATCTTGGAGAATTAGTATTCTGCTCCATTTGAAAAAGCAGTACTTAGCTATCAGTATATTCTTATTTCTATTATTTCAGTATTTTATATTCTAGTTTTTAATTTCATGTTAGAGAAGATGTGTTTTCTCTTTTATGTTAGTGTGCTATTTAACTGTCTTTCCACTCTCAACACAAATGTGCTAAGTGCTTTCCAAATTAAAATATGCAAAACTTTTCTCAAAATAGTTTTTATTCTGAAAGTATCCACTTTCAGAACACATTGTTTGTTGTTCAAACAGCCCTCTCTGCTTTCTCCCCATTGTACAACATAGACACTTAGATAACTGAATATTCAGTGTCCCTGCATCCTAAAGTGGTACAATACAGTATAATGCAGTAGGCAAAGAAACATGTGAATCCATCACTTTATAGAAAAAAGAGGTTGCAGATTTTCAGAAACTCTCTGAAGATGGGACCACACCCAAGTGGATAACAATTTCATCTAGGATCTGTCTGCATGGTTTGTCAGGAGCATTTCTATTGTACTGTTGTGATCAACTTCCACATAATATAGCTCCAAGATTAGGCTGTTTTGGACAAGATCCAATAACTGTTTCTGTGCCTTGGATGTGAGTTTGATTTGGCCTTCACTGCTGGAGCTGGACATCAGTAAACCTTGAAGGTGCCTAAACACCGTAAGAACTTTAGTTTTTTTCTTGAGGTTCCCAAGGCCTCTAAAGCTGTGCCTCTGGTCATGTCCATATCTGCCTACCACTAGAAAGAGCTAAGCTACTTGATACCTATCTCACATCTGAGCATAAAAGAGGTCCATAATTAAGCTTCCCTTGTCAAAGTCCACAGAGGTCCTGGTCCCAGGCCAGTCACTCACCACAGATTCCAGGTCTGCAGAAAATGCAATTCAGATGGTTGCTCTCTCTATTCAGAACAGCAGTCATGGTGTGATGCCCATCTGCATCCAACAACTGTTCAGTGCAAAATACAGAAATAAGCCTGTCAGCAGGCTTCTGTGGAAGGATTAACCAGAGTTTGAAGTGCTGTAAAACCAGTATTGTTCCTGAATCTATGACTTTTAATACTCAGTTGAATTACGAATAGTAGTTTCTGGGGCTGTTTTTTGCTCGGGCTTTTAAGATGTTCCTCAAGGGTGAAGGTGGAGAGGTTGAAGATTATTTTGACTATTTGACTATTTTGTGAAACATTGCTATTGGCTGCTCAATGGTCCTGTTCTTGTGTATGTGAATTCAATCTGGTTTGTGGGGCTTGTTTGGATTCACTTACACAGTTTCCATTGACATTAGGTGGCACAAGTCCATGTTCTGAGATGTATATACTAGGAGACCGTTATTTACTGGTGTTTCTGAAATGGTGTTGGAGGTTTTTACGTTTACTGCACTGGCGTCATATTGCTCCATCCAGGAAAACCAAGTCTGTTCATCCTTTATCCTGCTAATATTGCAGACACAGAACAATCTTGTTGCAAAGTTTCGGCTGATTTCTGGTCTGTTTAAAGGGAAATGTGGACATCTCTTCCTCAAACTTGAGACAGCTGTTAGTGGTTAGTAATCTATTCATTCCTTCTAGTTGTCCATCAGCTGTTGACTCAATCTGAGTGGCTCATCTTGTGGTTTCACTAAAGATTTTCCTTTGTCTTTTTACATAATCTGATGTTGTTTTGATGGAAACAACTTATATGGAGGCAGTAACTTTTGGGAGGTAGTTGGGGCAAAACAGTACAGAAACACAAATAATGCTCTCTGCTATTCTAATTCTTGTGAAGTCGGTTGGCTCCTATGCAAGAGGCCTCTTTGCTGAAGTGTCAAACACTTTGAAATTATTAAGTAGGTATTAAGACTTCCATAAAAATTCCGGTGACTGCACTTGAATCCTTCCAGTATTGTATGTGGCAGGTTGGAGCCTGCCTACAGCATGCTGTCAGGTGCTTACACATGTGGAACGTGCTGGGTAATTGTTTTGTGTCTCCCTCCACGAGCTGATCAACCTAAAGGGAAAAGCATTTTCACTCTTAGCAGACAGAGCATTCATTTTTCTAGCTTAGGAAGTTAGCATTTGAGGCTTTAAGCTTTTATCATGGTTAATTCCTCCTACTCATATTTTGAGGGCTGAAAGACTTGTAAGACTTGCAAACACAGCCACTAAGCCCAATTTATCATAGTAGAAACACTGTAAAAAGGAACTTGAAGAAGCCAACAAATACATTGTGCAGAGCAGTGAGGAGCATTATGGGCTTTATCTAGGCCATATACAATATCCTCTTCAGTCACTGTCACTTTTTATAAGCACATAAGAACACGCTGAAATATAAAATAGTGCAAAAAGCACACTGGGAGCTTAATCAGAACAAGGCTTATTACAGTAGAGTGCCAATCTATAAAGAACTGCTTGGTAATATGTGCTTCCTGTTAATCCTGTAACAATCAGATAATGGTGAAATGTTGATTTATTCACTGATTTACTCTTAGCTAGATTGAAATAATGGAGTAAAATGAGCCCATTTAGACTGGTTCTTAAATTGAATGCTTCTAATTGCATTTGAAAGAATAGATCATAATGCATTTGAGTATCCCAAAGACCCTGCTAATCTATGCAATTAGTTAACCATTTTGGAGAGGAGGCTACCTTATATGTAGTTTTGTCTTAAAAACTAGAATATATTTTTCATATATTCTATACGTGATTCTGTTCTAAAGTCATTGCCCGTGTAAAATCTTCAATTATACTCCAATACTAGTAACTCTCTGTGTAAGGTGGCAATAACTTTATTATATTTCCATTTAATTATTGAATTAGCATTCTGAAATTTGCACATATTTATTCTGGGTCACAGAGGTCAGCATGGGAGGGAATCCCAGATTACACATTCCATTAGAAATTATCAAAAGGCCATCTGTCTTTCTTAGTGGGTTTCAATCATTTAAGAGACTGAGGATATCTAGGCAGAAAAGGAGAAGACAGAAAAGCTCTTGCAGTAAAATCTGAGCCGGTCACTTGCAAGTTTTGAATGTTTCTAGACGGGTAGAAGTTGATTGTAATTTTACAAGAATCTCCTGCTCCACTTAATGCTTTTGACCCTCATATTTTTGGAGAATCACCTTTAAAGAGAAGTCTCAACAAAGACTTGGTGAGCTCCTGGCTATTGAAGCTCCCAGCTGTCCTCCTGGCTATTGAAATAAAGCAAATGAAAGAGACAGGCTGGTGCTGGGGATCTGAGGACCGCTTCCAGTCAGCAGATCCTCTCCTTGCCTTCATTCCAAGATGGCCATATTGCCAAGCAGGCACTGTTTCAAAGGAAATATCTGTTTAAGCTCTTCCATGTATTTTTGCATCCTGGTCCATTTTCGCACACAGCTGGACACTACCATATTGATAATGTTTGCGGTTGCAAATGAGAGTAATTGAGAGCATAAGTCTGTACATCTCAACAGCTTGAAGCTGTACCTACTGGTCCTATCTGTTGGGTGTCCCTGAAGCTGAAAGGCACAAACCTTCTCAGTGCTTTCAACTGGTTCGGACTGGACTATTAGTGTCTTCATGTCTTTCAGTTTTTAAACATTACACTTCTAGGGTTTTCAGGGTGGAATTTGTTTATGGTTACTTGTATGCCTGGCCTCAGATTTATGCAGCACTCTTGTCCTGATGCATGCATGACACAAGTGCTGGAAAACCGCAATCAGCTCTGGAACCCTCAACACAAGAAGGGCATGGACGTGATGGAGTGGGTCCAGAGGAGGGCCACAAAAATGATCAGAGGGCTGGAGCACCTCTCCTATGAAGACACGCTGAAGGAGCCTGGAGAAGAATCACCACTGTTGATCTGCTGGCAACACTCTTAATGCAGCCCAGGATGTTATTTGCGTTCTTTGCCACAAGGGCACATTGCTGGCTCCTGTTCAACTTAGTGTCCTTGACTCCCTGGTCCTTTTCTGCAGAGCTGCTTTCCAGCCAGTTGACTTCCAGCATGTACTGGTGCCTGGAGTTGTGTCTCCCCAGATGCAGGACTTCGCACATCCCCTTGTTGAACTTGATGAGGTTCATGTCAGCCCATTTCTCCAACCTGTTGAGGTCATTCTGAATAAACCAGTGTATCAACCACTTCTCCCAGTTTTGTATCCTTAGCAAGCTTGCTGAGGGTGCACTCTACTCCATCATCCAGGTCATAAATTAAGATGTTGAACAGAATTGGACCCAGTATTTATCCTGGGGCTACACTGCTAGTTAAAGACCTCTAGCTAGACTTGGTGCCACTGACCACAGCCCTCCAGGCCTGTTAATTCAGTTTTTAACTCACTTCACTGTTCATCCAGCCCATACCTTTATGGATGACAGCTTGTCTATGGGATGTTATTAGAGACAGTGTCAAAAGCCTTCCTGAAGTCAAGGCAGACAATATTCAGTGCTCTCCCTTCATCTACCAAGCAAGTAATTTCATCATAGAGGGTTATCAAGTTTGTTAAGACTGCCTTGTCTTTGTGAATGCATGCTGGCTACTCCTAATCTCCTTCTTGTCCTTCATGGACCTGGAAATGACTTCCAGGATTACTTGTTCCATCACCTTACCAGGGATTGAAGTGAGGCCTGTTGGTCTGTAGTTCTCTGGGTCCTCCCTTTGCCCTTTTTGAAGACAGGAGGGATAACAACAAAGGGACAGAGAATGTGTACATAAGATAAACAGTTTCAAGTTCCTGGTATGTGATGAAGTTCACCATCATGTGTTTAGAGACCTCCAGCTGTTCAGAAGCTGTTGGTGGTATAGTTGAGAGATTCTGGAAAATGTATGAGGCCCTAGAATATTGGGAATGGACAAATTTCATACCTAATTTTCAGAAGAAAAAGATGGAACCAGTCAGCTTAACCTCAATTGCTAAAAACTACTATAAGAAACACTAAAGCTGTTGTTAGGGACCTGGAAGGTACAACTAAGGCAAAATTGTCAAGAACAACTCATGTGGAACCAATTTAAATCTTTTCTGACAGGGTTGGCTGATAGGAGAGAATCGGTACCTGTCATCTTTTGACTTTCATGGAGCTATTATATTTGACATTCTCATATGGAAGCTAGAAAACTTGATTCTGGAAAAAGCTGTAGCAGAGAAATGTACAAAAATGCAATGTTTTAAGAATAGAATTAATTTGCTGTAAAGATGGGTAAACACGGCCAGCTGAACTACCTCTTCTACAAAAACATGGAACTACCTCAGAACCTCCTCCCCATTGCAGACCTTCTTCCCCTGTTCAGGCTGTTTCTATCTGTCATTCCCATGGATGCTTAGCTATCTGATCGAGGTAAAAAAGGCCAGAAAGACCTCCTTACATGCTTTAATACTGCGGAAAAAGCAACTAAATTGGTTGCAGGCCACACTCTTATCCTGGGCATCATTTCTGATTTCAACCACACTCCAGATCTTTCTGAGTAAGATGCCTGTAATCTAGTCATTCTGTTTATTTACTAATTTAAAATGTTTGGAACTTATTGGAACCAGTACATGTCCTGATTCCTGAATCACCACCTGTCTGGCTTTGACCATTACAAGTGTCTTGTTCTCCAGATACTACTCTAAAATGGTGTTGCAAAGATAACTTAATAACAGAATCCCAGGATGGTTGAGATTGGAAGGGACCTCTGGAGGTCATCTCATCCAACCCCTCTGCTCAAGCAGGGCCACCTATAGCCAGTTTCCCAGGACCTCATCCAGGAAACATTTGAGTATGTTCAAGGAGGGAATCTGATTTCCTAGTTTGATGCTTTGATGTAGACAGCCTCTGTATTTCTTCATTGGTTTTCTGTTTTCACTGTGTCACATAACGAAGAAAGTCTCCTTTTTTTAAAGCCCTTCAAGGTCTATCCTCACTTGACATTTCTTTCATACACTATCAGCTCCTGTTGGCCTACGGTTTAAGCTTCAATATTCAACCTTGAACATTTTGAAGAAAAGGATCTTTGTGGAGTTTGTGGGTAGATATCCCTCAGATTAGGAAAAATTCCCTGCAGATATATGCTAAGTCACTGGGACTTGCTCTTGGAAAAAGAGAAGGAGATAATTAGGCAATGCTAGTAGGAAGTAAAGTGTGTCAGAGAGGAAGGCTTCTATAGGATAAGAGTGAATTTGCTGGAATATGGCTCTATGGGGCCATGAGTGGGAAAGCAGTGGAGTCCCAGCTGAAAACATGATCTGAGAAGCCCTGTGGTTCATGTCAATCACTCAATCCTTTGTCAGTTTACTTTCTTAACTTGCTTTTTTGCCTCAGAATTGAAGTCTGCTTTCCAAATGTACATGGAAAACTGAAATTCAGAAGAAGCTTTAGAGCCATGTGTCACAGCTTCCCAGTTTGCTATCATCCCTCTCTGAATGCTCCTTCCTGCCACTGTTGAAAATATTATTTTATAGTGAGCTTGCTTGGGTGGTGAAACGACTGCCTGTCAGGCACATCAATATCCACTGCACTGAAAAGCAGATGTAAGCTAAATTTTTGGACAATAGTCTTGAGATTTCATAGAGGCATAGTTAAGTATATCTTGTCACATGGCCTGTTTGAGCCAAGGGTGAGAGTGTGAAAGGGATTATGATTTTTATATAGGAAGGTAAGGACTGGAATAATAGTACCACCGCATATTGTCAAAACCTTCGCTTCCATAAAGAAGAACTTAGTTGAAGAAGGCTTAGGTGTGGATGGCTAAGACCCATGGGAACATTGTGTCTCATTTTCTCCACAGGAAAACTTCTAGTAATGAGGCTAAGCTTTCCCTGGGGTCAGCTTTCCAAAGACATATGAGCCACCCTCCACAGATTCTGCTTCCAAACCCCAAGATCGTTCCTTGGATTGCCCTCAGCTCCCTGGTGTTCCACAACATGACACTCCTACCACTCCCTCAGCAGACCAGTACCTCCAGCCCAGGATGCCTTGCTGACTCCTTGCCATCACTGTGCCCCACTATACTTAGTGGATTTTTCCAAACCCAGACCAGCATTCAGCTCAGTTGTAGCCAAATTTCTCAGTGGATAGTAGAATAGCTGTTCCCCTCACTTGATGTTGGTGGCTGTTTCTCAGTGGCCCTCTTCCAGTCCCCAGCACCCCAGGAACATGTACAGAGTGGCCCCTTGCTTTCTGGACAATGGCCTCAAAATCCATCTTGTCTCTGATTCTCCAGCCCTTGCTTCCCTTCCAGCAAAGCTGGCACAAGACCACAGACTCGAATAAGGCACAGTGATTGCATACAGTGGCACACAATGACTTTGGGCGTGGGGCTTTGTATACCTAAAAGTGAGCCTGGAGTCAATTTCCAAGGACACCCTTCCTGTTCTTCAAGAACCCTCTTTGCTGAGCCTTCCCTCAAAGCCCTAAGCCCTTGCTAGTGAAGTGCTGGGACCTGGGTTGTGGGCCCCGAGTTGGAGTTGACCCGTGAATGAGTCACAACCTAGCAGAATGTTTTGTTTTTCCTATTGGCTTTATGTTCCCAAGGCAGAACCTGGCCCACCTGTGACTGTGTGGCTCCACCACAACCCAGGTCTTTGTGGTTGAGGTGGTGGGTGAGGCCAGGCCTATTTTAACAAGGAGCCAATGAGTTGGAGGAGCTTTCTCTTGGATGTGGCTTCTGTTGGGGCTGGTTGCATCTTGCTGATCTCTCTTGGTGCTGTCCTTCCATGTGAAGGGTTACACAGGGAGCCATCTCTGTCTGTTGTGTTCAGCAGGTGATGCTGGCACCACAGTGGGCAGTGGAGTAGCTGACCCCACAGGAACCTATGGCAGGACTGTCTGAAAGAAGACTTGTGAGGGGATGTTGGTGAGCTCAGCATTGGCCTGTGTGATCAGGCAACTGATGGTAGCGTGACATGATGATGGCTGAATCTGCACAACATCTAGTCAGCCTTGTCCTACCCTCCCTCAACAAACACCTCTTGAATCATATATCTAGATATATGGCCCTTCTACTTGGTTCCATTGTGGATCCTTGGGATACTTTTCCTGCCTTTCAGAGCTTTTTCTGTTCCTTGAGCCTGGATCTGAGTGTAGCCAGAGTCTTGTCCCCATCACCCCCTGCAGAACTGTACATGTCCTGGATTCCTGCCCAGAAACCATGTAGCCACTCTGCAGTGGTCCTTAGGGAGCAGGGAACTTGAATGGGGACATTGGAAAGTGGACCCAAATGATAGGAAACGAGTATAGTCATTTGGTATCACAGGAAGGGTTTTGGGAGGGTCTTTCTCAGTGTGGCTGCTGGGCCAATTGGAATACCTCTCCTCTTCTGCATGAATGAGTCCTGTGCCTGCTGGCTGATACTGAGGTTTGGGTCTTTTCTTATCTAATTCGGTGATGAACATGAAGGAGAAGATAGGAACAAAGTTGAAGGGTGCCAGGGGGAAGCAGAGAGAGGTTAGCACAGTGGCCGCTCAGTTTCCCAGTGAGGAAATGGAGAACAACATGGAAAAGGTTTGTAGAGCACAACCTAACTGTGGAGTTTGTTCAAGTATAGATGGTGAGATTAATCATGCTTTTGGGAAGGATTTCCCAAAATCCAACCTTCTGCAGAGAAGGTAGAACTCTTCCTTGTGTCCTTTTCTGCCTTAAACTTATCATTGTCACAGCCCAGATCTGGGTAAAACCTACACATTGGACTTACTCCACACTCCACTAGCCAACAGTGTTCAGTCCCCTAGCCCTCATTGAGCTAGTCCTCTTCAGTTTAATAATAAATAACAGTGTTTATTGGAGCAAGATGTGGCTGGCTTCTGGTAATGTCATATCCAGTTTGTACAAATCTGCCAGAGAAGCGTGGAAGCTGCTAGGAGCTCTCATGTAAATGCATTGTCTGTGCTTCTACAGCTGCGTGCTAGATAGGGAAGTCTTGTTTAAAAGAAAAGTAGATGAGCAAGCCTTACATCTGGTAGCACAGGGAAGAGACAAGAGACTTCCAAGTAGTTTATTCCCTGTAAAAGTCTCTTTGTCCTTCCTGTTCTTGATAACTTGTTTTGGTATTACCAAAGACATGTTTTCCTCTTGGATTCCCGCTTGATGCCGTGGGATTCCTGCAGGACTCCCATAGAACTGGGGTTTGTCCAGAGGACACAGGGATTCCCATCTTGTGGCAGAGAAGAGACCAGGATACTGCACTGCAGCAAGCATGAGCTACGGCAGCAGGAACCCTTAGATTGTAGATATAGGATGATCTGACAGTTATATTTGTCATACGTCACAGGAGATGTATAGGCTGCCTTCGGGAATCACTCCTCTGCAGCATCCTGATCCTCCTGTGCCTTACAGTCTTTCTTGACCTTATTTGTTCCTAAAGAACAGTCTCTTCTCTGCTACTTCTGTGGGCTGGAGGACCCTTCAAGGATGAGGAAAAATGTTCATTTTTTTTAGAACAAACATCTCTGCAAAGCTTTCTGCGGATCATCACTGTCTGCCTAATGCTAATTAATTATTAATCTGTTTAGAGCTGTAGGTATGTGTGAGTAACATATTTAAGCATGGAAATTTGGATGGGCTCTATTTTTAAGCAGATCTGCACAAACCAAATGGCTGGCATGCCACCAAAATCTTCACCTTCGCTGCTCCTTCAGGGCTGGGGAGCGAGTAATTTCCTGTACCCTAGGTACAAGCATAGCTCAGGCTCTTACGAAGGCTTGAGGAGTTTTTCAACACAGCCCCTTGTTGAATAGTTAACCTAACATGAATTATTCAGACTGAGCAGGCCCCTGCAGGGAGGAGGTTGAAGAAGGTGAGGATGGAGAGAACTCCTGCTCAGGGATGGGGAGGATGGGAATGGGTTTAGCAGAAGGAGCCAGGGGACAACGGGAGAAATAAAGAGCAGACAGAGAGGAGGAGAAGGGAAAACAAGGGAAGGTTTTAGATGGTCAAAACTCCTGCCCCTCGCTTACCCGAACTGCTCCTGTGGGTGATTATTTTAATCAGGACCTTCAGGCAGCAACTGCCAAGTACAAACCCTTTTTCTTACATGCTAAATTGAATTGAAAATTAAAAATGGACCAGCTCTGGCACTTGACTGGACTTTTATTGCCAGTGTTCAAAATGGAAATGGATAGCAGCTTAAGGACAAATAGGTTTCTCAGTTCCTTGATATTTCTCAGAGCCATGTCACCAGATGGGAGAAGCAGTGGCACTGTATGGTGTAAAATGTTGAGAAAGCCTTTAAGAATCACAGGCTAGATATAGATCCAGTTATGCTCAGGATGGTCTCCAGTGTCTAGGAATAGAATGCATTATTCTAGCATACCACAGCAAACTATAAGCTCACTTGAGAATGAAATGCCAAAAAAAAAAAAAGTCACATTTCCATGATACCAAGGCAGTCCAGGAAGAGAGAGAGTGCCTGGGAACAACATGTTATAGGGAGTTCATGTCTGTGCGGGAGCCTGGTGCTAATGATTTCCCAGTGGGTGGAACTGGAGAGGAAGTCTTCTCTCCAGACTCCTCGGAGATAGTCAGTGGGAAACCACCAGCTCCAAAGCTCATTTTTCTGACTGACTAATAGAAGTGCAGAAGTCACAGATAGGGTATGTGTTATGTGTCAAAGTTAAAACAGTTTTCACCAAGCTTGAATCATAACTGCGTTAAGTCAGGCAGAAAGCCTTATAGGGAATGCAAGGATAATGACAAAAATAATAGGAAGAGAAATAAAAGATGCCATCCAAGGAGTCACCCAACCATCTGAAATCTTACTATATTTAATTTGCTTCTGAAAAAAGGGTTCTGTTATGGCAGACAGACAAGGATACATCATTGGTTGAAGCAAATCAGCATGACTCTTCTGAAGCCAGCAAAGCCATATTGATTTACATTACTTGATGATCTCTGCTTGAAAATTAATCATTATAACAAATACTATGAAACTCCAGGTTTGTCACCAGAGGAGAGCCTGTAGGGATGACAGAAAGGAATCATCCTTCTTGCTTGAACAGAAACATTACTCAAATGGGAAACTTTCTTGTACCAGTCTTCCATCAGGATATGATGCCATAGTGTTACAAGGAACAGCAGTATGGGAAACAATCCTAGAAACCAGCCGAGTGGCCAAAAAACAGGAATGCCTGGCAGCTGGGAACATTAAACATGAAGGAATGGCAAAAAAGAGGGCTTGTAAACAGAACAAGTGTATGAGTGTTTTACTGGCTGTATGCTCACTGCCAAAGAACTGTGTGGGTGGATGTCTGCCACAGGGCTAGAAAAGTTGGACGGTCTTCATGGAGTCTGTATGAGGAGTGTGGTGAAGCCCCAGGCTAACCTGGAGAAGCCAGTGAAAGGCTAAATACTTTCTTTAATGTCTGTTCTAGCATATAAAAGGAAGGTTGATTGGAGATTTGGGCTTTGTAGGAATGGAGACTTGACCTTCATTCATGGATTGGTTTTGGAGGTAGCATATCTCCAGGGAACGGACTCTGTCTGAATGGACTCTGGTCCTCAAGTTCCAGAGTCCCATATCAGTTTCTGTCCTTGAGACAGCAAAGGGACCAGCCATCAGAGAACACCCAGGAACAAGGAGCCTCAGTAACCTGTCCCTGTCAGGCTGAAGGCAGAAGCCTAAATGAAAAAAAAAAAAAAAAGATGTGGGGCAAGTTCAAGGTAGAGGCAGCAGCCTAAATCCCCTCTTGCCCACCTTGCCCCCCTAGGTGCCTCTGAGTAACAGGTATGAGGCTTTGGTTGAGGAATAACAGTCAAATGAGGACTGGGACAATGGGGAAGTGACACCTGGAAAGTCTTCACAGTCAGATGTGCCTACTGACTGTATTATTACCACCACTTATGAAGGGACTAAAAGAAGGGAATGGGCAGAATGGAAACAGGTCCCTGCTCGAGGCAGCAGGCGAATCCCTGCCCAGCCTCCCTCACCGTCCCAGTTGCCCTTACACAACAGATATGGAGCTCTGGAACTTGAGGACCAAGCTAATGAGGGTGTAGATGAGAGTCCATCCAGGGGGGTGCCTGGAGTGAGTCAGCCAGCCCCACGCGTTATTATGGCTGCGCTAGTAATTCTGTGAACCTGGAGGCCTACCACTCTTCAAAGGTGAAAACTAAATGCTTAATTCCCTCTCTGAAATGTTTATACACCAATGCACACAGCATGGGGAATAAGCAGGAGGAAACGGAGATCTGTGTGTGGTTGCAGACATGATCTCTTTGCAATAACTGAGACATGGTGGGATAGCTCATATGACTGGAACACTGTCATGGATGGCTATGTCCTTTTCAGGAAAGACAGGCCTGCAAGGTGAGGTGGTCGAGTTCCTCTTTACATGAGAGAGCAACTGGAATATGTTGAGCTCTCCCTGGGGGTGGATGATGAATGAGTTGAGAGCTTGTGGGTAAGGACCAAAGGTTGGGCTAATATGGGTGACATTGTCCTGGGGGTTTATTACAGGCCACCTGATCATGATGGGGAAGTTGATGAGGCCTTCTACAGAAAGCTGAGAGTTGCCTCACAGTCATAGACTTAGTTCTCATGGGGGACTTCAATTACCCTGATATCTGTTGGGAAGGCCGCACAGCCAGGCTCTCAGAGTCCAGGAGGTTCCTCCAGTGTATTGATGAGAACTTCTTGACTCAAGTGGTGGAGGAGCCAACAAGGAGAGGTGCACTACTGGACCTAGTACTGACTAACAAAGAGGGACTGGTGGAAGCCATTAAGGTTGGGGGCAGCCTTGGCTGTAGTGACCATGAGAAGATAAGAGCTCAGGATCATGGGTAATATGCATAAAACAGTAAGTAGGATTGCAACCTTGGACTTCAGGAGGGCTAACTTTGACCTCTTCAAGAAACTGCTTGGTGAAGTCCCATAGGTTAGGGATCTAGAAGGTAGGGGGGCCGAAGACAGCTGGCTGGTATTCAGGAACCACTTCCTCCAAAATGTGGGCCTGCTCTTGAATGAGACAGGTGAACTGGTGACAGAGGATGCATAGAAGGCAGAGTTACTGAATGCCTTCTTTGCTTCAGTCTTCACTGCTCAGGTCAGCTCTCAGGAGTCCCAGACTTTGGAGGAAACAGAAAGTCTGGGCCAAGGAAGACTTCCCCTTGGTTGAGGAGGATCAAGTTAAAGAGCAGTTAAGTAAACTGGATACCCATAAGTCCATGGGTCCTGAT
>VZZY01006940.1:0-12101 GCA_013400335.1 Eurystomus gularis | reverse complement strand
GGGGTACAACTGGGGAGGAGAGGCACCGAGCGGGATGCCAGCCGGGCTCCCGGTGCGGGAGGTGTTGGCACAGAGCGGTGCCAGGGCAGGGGTTTGGGGGAGGCTGGTGACCTTGGCGGTGCCAGGGCAGGGGTCTGGTGGAGGAGGGTGACCCCAGCAGCACAGCCCCTCGGCTCTGTCCCTCCAGCAGTGCCAAACCGACTCCCCCGGCAGCACAACGCCCCATGCAGACGCAGCGGCAGGACCCTGCCCCGTGTCCCCCCAACACTGTCCCCGGCCACACACGTCTCCAGCTGGGCACGCTGGTGCTGGCCATGGGCTCCCAGCTTCCCCGCTCAGTGCCAGGACCCCCCAGCCCTCTCCTTTACTCGCACCACATCGAGCCCCCCAGCACATCCCCCATGGCCGGGCACCGAGGGGTCCCTGGTGCCAGGGTCTGCCAGAGCTCCTGGGTGCAGGATCAGCCCCTGGGTCCCAGGAGGGCACAGGGGACAGTGGCATGGTGGCCATGCCCTGTGCCCACAGCAGGTCAGCAATGGGGCACAGGGCTAGCGCTGTGGGATGGGGGCACCGAGGGGGGCTTGGGCAACCCTGCTGAGCATGGGCAAGACCTGGGGGGCACATGCCCTGAGGTGCCCTCCTGTCCCAACCATGTGTGCCCCTGCCCTGGTGCACATGGGGCCAACCATGAGCCAAGGGACCCCCTCGGGGGGCTGCAGAGGGGGGACCCAGCAAAGAGAGCCAGGACAGCAAGACATGGGGGGCCCCGACACTCAGGCACACGTGTTGGGATGACCGCCGGTCGCAGCAGCGCACAGGTTGACCATCCCCAAACCCTCCGCACCGCCAGCACATGGGTAAGGGCCCACGGAAGGGCAGGAGCTGGGGAGGGGTCCTCCATGGGATGCCCACCATCGGTGCTTGCCCCCAGCCGGGCACCGCTGTTGCCATCGTCCCCTGTCCCCAGCACGAGGCGCGCTGCGCTCCCGCCACGCGATGCTCCAGGGTGGTACTGACCGCGGCACGGCACGATGCGGCACTGACCCGCCCCACGCCGCTGGCACCACCACGGGTGCCGCTGCCCATGCAGGCAGCCGGGAGTCGGGCGCGGCACAGCCCTGCCCTGCACCGTGGCACTGCAGCAACGTGGCCCCCACCAGCCCCCCCTCGTCTGTACCTTCTCCCGCTGCACCAGCTTCTTGTAGGCGATGTCCGGAAAGGAGCGGAGCGGGCAGAACTTGCCGGTGCCCTCGGCGCACATGAAGACGCCGTTCTCGTAGACCACGCGCCCACGGCTGATGGTGACCAGGGGCACCCCGTGGCACCGCATGTTCTCGTACAGGTTGATGTCCCCACCTTGCACCTGGGTGCTGGCCGAGATGGTCCTGGGTGGGGGGGACAGGGTGGTGAGCAGGTGCCTGGCGGCATGAGGACAAAGAGGAAGTGGCCTCAAGTTGCGCCAGGGGAGGTTTAGATCAGATATTTGGAAAAGTTTCTTTACTGAAAGAGTGGTCAAGCCCTGGAACAGGCTGCCCAGGGCAGTGGTGGAGTCACCATCCCTGGAGATGTTCAAGAAACGTGTAGATGGAGCACTTCAGGCCATGGTCTAGTGGTCATGGTAGTGTTGGCTTGACAGCTGGACTTGATCTTAGAGGTCTTTTCCAACCTTAATGATGTTATGAATCTATGAGGAGCCCCCTCCCTGGCCTTCCCTCTCTGGCTGCACCTACTTGGTGGCCTCGGGGTCCCAGACCACAACGTCGGCATCGGCCCCGGGGATGATCCTGCCCTTGCGGGGGTACAGGTTGTGGATCTTGGCGGCATTGGAGCTGGTCACGGCCACGAAGCGGTTCTCATCCATCTTTCCCCCAACCTGCAACCGGAGCAGAAAGGTGAGGACATGGTGGGTCACATTCTGCCCCAGACCTGCAGCACTGCCTGTCCCTCATACTCTCTGCAGTCCACTCCAAACCCCCTGCTCGTGGGCAACAGGTCTTGGGGGTTCCAGCCCAGGGGAGTCCCATCCCTGGGGGTACCAAATGAGGGGATGTCTCATCTCTCCAGCCCCTTGGGTCCCATCCCTTGGGTCCCATCCCTTGGGAACACCTTCTCTGGAGGGTCCCAGCCCTGGAGGTCCCCCAACCCTGGGAGTGCCAACGGTGGGGGCCCCATCCCTCCATCCCCGGAGGTCCTCGATCCCTCTGTCCCCAGCGGTCCCCATCTTCAGGAGACCCCATCCTTGGGGGTCTCATTCCCGAGGATCCCCAACCCTCTGTCTCTAAGTGTCCCCATCCCAGGAGGTTCCCACTCCTGGGGGTCCCCAATCCCTTTGTCCCCTGGAGACGCCCGTCCCCTGGAGATGCCCATCCCCAGGAGATCCTGTCCCTGGAGGGTCTCAGCTCTTAGGGGTGCCATCTCTGGGTGGTCCCCAGAGCTGGGGGCCCCATGCTTGAGGGTCCCCATCCCCTCACCTCTGGGGATGCCCAACCCCAAGGGGTCCCCAACTTGAGGGTCCCAACCTCCTCATGTGCTGCTGGGGCCATGCCCATTGCTGGAACCCAGTGGGTTACACTGGGGACCATCTTGCCCACCCTCCCTGCTGGAGGACAACTTCCCCTTGAGACCCAGGGAAAGAGCTGCCCCACCCCAAAGCTGGGGCCAGCTCAGCCCAAGCTGGACCCACTGCTGAGCCCTGGGGTGGGCAGCCCTGTCCCAGCACCATCCTGGGGGTGCCTATGGGCAGGGGAAGGGTGCAGAACCCCATACCACGCCTCGCTCCCAGATGATGTTCATGCGGTCCTGCACCCCGCTGACGCCGTGCGGGATCTTGGTGAAGTCCTCCTTGCCCATGGCCTTCTGCTTGGTGCTGAAGGGCCGGTGGTCGGAGGCCACGATGTTCAGCGTGTCGCTGTGGGAAGATGGGGAAGAACTGCTGGTGGAGGGAACGGCCAGGAGGGGCTTGGCCACAGCCAACCCACGGTGGGGTGCCCGGGGAGCTCAGCACCCAGGAAGAGGAGCACCCATGCAATGGGATCCCCAGGGAGCTTGGCACCCATGCAGTGGGGTGCCCAAGGAGCTCAGCACCCAGGGAATGAAAGATCCATGATGAGGGGTGCCCGAGATGCTCAGCACCCAGGGAATAGGTTGCCTGGGGACATCAGCACCCAGGGAATGGAGCATCCCTGCAGTGGGGTGTCTGGGGAGCTCAGCACCCAAGGAGACAAGCACCCATGCGGTGGGGTGCCCAGGGAGCTCAGCACTTTGGGAATGTGGTGCCTAGGGAATGGGGCACCTATGAGTAGGGTAACCTGGGAGCTCAGTGCCTGGGGAGCAGGGTGCCCAGGGAATGGGGTGCCCATGCCATGGGGTGCCTAGGAAGCTGAGCACCCAGCAAGTGGCATGCCCAGGGAGCTCAGCATCCAGGGAAGAGTTTACTTTGGGAGCTCAGCACCCAGGGAGCCCAGGGAGCGGGGCACCCATGCAGTGGAGTGGGGCACCCAGCATCCCAGGAGCTCCACAAGTGCTTGGGAAGAGCAGCACCCACAGAGCGAGGCTCTGAGGGAGCGGGTCTGAGAAGCAAAGCAGCCACAGAGCCTGGTGCTGGGGATGTGGGGTGCCCAGGGGGGGATCAACCCAAGGAGAGGGTTACCCAAAGGATGGGGGCTCTGGAGAGCTCAGCGCCAGGAGAGCAGGGTGCCAGGAATGTGTGGTGTCGGGGTGACGGGGCAGCCGGGCACCAGGGACGCCCTGCGAGCACCGTGCCCTGGGTGCCCGGCCAACATGGCAGCCGGGGAGGGGGTGCCCAGGCCGTGGGGTGCCCGCGGTGCCTCACTTGGCGAGCAGGCTCATGAGGTAGGCGGATGTGTTGGTGTCGAGGCGCAGCGGCGGTACGGTGACGTAGGCGGCGGCGTGGAACCAGTCCTGGTGGTAGTAGTGCAGCCCGGTGAGCGTGGCGTGTGCCGTGGTCGTCTCCGCGTACACCACCTTCCCTGCCGGGGCAGAAGGACACACGTGGGGCCGCGGCAAGGGGGTGTCTGGGCACAGGGGCCCACGTGTGCGGTGCCCATGACGGGGTGCTGGGCATGAGCCTGTGTCCACCTGCATTTACACGTGTGTACTTGCGTGTGCACATGTCAGTGGCATGTGTCTGTGCCAGCAGAGCTGCGTGCGCCCAGTGGCTGCGGGTTCACGTGGGCACACGTGTCCAAGGGCACATCTCCACACGCATGCACGTGCGCCTGTGTCTGTCCCTGCCCGTGCAAGAGCCCACGTGTCTCTGCGTGTGTCCACAACCCCGCATGTCCCATGCCACGTGTGTCCTCACTATGTCTGCAGGTGACACCAAGTTGGGTGGGAGTGTTGATCTGCTGGAGGGTCGGGAGGCTCTACAGAGGGGTCTGGCCAGACTGGAGTGATGGGCCAAGGCCAATGGGATGAGATTCAATAAAGCCAAGGGCCAGGTCCTGCACTTGGATCACAACAACCCCCTGCAACGCTCCAGGCTGGGGGAAGAGTGGCTGGAAAGTGCCCGGTGGAAAAGGACCTGGGGGGGTTGGTCGACAAGTGGCTGGAGATGAGCCAGCATGTGCCTGGGTGGCCAAGAAGGCCACCAGTATCCTGGCTTGTGTCAGCACTGGTGTGGCCAGCAGGAGCAGGGCAGGGATCGTCCCACTGGACTGGGCACTGGGGAGGCCCAACCTCCAATCCTGGGGTCAGTTTTGGGCCCCTCACTCCAAGAAGGACCTTGAGGGGCTGGAGCGTGGCCAGAGAAGGGCAAGGGAGCTGGGGAAGGGTCTAGAGCAGGAGTGTGGTGAGGAGCAGCTGAGGGACCTGGGGGTGTTGAGCCTGGAGCAAAGGAGGCTCAGGGGAGACCTTCTGGCTCTCCACAACTCCCTGACAGGAGGTTGGAGCCAGGTGGGGTCGGGCTCTTCTCCCAAGGAACAAGTGACAGCACAAGAGGAAACAGCCTCAAGTTGCACCAGGGGAGGCTGAGGTTGGCCATGAGGAACAATTTCTTGGTGGGAAGGGCTGTGAAGGGCTGTGCCAGGCTGGGCAGGGCAGTGGTGGAGTCCCCATCCCTGGAGGGGTTTCCAAGGCGTGGAGATGTGGTGCTGAGGGCCATGGCTTACTGGTGCCCTGGCAGTGCTGGGGGAATGGTTGGACTCTTCCTGGTCTTAAAGGTCTTTTCCAATCGAAATCATTCCATGATTCCATACCTCCACATGTGACACAGACCTGCTTGTACCCATCCTCCATGTCCCTTCAAGCCCATGACCTTCCCAGTGCCCACATTCACCCAGTGTGTTGCGGGTGTCCATGCCCACCCATGTGGCCCCCATCCATGTGTGTCACATCAATGTGTGCCCATGTTCCTGTCCGTGCCCCACGCTTTTGACCCCACATGGCCTCATGCCCATGGCCCCATACCTTGCATCTTGGCAGCGGCCACCACATCCCCTGCGGACATGCTGGAGACGTTCACCAGGTAGACAGGGCAGTGGGTCTGCAGAGAGGTGGGGTCAGTGCCACCATCCCTGTGGTGCCCTGGCTCCATGGGGGACCCCCTCTGGCGCAGGGACCCCCCCATGGAACCGGGGCACCCACCCTTAGGTGCAGCAAAGGTCCTGGCTCAGGACCACTCACCCTGTTGGCGATGGTGATGACACGGTGCGTGGCCTCAGCTTCCAGCTGCGGAGAGAGCGGGCGGTGAGATGGGGCACAGCAAAACACCGTGGCACCAACTGGTGATGCAAGGATGGGCGCGCAGCTGGTGGCACGGGTGGTGCCACCCATGACAGCAGTCACCTACCTCTTCGGGCCGGCTGATCTCGATGCCCTCTGGCCCCGTGATGCCCAAATCCAGTGCTTCCTTTGCTCCCTGGAGATTGGAAGGTGGAGGGTGTCAGGGTTAGGGGCAACACGTGGGGCTGTGCCCTGCCGGGCAACCCCATTCTCAGCCCTCACCTCGGCTACCAGCTCGCCGTTCTCGGCGTGGACGCGGGCGATGGCACCGATGTCACGGCAGGCCCGGAAGACCTGGTAGAGCTCACTGTCCCGCAGCATGTAGAGGTCCTTGTAGGTCATGAACATCTGGAAGGAGTTCACCCCCTTCTCCCGCACCAGCGTCTCCATCTCCGCCTTCACCTGCGCCAGGACGAGGAGGGGATCAGCGTGGTGCCGGTGGATGTGGTGGCTCCGGGCGGTGCCGGCAGCCATGAGACCTGCTCCTTGCCTTGTCATGGGGCAGGGACCACCGCTTTGCCCTTGGGGAGGTGAGATGCAGGATTTGTGCCTGCACCCCGGGGTGATCTGGGGAGCGACAGATGCTGGGGGGGATTTTGCTCGCCATGTCGTGCTGTGATCCGGCCTGGCTGGATCCCCAGTGTGCCGGCGCTGGGATGCACCCTGGGGACACCCGTTCTACCCTCACCCACCCCCTGCTCTGCCTCTGGCTGGGCCATGGGGTCTCCAGGGGCTGGAGTCTCCCAGAAGCACAGCCAGGAGCAGCCCAGCTCAAGCTGGGCCTGATCCTGCTCTGGTGGGGATTGCAGGGGCTGAGCACGCTGGGGTCTGGCCACTGAGCAGGGTCACCACCATGGGGGTCGTGCTGGAGGATGGGGTCCCCCACAAGCTAGGACCACCATGCCCAGGCTCCCTGGTCCCCTCCATGGAGCGGCATCACCCGGCGAGGGGCTCAGCCCCACGGAGACCCCCTGCCCTGCTGAGCCTGGCTCAAGGCAGCTCAAAAGGCAGCCTGGGGGGTCATCCCAGCCCACCCCAACAAGCAGCTAATGGGATCAGCGGGGCTGGGAATTAGCCCCGGCCGCAGCAGCTGCTGCCGGGCACTGGCTGTGCCGGGGCGGCCGGAGCCCCGCCGCGGCGCTTAGACCCACCTTGGGCGCCCACCAAGTGATGCCCATGTGCAGGGCGTAGTCGCAGCAGACCTTGGGGTCGGCCAGGCTGCGGCACTTCTCGTAGGCGTCCAGCAGCGAGGTCTCCTTGTCGGGCAGGACGTGGCCGATGATCATCGTTGTCCCTCCCACCAGGGCTGCCTGCGGGTGACGGGGGGGGGTGTTGGTCATGGTGGGGCAGGATTCACCCCACCAGAGAATGACCCTCGGGCCCACGGTGCTGCCCACGCTGTTGGATGGCACTAATCCTTGCCTGGCCACATTTGGGGCACGGCGATGCCCGCAAGCCGGGCCCCATTATGGGCAGGGATCACCCTGAATCACCCTGGGGTGCAGCTGCCCCCCGCAGCACCCTGGCCCTGCCCACAGTTGCAGCAGCACATCTGGCTGCACAACACATCTGGAGAGCCCCATCCTGCAGAGGGGCTGGCTGCCTGCCCCCCAGCACCAGGATCTGGGGTGGCAGGGGGATGCTCTGCTCATGGGCTTTGGTACCCCAGACCCCCACCCAGTTGCACCCCAGCGCAGGGCCCGATCCGGGATGGAGCTGCCCAGACCTGGGGGCCGCAGGGAGAGGCCCCCCCCCGGCTTCGCCACGGCACGCGTGGGCAGCAGGGTGGGTGCTGCGGCACCCGGCGGTGTCCCCGGCTCACCCAGCCCAGCTAATCCCCAAAGCTCCTTTACCAATCGGCCCTCGTGGGCTGGCGCAGGCGTCGGTGCGGTGCTACGAGGCAGCCTGCCGGCATGGTGAGCAGGCATGGCACAGGGTGCCCGCGGTCGCTGCGCCAGCCCCCTGCCCGTTGGCACGTCCCTGCACCCCTCACTGTGCCGTGACCCTTTGCGGCAGCCACCGTGGCAGAGCCGAGCCCGCTGCCCCAGGACGCCGGGCACCGCGGGGACAGGCACAGCCAGCGCAAGCCCGGCACAATGGCTGCTCTGTGCAGGGTGCTGGAGACAGACAGCCCTGGCACTGCCCGGGACAAGCCCACGCTGGCCTCTCAGCACCCGGTGCACAGCACCACGGCCGGGTCCTGTGGCACCGGGAGCACCCTGAGCCAGGTTGGCACCGCGGAGTGTACACATGCTGGCATGGGGTGCTGCGACCCCAGCAAAGGATGCTCACAGCAAGGGGACCTGATGGATGGGGACATGGGGACAGGCAGTGCCATGCCAGGCTGCTGGGAAGCCGATACTGCCCGCAGTGCCAGGGTGGAGAGCTGGCCAACACCACGCAGGCAGGGCTTGGCCACCGAACGCTCTCGCCTGCCTGGCATCCCTCTTGACCATGGATGCTCCACACCAACCCCCTCACAGCACTCGCTGGCACCTTAGGGGTCAGGGAGCACCCCCTGAGCAGGGAGCAAACCCGCCGGACAGGGGCTTGGGGTACGGGCAGCACGCCCAGGGGATGCAGGGTAAGGGGGGTACCTTGGTGCCGTGGTAGAAGTCATCCACGCAGGTGGCGTTCATGAAGGTCTGGTGGAAGTGGGTGCTGGTGTCGATGCCCCCTGGGATGACAAGCTTGCCGGTGGCGTCAATGACCTTGGCCCCACCGGGGATCATGAGCTCGCGGCCCACTTGCTGGATGATGCCGTTCTCAATGTAGACGTCGGCCTCCAGCGTGCAGTCATCATTCACCACCTTCCCCCCCTTGATGAGGATCCGCATGGTGGCCGCGTTGGCGAGCATGGCGCTGCGAGGGAAGGTGTCAGCCCCGGGGCGGCCGACAGGTGCCCCTGTCCCACGCAGCCCCCCGGGGCTGAGTGGGGCTCACCCCCATCGCCCCCAGCCCACAGGGGGTCCCGGACTGGCAGGGGCTGCCGCTGCCAGGGCGAGTCCCCCTTCACGGCACGGTGCGGGCAGCCCTGTGGCTGCGCATCCGCCATGCCCATCCCCGCCCTGGGCCATGTCAATGCTGGATTATCCGGGGAAATCCACAGAGAGGGGGGGCCCCAGGCGCCAATTCAGGGGCGGCCACCCTGCTGAGCCCCCCCTACTTTGGTGACAGGAGCCTGGCACTGCAGCCAGCGCTGCCCACCCCGTGGCCCTGGCACCGGGACTGGGGCTGACAGACCCCCACCCCTGCCAGTCCCATGCGCTGCCCCACTCTTTCCTCCCTGGCTGTGGGCAGGGACCCCAGTGAGCGGGAGGGGGCCGAGCCCCAGCTCCTGGTGCCACATGGGCCAAGGGGATGCTGTCGGAGCTTCTCCCTGGGGCGCGAGCACCCATGCTTGGGGCAGGGTGCCCGCCTTGTCCTGGCAGCACCATAGATTGGCCATGGAGAGCACCGGGGCTGGCACTGCTCGCCGGGCCCTCTGCCCCATGTCCCCACATGGTGCCAGCTCTGCCGGAGCCCCCCGCGCTGCCCCAGCACCGCCTTGGCCCCCTCGGCAGCGAGGGGCGTCCCCAGACACAATCTATAAGTCATCTGGTGGGTGAAGGTCAAACACATCGACCCGTCTGAGCGGGGACGGCACGTGCCGGCCGTGCGGGCACCCCAGGAGCACGTCCCCTCACCCTGGGGGCACAAGGTGGGCTGGGACCCCACCAGAACCCCACCTCAGAGATCTCTCTGCAGGGACCCCGGTGGTCCAGACAAAGGCCAAGGTGCATGTTGGCAGCACGGCACTGCCCGGCTTCACCGGCACAACCACGGGGCAGAGCCGGCCATGGCTGGCCTGCACGGAGCAGCTCCCGTGCGAGCAAGGCCACAGCACCCACCAGACCAACCCATGTCCCCATGCCCCTAGATGGGCATGGCACATGCTGCCCCTGCCATGATGCCGGGGCCAGCACCGGTGCTGCTGGCAAGGGCACGGTCCCTCATGGCAAGGGACCAACCTGGCCTCCCTGTGGCCACTCTGCAAGGATGCTGGAGCTGGGGCATTGCTCCAAAGGGACTGTCCTGAGCATGTGTCGGTGCTTGCCAGCCGCCCCGGCAGCAAATGGCTTCCCCGGGCACCGGACCCAGTGGAGAGCCGTGGTGGCCCGCGGGGCTGAGCTGGGCCATGCCGGCAGCTGAGCATTCCCAGCGCTGCGGGTAGCAGCAGCTGTCCGGGCAGGGCGAGCAGCTGTGCCCACCCCAGGGCCACCACCATGCCGGCGCTGGAGGCCACTGGGAGCCCTTCCCAAGCTGGCTCCCACCGTGGAGCTCCATGATGGCAGTGCCAGCCCTGCCGCGGGCAGCCCGATGCCAGCCTGTGCCTCGTCCCACTGCTCTGCCCCTGGCACAGGACCGCAGCGAGCACCGGCCGGGGGGGGTCCCACAGGCAGCCCCCCTGCCATGGGGAACGCTCGGCGGCCCCCGCCCTGCCAGGGATGCCACTGCCACGCACAGCTGTGCCGGCTGCCAAAAACGTGTCCCAGAGGGGCCAAGGAGGGATGGCAGCTCCTTGTGCGGCATGCCAGGCCTCCGTGGCACGCCGGGCACCAGCACCTCAGCCTGGCTGGTCTTGGGGCAACCTCTGCCAGTACCTGCCCCCCCAGTGCCCCCCAGCTCTGCTCAGGCACCTGGGGAAGCTGCTGCCCCCAGTAAGGGCTGTGCTGGGGGGCACCTGGACCCATGGGTGCACAGCAGGGGACAGGGGGGACAAGGGGGACAAGGGGGACAAGGGGGACAGCCCCAGAGACTTGCCAAGCCCCCGTGCCAGCAGCACCCGAGATCAGGCAAGATGTCACAGCACAAACCGACCTTAGTGGGGTGAGGGACCACGGGAGACACGCTGGTGCTCACGGAAGATGTGGTGGTGCCCACTGCAGCCACGAGCCCCCCCAGGACCCCAGGGTAGGGCTGGGCCGGGCAGGATGGTGCTCACGCGGCGCAGAAACGGGAGGGTACAGGATGGAGGTGGTGCATCGCACCCCGAGATGAAAGCGGGTTGCTGTGATGGACGGATCTGGAGCACGGCAGCGCGTGGCGAGGCAGCCTGTGCCAGCTGCCAGCGGTGCCACGGCACCCGCCCGACACGGGTGGGATGGGGGGGGAGGGCACCCGCTGTGCCCGGTGCTGCTCTGACCAGGATGGGACACGACCTGGGGTCTCACAGGCAGGACAGCACCGCCAGACACGGCCCCGGCTGCCAACCGGATCCAGGAGGTCCGGTGCCGGCAGGCGGGTTGGCACACAGGCCCCACAGCCCCACTGGTGGCAGGAGGAAGAGGATGGCTGGCGTGGGCCTGCTGGAAGTGGGCGAGTGTGGCGGGTAGTGGCTGCGTGCTGCTGGCCCCCCGGACAGAGCATCACTGGGGGACACTGGCAAGGGCGAGCCTGGCGTGGGCTGGGCACGCTGCACAGACGAGGGCTGGCAGCTCCGCATGCTGCCCGTGGCCTTGGCCGCCGCGGAGCCACCCACGCCGCTGCCACCATGTTCCCCACCACCCCTTGCCTGCCCCCTCCCTCCTCGGGGACCCGGCCAACAACCCCCTGCCCTGGGCGAGCCCTGACACCCCCCAGCTCCTGCATCACCACTCCAGCTGGCACCCCAGTCCCTGTGCCCAGCCCAGGCTACCCAACGCGGACTGCCTGGCACACCAGTCCCTCCCAGTTCACACGCAGGCCCCCCTCCCAGCTCACATCGAGCATCCCCAGGGGCTCTGCCCTTCTGTCCCCCAGCCTGTTCTGCATTCCCTGCCCTGGGAACACCCGGGGGGCTCTTGCCCGCGCCCCGGCACGTTGGCACAGGTGGCATCAGGCAGCAGCTGCTCGCTGGGGTGGTAGCAGAAGGTTTCTGCGAGACAACAACAGGTCCCCCAAAAACGCAGCGTCAGCACCAGGGGGGGTGGCCCACGAGCATCCTTGGGGACCCCTTTGCGAGCACGGCCACCCCCATCCATGCCGCAGGCCCTCGCCTTGGCCACCCTTGGGCACTGCTGGCAGCATGGCCAAGCCCGGGCAGGCGAGAGGCCACGGCGACGCTTCCCGGCATACAAAGCAGCGCGGCCATCTCGGGGGGCTCGCAGCCCCCCCCCAGCTGCTCCAGCAGCCCCGAGCTGCGGGGGCTGCCAGGGCGGGGGGACAGCTGTGACCTTGGCAGGACAAAGGGACCCCTGCCCCGGCGGGGGCTGCCGGGGGGTGGTGGGGGGGCACCTGTTGGGGCCTTTTGTGCCAGGCCGGGGGGGCTGCGGCGCGGCCGCACACAGAGCCGCATTGTGCAGCAAGGCGAGGCCGGGGGCTGCTCCTGTGCCCGGCCT
>VZZY01006939.1:0-49644 GCA_013400335.1 Eurystomus gularis | reverse complement strand
TGATTAGAATATCTTCTGTGAGCGACAAGTCCCACCAGGGCATCATGGTGAAAAATATTTCTGGTGGAAAGTTTCAAAATTTGAAGATAAGATATTGGATACATTCAGATATACTTCTACAGCCAGTTTTACAATTGTTTAGTTTTTTGGGCAAGCTGCCTTCTAAGCAGTATGTGTGCAACAGCAATGTTTGGGTGTGATTTGGTACAATACTGAGTCTAGGGGAAGAAATGAGTCAGTAGCAAATGTCACTGATCTGTGGTGATAACTCACACCTGTTCCTTGGCAGGTGAGAAGACGTCAGCTACTCCTGCAATATCCCAAACCTGAATCAGCAGTGAATCTGAATCTAAATTTTGCATAATTTCTCGAGGAATAGTACGCACTACCAACGATATATCTATGTTAACTGAGGTGAGCTTAAAGAAGGGAATTTTGACAAAATATTTTTTGTGAGGAAATCTCCTTTCACCAACATAGATGAAAATATATTCTCAGAGCCTCTTACATCCAAGAGAGACATTATAGTCAGAGAAAAAAGGAAGTGAAACTGGGATATGATTTCAGGGGATATGGGAGATAAAGCTTGTGTTTACTCTGAGGCAAAGGCACATTTTATGCTTGTCATTCTTACGAAGAAGATTTTAAAAAACTTGATTTCCTTCTTGGCAAAGCAGGACTTCCTCTGTCCTTCTCTGCTCAAACCTCCCAGTTTGCTGTGAAACAGGTGATTAATTCTTATGGCCAGCCATAAACAGGGGAGGGTTATGTAGACCATATGCTAAGCAGTTATATGCTATGTCACAGGTATCTCAGACAAGTCAACTAGAACAGGCCAGAGATTTTGTTACTTTTTACCTACTGTTCTCACTTCTTAGCAAAGTGCTTGAAAATTCAGTCTAGTGGGTATTACAGCTCCAAGTCTGTTCTGAATCACTCTGGTACAGAAAACTCAGAACAACTTCAGTGACTTTTTATTCTGTAGTGGTAGCATTAGACGGCATGTTTTAGGAGGATGAATAAAGCATGGTTTCTAGTGAGAAATTATAGAAGAAATTGAAAGCAGAAAGGTGATTTTACATCAGGGGAAAAAGCAATAACTGAAGTAAAAGTAAAAGAAAATGAAAATGAGATGTTTGAGTTGAATCAATCAAACAACAGTATAGTATTAATGGTTGCTGTGAATTTTGCGTGGGTTTGCCTGAGAAAGTTCAGTTAAGGAAAAATGAATTTTTTTTGCTATCATCAGTTGATTTCTTCTCTAGGACTGCAGGGCTGATCTCAGATTGTGAAGAATCTCTCTTACAATAGTTTAATATATTTGAAGAACCAAAATCTTCAGAGTCTTAGACCAATGACAGCGTCTTCTGAGGTGGTCGAACAGTATTGGAAGGCAAGAGTGTGGCTGTTCAGAGTAATCTGCAATATTATTCAGTGCCAGTAATACAGAAATAAGAACCAGTTTCTTTTTTTTATCCCCACTAGAAGTCCTGCTGAAAAGGAATTTGGTTACAACTCATCAGACAAAGCATTTGGAGATGTAAACTTTCCTATCAGGACTTCAGTTGTCTATTCCTAGTAGTACATATTTGTTCTATGTGCATTTAGAAAAGGAAATATTTCAGGTAAAAGAGTAACTTGGCTACTGGCTGACATTTATGAACAGTGTGTACTTTTGCCTTCAAACAACAGTCTTGATAACCTGGGTGTCACTGAGGTAATTTCACTGTCTGAGGGTGAGACTGCCTAAGCATTTATAACAAGAACAAGCCATAGAGGGAAGAATGTAGGAGCAGATATGATCCTCCTTCTGCTATTAGTAAGTTCTTCCAGCCCAGCAGAAGAAGGATGGAAAACCATTAAGGGAATATCCTGGTGGTTGAATACCAGTCTACTGTATTGTTTCTTGAATATTTCAGCCACACATGCAAATACTTTGAGACTTAATTCTCAATTTATAATTTCAGTTCAGGTACATTAACAGCAAGCAGAAACAGAAGGAAAGTATTGGCCCACTATGAAACAACAGAAGTGAACTAGTTACCAACAGCACTGAAAAGGCAGAGGTCCTCAACACCTTCTTCACCTCTGTCTTTGCCTGTGTCGTCAGCTCCAAGGCCATGGGAACAAAAGTCCAGATTGATGCAGATGCAGACTGTCATCAGTGAAGGAAGAGTTGGTCTGTCAACTGCTATAGGAGCTTGACCCATACAAATCAATGGGCCCAGATGCCGTCCACCCAAGGGTGTTAAGAGCTGGCTAATGTCATTGTAAGGCCGCTCTCCATAGTCTTCGAGAAGTCATGGAGATCGGGAGACATACTTGAAGACTGGAAGAGGGCTAATGTCACTCCTATCCACAAGAAGGGTCCCAAGGAGGACCCAGGTAATTATAGACCCGTTAGCTTCCCTGAGAATGTCATGGAGCAAATCCTCCTGGGAACCATCACAAGTAAACTGAAGCACATGATTGGGAAAAGCTAACATGGATTCACCTGGGACAAATTGTGCTTAACAAACCTGATCACGTTCTATGACAAGGTGACCCACTTTGTCGACACAGGGTGAGGGGTGGACATAATCTACCTGGACTTCTCCAAGGCTTTTGACATGGTTCCCCACAGACTCCTCCTTGAAAAACTGACATGTTATGAGCTAGAAAAGTGTTCTGTGCAATGGGTGAGGAATTGACTGGTGGGCCGTTACCCAGAGGGTGGTGGTAAATGGTTCATTTTCAAAATGGCAACTAGTCACAAGCAGGGTCCCCCAGGGATCTGTGTTGGGCCCAGTGCTATTTAATGTCTTCATAAGTGACTTGGATGCTGGGATTAAGGGCACCCTGATGAAGTTTGCGGACAACACAAAAATAAGTGGGGTAGTTGACACTCCAGAGGGGAGATCCACCCTCCAGGAAGATCTAGACAGGCTGGAGGAGTGGGCTAGCAAGAACCATATGAAGTTCAATGGGGACAAGTGTAGGGTCTTGCACCTGGGAACACATAACCCAGGAATGCAGCTTAGACTGAGATCCACCCGCCTGGAGAGCAGCCCTATGGAAGGGTACCTGGGGATCTTGGTAGACAGCAGGCTCAACATGAGTGAGAAGTGCGCTGCAGCAACAAAGAAGGCCAGCAGGATGCTGGGTTGCATTAAGAGGGGCATCACCAACAGAGATAAAGAAGTCATTCTCCCGCTTTACTTGGTGCTGGTCAGGCCACACCCTGAGTACTGTGTTCAGTTTTGGTCTCTGCTATACAAAAAAGATGCGGACAGACTGGAAAGGGTCCAGAGAAGGACCACAAGGATGATCAGGGGACTGGAAGACCTACTGTATGAAGAAAGGCTGAGAAATCTGGGCTTGTTCAGCCTTGAGAAGAGAAGGTTTAGGAGAGACCTTATTACCATGTACCAGTACTCAAAGGGTGGCTACCAAGAGGAAGGGGAGTCCCTTTTGACAAGGAGTCACATGGAGAAAAGAAGGAAGAATAGATGCATGTTGTTCCTGGGGAGATTCCAACTGGAGTTCAGAGGAAGGTTCTTCACAATGAGAACAATTAAACACTGGAATAGTCTCCCAAGGGAAGTGGTGGATTCCCCCACACTGAACAGTTTTAAGACTCAGCTTGATAGGGTGCTGGCCCATCTCACGTCAACTATAGATATATATGTTTTGGTTTTGTTTTGCTTTTTTTTTGCCTTGAAAGGTTGGACCAGATGACCCCTGAGGTCCCTTCCAACCTGGCATTCTATGATTCTATGAAATCCCTCATTGGAAAAGGCAGATATGAGGCAGCAAATCAAGACAAGCAATCCAGAATGAATCTAGACTTTGGAGCCACCCAGCTGAGCTCCAGTTTTGCCTTCAGTCTCTAATTTTCATTTAAAACATCCAGCCTTCTCTTGGCTCCTTTCTTCCCTCCCTTTCCTCAGCTGCAGCCCCTCCAGAGGATCCGTTCTTTTCTGTCCATGACCTTTGTTATTGTCATGAAAGTGAAAATGTGAGTAATAAAAACATAGGAGACACCATTAGCCACATACCATACCAAAATAATTTAGTTCAACAAATGTAATTACAGGCCCAGCAGCACAACTTAATGGTGGTTTTTATTTGATTAATTGTTTTTCTCTGCAGATGGAGACTATACAGTACTGTACTGGATAAATCATGTGTTAGGTCTAGTAATTTTGAAATCTTAGCTCCTTCTGGAATATAATATTGGAATTTGAAAAGAAGTTCTGAGAAAAATGATATTTTTGTGGTAAAATATTGCAAAACCATAGTGGTTGCTGTAGTGTTCAAGAAATGCCTGAAATTGTAAAAAATGCAGTGGGTATTCTGAGGGAAGCTCTTTGAGAGAGATATGACAAATAAAACAGCATAGAGAATTTCCAAAGTGCACTGAGTTACAGAAGTTCTGTCACAAACTAACTAAGTAAAGTCTTTTAGTATAGGTAGATTGTAGATTTGGGTAGATTGTTGCACCAAAAAATTCTGTGACAGCAGAATACTGTAAGCAGTTAGTGGTTTGATAAACCTGATTTATAAAATTTCCAGTTTTCAGAGTGCATTTTCCTTAGGACAGTGGGTATGAAAGCCTCCAGATCTAGGCTACCTATATTAGAATGAGTTGAATGCCATTGTGTGCATTGCTGTGCATTTTTTTCTTGTAGCTTTACACAGTATTCTATATTTTGAAGCAAAGATCTTTAAAGATTCATATCCAGTGATCTATGGGCAAAATACTGCAGTTGAGACTATTTGAATTACTAGTAGCTTGGGACAGGAAAATAGTTTGAACTGAGGCTAATGAGGAAAGATGCTAAGTAATTTGGAATTATAACATATCTGACATGGGACACAACTGTTCTTGCAAGAAGTAGAATATTTTACTTTTAGCTGGTAGGGTATTAAGATATTGTTTCTGTATTAATATAAAAAAAATATATAAATCTCTATATCTATAAATGTTACTCTTTGGAAGTGAGGCGTTGTAGAAGTTGTGTGTCACACCTATGATGAAAGGAGGACTCTCTGGCAGGGCTGTACCTTTCCCATTTTTCACCAGGACTTCACTCATGCCTTTTAATGCAATTGCTAGGTGTGATTTTTTTTTATGAAGCCTCCTGCATTGAAAAGATTCTATTTGATCTCCATTTACAGGAGCATCAATAATATGCCTTTACAAAAGTGATGCTTCTTCTGTTTTATAGAAAGTAACTGGATTTCTGTAAGAATATTCCTCGAATGATGTATAAGACATGTAGGTGTTTGGCACCTATTGTGATCTATCTGGAAAATTTGTTCTACAAATTAAGTCATGCTACCTGTCTGTCTACTTCATTAGTAACATTGTGTTTTGAATTCTAATATCTATGTAGACCAAAGACTTCAGCCTTCCACTACAATGCAGTATAAATAGTGAGGGGAAAACAGAATACTTCCCTCCTATGCAGAGGGACTATTTCACAACTGACACTCTTCTGTGAAGATGCTGTTCAGTTGATATACTTCAACGCATAATGTTGGTTTTTTTTTTATAGTAGAATATGAAAGTAATTTATTACTTCTGATGCATAGATTAGAGCCCAAGATAAAATTACTTTGGCATTTTTCTTCCTTTTTTATAATTAAAAGCAATAAATGTAGATAGGTAATATTCAGAATGAATCAGCAATCCTTGTGTTTTAAAATTAAAGTTGCGTGAAAGAAATGAAGTGTCAGATGTTTTGGACAACATTATGTTCCTGAAGCTTCATAATTTAAAGAAGGGAAGGGAGAGATAGAGAGAAAAATGTTCTTTTCAATGCCCCCCCAAATCTAACAAAACTGGGAGAGGTTTTAGACCTATTTTATGCCGCTTCTACAGATTTCTGGAATACAAATAAACATGACTGCACTAATCTTTGCTCTCTTGGATCTGTCAATGAGTAGAATAAAATAAAATTCCACAAAAACTGAACCACATGGATAAATGGCTGTTAGGTTACAGCTGTGTGTGATCCTCTACTGAGAAAGCTACTAAACAATGAAGGCTTATCTGTGTAGGAGCATGATGATGATTAGGTATACCATTTTGAAAAAAGTTTCTTGGAAGAACACTGCGTAAGTAGGAGCCGAAATTGGCCTTTGTTTCCTGCATCTTTATTTTGTTGGGATTTTGTGATTTTAGGTCCTTTAACTGGGCCCATTGTAGGGCACAGAACCACTGTTTTTGTGTGTAACTTATATTTCCTGTAACTCCGTACAGGTGGATAAGATTATGAGGATGACAAACTCTTTCAAAGCAGTTAGAAAAAAAACTTTTTTATTGCTTTCTCAACTAATTATACTGCACAAAACAAATACAGTTGAGGGGCTTTATAATAGATACAGCAGAAGAGAAAGCAGCTTACAATGGCTAATGATTTGATTTACTGTTTCCAAAGAGAACTTGTAATGGGATATAGAATAACTTCCTAATGAACTAACAATGCCTTACTGTGAAGAATTAGATGATCTTTTAACTTAATTGAAGCATTAAGGAGCTGTTTCAAACCTTGAAGACAAATGCAAAAGAAGTTTTTTACATTCAACACTCTGCATGTCCACCTACCTGGGCCAAGGACAGGCAAACACTGTCATGCTAATTATGATTTGAGAGATATTTTCTACTAGGTACAGGCAAAGCCAATATGAAAAAAACCAATATTCAGTATGAAAGGGAAATGACAATCCATTGTAAATATAAAGCTGATGAAAGAATTTCTGCAATGGAGGGGAAAGTGATAATTCTAATGTAATAAAAAGTGTAACAATAAGTAGTTAATTGGCAATGTTTTATTGCCATAAAGTAGAATTTCTCCATTTTCCTCCTTGTGTTTGTGCTAGATTATATCCATTGATAATTTAGCTCATATTTCAGAATTAGGTTACAAACCATTTATTGTGAAATGGTCGATGTATCATTTTTTCTAACTGCAAAGTCAAAATTATACAGTTGTGATTCTTCTTGCCCTGGAGATTTGTGCAGTTTTCCAAACATCATCAAATGCAAAGCTTTCCAACAGCTAGAATGTGCACACTCAAGTCCTCATTTGTAAAAGTGCTGTCGCTTTGTAAAAAAACTTTTTTAATGGACAAGAGATAATACAGTTTCCTAGAATGGAGCTCACTCTCCAGAAGTTTGAGGCTGCCACCAAACTGGGAGAACAGTCAGTAAACTTGAGAGAAATGTCTGCCATTTGGCAGGCTGAAGAAATCAGTTGTTAAGAATCTCATGAAGATCGATGAAAGCAAAAGCAAAGGCTTGCATTCAGAGTGGAATAACTTCATGCAACTATACAGGCTGGGGCCAGGTGGATAGAACGCAGCTTTGCAGAAGAGACATGGGGATATGTGCAGACTACAAGCTGAATATGAGTCAGTAATGGGCCCTCACAGTGATAAAGGGCAACAGTACAAGGCAGCTTTTGCAGGAGAGCAGCCAGGAGTTCAGGGAAAGTGATTATTCAAATGTGTTTGTCACTTAGGAGACCACAGCTAGAGTACTGTCCTACTTTGGACTCCCTAGTGCAAAAAAATTATCACCATACTGAAGTGACCCCAACAAAGTCCTTCAATATGCTTCAAAGTCTAAAGCATGTATAGGAAGAAGCTGAGAGAGACAAGCTTACTTAACGTTAAGAAGAAAAAGCTGAAAGAGAGTCTTGTTGCTGTTTACAGCTACCTACAGAATAGATGGAAGAAGGTGAAGCCAGATTCAAGGAAAGCACAGGAGGCAGTTGGCACAAATTGCAGCAATTTGTGCCACTAAATCATCAGCTTACACAGGATGTGGAAGCCCCATCCCTGGGAGATATTCAAAGCTTGACTGGACAAGACACCCAGCAATGTTGAAGTTATCTTTGGTTTGAGCAGGAAGATTGGACAAAATATCTTCAAAGGTCTCTTTAAAGCCAAATTATTCTATGATTTTACACATTTAAAGAAATCAAAGCATTTGTGAAAAGTTTTCCCTGGGGATTTCCTCAGCAATGAAGAAATCCTGGTAGACTTGAAGCCAATATTGTTTTATCATTTTGATACTCAGTTTTCTGGCCCCCCACAGTTTAGTTCCAGATAATTTTAAAAGCTTTTATGGAAGCTGGAGGCCACATTGTTGAGCCATTCAGAAAAGGAGCAACAAAGGTTCCTAGAGAATGGAAAAAATCTTTAAGAGAAAACCTGAGCAGTTCTCCTTTAAGCAGAAACTTATTTTAGTTTTTCCAGCACCTGATCTGAAGATAGGAAAATTTGAAACAGGACAAGAAAACCTGGTCTTCAGTATCCACAGATCATTTGGACAGACAAAACAGTACTTTCATGAGAAAAGTATGTGCTATTTTCTGGTTTCAATTTTTATTCCAGTTGCTTAATAATGAATCACTGCTAAAGCAAAAAGAAGTATGAAATTACCCATACAGACCAGGTTATGGTTGCTGTGACTGCGGATTTGCTTCAGAGAAAAGGCATAATTAGTATGGGTATTCACATCTAGGTGTGAGGGCAGAGCAGAAAGCACTCTGAAAGTGGAGGCAGGTGGACAAAGCTGAGCTTCTACGGTGTTCTCTGATACTTTGGTTCCTGTTCTGAAAAGCTTTTTATATGTAAAATACGAATTGACTCCTATGGAAGACAGCATTGAGTTAACAGGAAGACATGTAAGTTTGCAACGGGCTTTAACTCCGCCCTTTCTAAATCAAGCTGTTACTATTTACAGATAGAGTCTTGGCATTATAGGTAAAGGGCAACTCTTCAGGAGAATACTTTTTTATGGCAATTTCATTTTTTTCTGGAATGTGTTGTTGCTTCCTGCTGTCACCTGATTTATAAACTGGAAAGCATTAGCTGGCTAAGCAAAATTATCATGCATTTAGCTATCACAATTTTGTTATTATGCATCTGCCAATGCAGCATGAGAATTCAACCAATTCATAATGTAGCAATGGGGAGGTATTTCTTGGTATTTTGGTTCCTTCTGAAATTCTACAGCACATCTGAACGTTAGTGACATTATGCTATATCATAGTCATTATTGTCTTAAACCAGGATCATACTCTATAACTGTAAAGTCCACTGACCGTGCGGAATTAGTAAAATAAATCCTTCTGTGTGGTCTTTTCCCCTTCCTCATTAATGCTGTAACTGTAGAAAGCACAATTCCTAGAAATGTCAAAGGAAATTGCCTACAAAGGGAAATAAGGGTCCCATGAGACCATTAGCACCAGAACCAGTACACTTAAGAAATTTTATGCAGATAGTTAGATTAGATGTACTGAGCACAAGGACTAAACATAGGGTATTCATATTTAAATATCAACGTTAACTAAGAATCCAAAGAAAGCATATGGAAACAGTACTACCTTTTTATGCTCAAGTTTCCTGCCACCTCCCTTATCTGTTAATGCTTTATATATGTAGATAGCAAAATCTTCAGGGCAGGGACTACAGCTCCATCTTCTAATGTGGTTAAGTTGCTCTTGGCAAAGTGTACATCAGGGATGCAAGATTTGTTTTTAATTTTAACAGCGCCTTCAGAGCCTATCTGAGGTTGTAGTCTTACTGAGTTAGATACCACACAGACTACAAGAAAGAATCTGCAATTGAATTTTTCTTATTAGGAAAAAGTGCCTGGAGGCAGATAAATTTTCCTATTATACTGGAGGTGGCAGTGCTGGCTGCTAGCTATTGTAGAACAAAGGTAACAGCTGGTCTTTGCCTTTCATTTGTACTTGGGAAGCAAATGCATCAGGATACAAGTGGATCCAAACAAGACTACTGTTTAATTGCTTTTATTGCAAGGCAGAATTCACAAGACTAATGAAATATAATCTGAGATGTTTTTACTAAGAAGATCGTGGAAAAACAATATAATAAGATATTGGAATGGGTGGCATAGATTACTGCTGCTTCCCATGACTGGAAACGTTCTTAACAGCTTCGTATCATGTGGGTCAGAGGCCCACGGTCCTGTTTTCTCACTCTAGAGAGAAACAGAAACTTTCAATGCTAATGCATGAAGTACAGCTACCAAAGTGAAAGAGCAGAAAAGGAAGGAGAAAAATCCAGTGCCTCCTGTCTGTATCTATATGTTGGCTACACTACTACATAGATCATTAGAACCTCTTCAGCTAACGTTGAGGTACAAGACATTCTCTGAAAATGACGGGTTTCATAGTATTGGAAGTTGTGTACAAAGTATTTTTGTTGGTATTTTCGATGGTTTTAATTTCCTTTGCATTTGCCAAAGTAAAAACAAATGTTTAATACTGAAACAAATAACATCATATAGTTTATAACCAACACTGAAATGTGCTGCCAATGTTTTATAGATAAAGAATAGTTACTTCTAATCTTCTGCCACACTGTATAGTGCTTTATCCTTCTGTTTCAAACAGTGCCTACTCTTTGCTTACTGAGTGACCACTCACTGTGTGCAGAATTATGGAGGAGTAAAAGTCATGAGCCAAAACTCAGAGAAGACAAGCACTGCTGCTTTACTCATAACACTCAGCTCAACTGCTGGTTCCCATCAGCTGCAGATACAGCGTCTGAAAGTACATTTCTGAATGGAGGATCTGTTTTCCGAAGTGCAAGGCACATAATGCTGAGGTGATCACAGCAAGCAGCTCAGGGTTTCACAGAAAGGAATGGAAGCATATCTAAAGCTTCTAGCTACATCCATACTTCACAACATCAAGGTGGACTGCAAAGCAGCTGCTAAAAGTCTCTGGGCACAGATCTGTGAGGAATTTCAGCTCCTGTTTATTTGATTTATACTGATTAATACATACCACTGGGGGCTGAGAACGAGAGCCATTTTTGAAGCCTGGGCTTCACATGCGAAAGGGAGGTATTCTCTGGCAGAATCCAGACATGGCCATTCACTCTGCCAAAGACAGCAGTATGTCTTACATATCATTGTGTCTAATATCTGCCTGTCCTTCTGGGAGTACATATCAGTATATGTTTAAAAGTATATGTTCCTATATCTTAAAGGCCTCCAAGACACACTTTGTTAGCCAGAGACTGTGTATGGAACTTTAGAATCCTTTGGCTTATATGTGGCTGGTTTTGGAAATAGTTTCCTCAATATGTGGCAAAGACACAGAAAAAATAAAAATAATTAAAAACTACATTGCATTTTAAGACTTATATTTCTAGGACAGCTCTGCTAGGGTATCCAAATAATTTGTTCTCTAAGCTTATCTAAAAGACAGAATGAGGTTTTAAATTATAACTTTCTCAAAGGAAAAAACTACAAAATAGCCTTTTAAACATAAGCTGACCTTTGAATAACTTACAGGATCATGACCTATAGGCACTAAACAGTTATCTAGAACTAGTCAGTAATGAACAATTTCTCACTAAATCACTTTTAATGAAATCTGAGAATTAAATGGAAACTAAAATTCTCCATAGGCCTCAGTAGTACTGTTGTAATTATTGTAATTTTTTTATCTTGATGGTCTTTGTATCAAGTCTTAAACTTACAATTGACCTGAGCTGAAGATTATTGTTGACTGGGAAATCTTGGGAAGAAACACTATATATGCTCATTCTTTTCTTACTTTTCCTTAGCCATCAACATATGGCTGCTGTTCAAGATACATTCCTGCAATACAGACACACTTTGTGTGTGGACATATGGACAGCTGTTCAGATGTCCATCAGTGCAGTCCAGGATGTAGTCATTAACATAATGAATAGCACTATGAATACAATTATCTTTATTCAACTGTCATTTTAAGAGTTTATGATCTCCATGCTTAGATTTTCTGAATTATTATACTATTATATTATTATATTTAGCCTTCTGAGCTATTACATTATACCTTATCATAAGCATCATCAGCCTGAGCAATGATTCTGAATTATACCTTGCTATATATTCTTATTCCTTCTCTCTAATTTTCTGTTCTAACTGCTTGATGTCTTTATTCCACACACTTCCTCAACTTTTTATGATGATCATCATAAAATAAAACCCTATTCATAAGCTTAAATGCGTCTCAAAGTAGTATGAAGTCAAGCAATGCACATAAAGGGTACTGTAACATTGTGCTGATGATGGAAAATACTGAAATATGTGTGTGAATAATCTTTCTGTGAATAACTCAAATAAAAAAATAAAAACTTAATATGACTGCTGTCCCTTTTATCACATAATGACACCAGCTTAAGTGTCTTCATGGAAATCTTTACGAGGTGACTTTACCCAGTAGAACTCTCTTATTTACCAATGCTCTGTGTGCATAGGGGGACTTTTCTGAGGGTGAAAACAACCCAGTGAGTGCTGAGAGGGCACGCTACTATAAATTGTCTCAAATCCAGGAAATAAACTTAATACAAATGGGTTGATATGGCTGAGGGTTATACGTTTGGGTGTTATGCAAAGGAAACCTCCACCCCTGCTGTTGCCTGTCCAGCCCTCGTGAATGAGTAGCCATCCACAGCTTCTGTTGCAGTTGAACTAACATAAAATTTGACCGCTTACACTGAAGCAAGCCCTGTTTATACTATGTTGGATTAAGTCCCTTGGGGAGTGTAAACTGTTTGGCTAAAGAATGCTTTATTTCTAATACTTTCTGTCATTTCAGAATTTTCTCTGCAAACACTGAAGATTATTTAACTGGTCATTAATTAAAAGCATGAGGTGTTTTTTTGCTTCACAACTGGAAGACTTCACATTTCTTTTAGCAATTATATCTATTCTTATCTAAAACACACATCCAGTCTATGACAGATCATCCATTTGAAAATACATTTCATGGATCATGAAGATGCACTATGTGGTCAAATTGCTCATGCAGCATCTGAACATTTAAAGCTCTCAGTGGGGAAAACTGATTTTTTGTGTTTAACTAATCAACATAACCAAACAGAATGATCAAACCTTCACATTCACAGTGACTTACACTGATGGTTTTGCTTTTCCTTTTAATTTTTTTTTTTGAAAGGTGAAACTGTAAAAGAATTTGAAATTGTATTATTTTGAGGCTTTATGTATTGGTGTCACGTATCTTGAGGGAAGCCTCAAGATAACTCTTTACCTGTATAAATTATCTTCAGTGTAAACACTATTGTCTATTATTAGTATTTCCCACTCGAGTATGACTAAACTATAAATTCAAGTGATTTTCTCTGTAGCTGATTAAAATAATTAATTTTCCTGTTCACTATAAATTAAATGCTTTCAGTCAACAGTAAAAGACATTGGTTAGTAGCAATAGCTTAATTGGAAATAGACTAACAAATCTTCATTTAATTTCATATGGTTAGTCTCTAAATCATGTAAAAGGTAATAACTTTCAATGTCTAACCTGTAGCTGCTCTGTGATTAAATAAGAAACAATATTGAAAGTAGACTGTAGAATTAGTTACCAATTTCATAACAATTTCTCCCATTTCCCCTTTTTGTAAGGGAGTTTTTCTTAGAAAGCAGAAGGAAAGAAAAATAAGTAATCTTTTTTCTTTCCCCAGTCAAGAGATGTTGTAGTCTTGAAGCTTTACTCATCGGAGAAAACTTCAATGGTGGGCTAATACTAACATCCATAAAATTTGTCTGTCATAAAAATATTCTCATAACATTGTCAATCTGAAGAACGCTATTTATTTATTTCAGGTCCTAAGAACTTGTGTTATGGATAACCAACACTGGACAATAAAGTTGGGGAAAGTATTTTGCCCTTGATGAGGGTTGAAATTCACATATTTGAGTGAAGATTGCCTTCAGTATTTTTAGATACTCTTCTACCTAACTCTGGACTTAGATGGGTCAAAATCCTTTGGGCTCTGGAAGCACAAGTCTAAGGTTGCAATAAATAGTTGTATGGGGCAGAAATTGGAAAGGCTTTGGGGGATGCGGAACAAGGGAGGATAGAGCCTCAGGGATGGCCTCCAAAACACATGTAAGAAAAGGAGGTAAATGCCAGTATAAAGGAAAAATAAGGTGAGAGCAGCAGGAGGGGCTATGTGGTGGAGTTAGTGGCATTCCTGAAGGGAATGTGATCCATGGAGGACTGATGCTAGAGCAAGGGGAAGAAGGAAAAAAACAGGGGACTAAAAGCATGAGAAACAAGAGTGGCGGAAAGAAGCTACTATGCTCTCATCACAACCTCCTGTGCCTCCTTTTGTCTCATCAATGGGCCTGAGCGTAGCCTTCGGTGATGGCAAGGGGCTAATCAAATGTTTATGTTAATTGAGAAGAAATTAAGTTAAATTCCCCAGGTTGACTCTAATTTGCCTGTGCCAGTATTTCTAATGATATGGAGAGAAGGATGCTTTGTACTGGGATATTAAAAATCTGGCATGTGGAACCATTTATCAATTGCACTGGCAATTAATTTAATGTGGAGTTGGGAGCTTCAGAAGTGCTTGCTATCCTGCAGTTTCTTTCCCTTCCCTTATCTCTGAATCTGACTCCCTGGTACTGAACAGTGACAGAGCACTAAGATATGAACCAGGGTGGTATGAAGCATTTAGGGATGAATCCTCTCATAGCTTCAGCTTACACAATTTCCCGCTGCTATTGCTCCGGCATATTTGTATACATCTGACAACTAAAATATTAATAAAATTAGAAAATGATAAGTCATGTATAAAATGTATACTTCTCAGCTGAATCTGAAGCTGTTTCTAAATGCCTGAAAGTATCTCTGAAAAGGATGGTTAAGGAAAATGTAAATGCATATTACAGCAATGACCTAGTTACCTGTTAACTGCGCTCTTTGGAAGGATATCCTTCATTTACCAACCATTAGTTATTAATTTAACCAGTGTTGGAAAGAGACAAAATTCCTGTTTCAATGTTTCCCCTGTCTCTTTCTAAAATTAAAAGAAATTCATAATTCAAGGTTCACACAAGAGAGATGATGGCTACCCCTTCAGAATTTTTGTGATAGGAATAATTGGAGGGGAAAAAAGATTTATAGAATTTATCAAAATATTCTTTGAAGGTGGAGTCTGAGTTTAAAAAAAATCTACTCATAGTCTCTGAATTTAACAGAAAATATGATTAAGCATACAGCTGTATTACATTAAAAAATAAATGTCAGAATAATTTTACTCTGTAGTTACCCCCACAAGTGGTGTTGCTTGAATTTGCTCCCCAGCTGCATTCTGGATTTTCAGTTTTTTCTCTTTGGATCACTCCTTAAAACAACTTTCTGTTACCCACCTCTCGTTTCTGTTCTTTGGATGATTCTGACTGGCAAACTGTAGAGAGAGTTTCCCAAATGGACTACTAGGCAGTGGGTTGATAGCTAGGTTAATAAAAAGCTAGGAAATTTCTCTTTTGGATTCTCTTTTGTTAATCTCAGTAATGAAAACAGCTACATTTACATTCCTTCATTATCCAGTTTACAATGAATTTGGAAGGCCCAGAAGAATATGTGCATATATATACGTTCATATATACGTATATATGTTAACTGAAGGAATGAAGTGATTAAATTATGTAAAAGCACAGTATCTGCATTTATATTTTCATAGAAATTGAAGTGGATCCAAGGATTATTAAAAAGCCAAGATTTTATTAATGCAGATCTGTAAGAAAATAGCTTTCCCATTCTTTGAAGCATCATTTTCCTTCTTTGCAATGAAATGGAGACTGATTTTCATGGGTGACTCCCCCACCAACAAGCAAACAAAAAAAAGCCACCCCAAACATTGCCTTGAACATTTTCTAGTTGCTCTCTTAGGGAAAATACCGAACTGAGGGATCTGGGACACAAAGTGAAAGATGATGAGGATTTACTTAGGCAGTAGCACAAAATAGACCAGATTAAATCATACAAAGTGTCATCTGTAAGAGACACAGGACACTTTTTAGTTATGTGATTCTAATCTATAGCTCTTCAGACCTGGTGATGACTTCAGGTTTTGTATCTCACAACTCATTCTGAGGTATAGTTATGGGAAGTGTGGTTTGGAAGAGACTGATACCTCTCTTCTCATGAAATTTCTGGAACTAATGGTGGTCTGCCAATGGAACTGTGCAAGTGTTAAAACTTTTCCATTTATATTAATTTCCTGATTTCAGAGTATATCAAGAAACACCAATTTTCTCTGTAAGAAAATCTTTCTCTGCTGACTTTTTACAGAAAACAAAATAAAGATCCAGGCTTGAGGCAGCTTATCCTAAGATAGATAAAACACAAACAAAACTTGCAAGCCTGCCATTGATGCGGACTATACCTAAAAAGTATCCATGCTCTCTGCAGCATGTTACAAAAACTCCCTGTTCTGCACATGTAGCTGATGCTGTGGGGAGTAAGAGGCTCAGCAAGATTTTAGGAGTACAAACTAAATACTTCGAGCTGGGCATGGAAATTAGTCAAGGACAGCTGCCTAGCAATAAAGCAAGGAAAGCGTACGCATCATCAACTCCTTTGGTTTTGGGATGTGGGGGTTGCTGCATTACTGTTGTGACTTTTGGACTTTTGCTTTTGGCTTTCACATTCTCTTAAGGAGCAGTGATGAACAGGGTGCTTTCTCGTCTACAAAAGATAAGTTATATGGAACTTCTTGATACATATTTATTGCATAGTCACCAGAGATATCAAGGGTCTGAATTTAATCTATCTAAAATATCAAAGTAAATAATGGTTTTGATACCAAGTTTTACAGTTCTAAGAACTATGAAATATATTAAGACAACTACATCTTTTTTTAGCTGATATGGTGTGAATTAAAGAACATAGCATTCCACAACATCAAGTGCAAAATGTGACCTATGTTCAAAGCAAATAAAAATAAAAATTTCCTGGAGTAAGGGAACAAAGAGGAGAAGGGCTTTGAGAAAGCAACCCAGAACAGTACAAATAATCCATTGCTAATTACAAGCCAAGTGCTCAAGACACCAGATAAACTAGTATGGCAATACTGAATTTTTAGTGCAACATCTCTTTGAAAACTGTAAACTGATATCAAATTGGGTTGTTGCCAATGGGAATGTAGTTTTGAATTCTCTTAAATGCATAATAAATAATTATACTAAACAGGACATGTAGCAATAATTTGAAGCATTCACAGTTAAATCATTACCTTTGAGTCATAAAGGTGCTGCCTACTAATGAGAACTTTATTTTGACAAGCTAATTCAGTGTTAAGTTTTTTGCAATTTCTTGTGTGTGTGAAAAGATGAGGAATTTGTATTCTACTGCAAAATATGATTTGTGCTTTGAATTACATAAGCAAATCTACCTACCAGGTTAGTCCAAAAATCAATTTCTATACAGAATTTAGTACAAAACCACATTAAGTATTTATTAACATCTGTCTATCAATGTTTTCTATAGGATCTGAGGACTGTAAGATTTCACCTTTTACCGTGTCACATAAACACATCAGTATTTGTTCTTCATCTTATGCAATTTAAAACTGAGAGCAGAGCAGTATATCAATACCTAAAACACAACTGCAGAGAGTCATAGAGACTATGATCACAGAATTACAGAATTTCCTAGACTCAAAAGGACCTTTAAGATCATCGAGTCCAATCATTAACCTAACACTGACAAGTCCTTGACTAAACCATATCCCTAAGCACTACATCTACATGACTCTTAAATAACTCCAGGGATGGGGACTCCAGCACTGCCCTGGGCAACCCGTTCCGATGCCTGATAACCCTTTCAGTAAATAAATTCTTCCAAATATCCAATCTAAACTTCCCTTGGCGCAACTTTAGGCCATTTCCTCTTGTCCTGTCACTTGTTACTTGGATGATGTTCCTAGATGTGTTCAAAGCCTGTCATGACTCTGGTTGTCAGACTGGTGTAAAGATTCCTAAGAAAATTTTCATTTTATACAGAGTAATATTTCCTTGCGAAGAAATATTTCCTTGGGATTTTCTCTTATTTCCTAGCCAAATTATGGATTTACATTGACACTTTTTTGCTACTTAATTTAAATAAATGCCAAAATAAAACAATATAAGAAGAGAGCAGAAGAGATAAGAAATGTCTTGTAACAGAGCTGGACAAATGGAAAACTAGGAGACATAGTTTTGTAGTTTTTAATTTTCTATTCCATTTGCAGCACATTCAGTGATATATTCTGCTTCTCTCTGATGGTTAGATACCATGGTGATAAGTATCTTAGATTAGATAGATAACAGTGTTTATGAGAAATTCCGTCCAGTAATTCATGTTGGCATATAGAAAAGATATACTCCCGTTATAGGAAGCTTTGTTAGCTTTCTCACTATCATGCCAGAAATGATTTATAAGTGCAGCTGTTCAGAAATTCTTATCCTACATGATATGTCTAGTATTTCAACATTTGCTTTTGTCTCAAAATACAGCAAATTGAAATATCAATCTTTCAACTGACTGATGAGTTTTAAATACATTTCTGGAAATGTTGCATTTTTTCACCAAAGTGGGGTATTTCACTCAAATTCATGACTTTTGTATTTTGAATATTTGTTATTTTTTGTGCTGAAAAATAAAATAGCACAGATTTTTAAGTCAATTTCTATTTTGGCAGCATTATCCCATATTCTAGTGGCAAGAGGAGAAGAGAGAGAGATGAGAACTGCAGTTGAGTCATTTTGAGCAGGATGTGCATGCAGAATTAGGAGTACATTCTAAAATGTAGTATATAGGGAAACCTTTATTTCCAGTTAGTCATTGGAATGCTGCAAAAATTATTTACCCATTGTGGGCAGTTATTCTAGATGGTTTTAGTCTTCCTATTGAGAATTTCATGGTACGCTTCTTTTCAAGCCAAATCAGTGAGAGGTACTAGAACATGCCATGGATTGTATCACTGGTGGATAAATGATAAGCTACAACATTCACACAAAAATTATTTGGGGTTAGAAGGACTAGAAATTAATATCTCATATCCCAGTTACCCTTTATATGCCTACAGATTTATATTGTGGATGCTGGGGTAATAATAATGACAGAAGCTTCCCCCTGCATAAAGCTGAAGCTAGGTAGCCGGACACTTGCTACTACATGCAAAGACTCCAAATACTCCACATCTCTTTCTCCAGAGACTCTCCTATTCAAGGGCAGGAAATTTGAGAATTTGCAAATACCTCATTTTTTATAATACCCTTGAAACAATGATTAAAGTCTGATCCAAGTCTGTGCAGGGTTTTAGACATTCAAATGATCTAAACAGAAAGTTAAGGATTAATAAAATCTTAAAAGATTGCTGAACAGTTCCTGTCTAGATTAATTTGGGTCTCGCAAAGACTCATGCTACAGTCAGTTGAACTTCAGCATTATTTACCACAACCTTGGGGTGAACCACTTCTTACGTTATAGCATAGTATATAGTATAGTGTCAGAATTTTCATTACATGCAAATAAGTCTATAGGTAAACAAATAAAATTGTTTCCTTCGTTTGATTACCTTCTTGTAACCTTCTTGTTACAAGATCGTAATGTTGATGAACTATCTAGATGAAGGTTCTTTGTGACTGTGTGTGTTGCTAAGTATTAGAAAAAGCAAAGTTGCCAAAACTCATTTTTTGCCTGTGGAATACAATGCTAAAAAACTATAGTTCACAGTCATTGTCCCTTCTACTTTCTGAGGCTGCATCCAATAATGCGTTTTTTTTAAGAGATTAACTTCAGCCTTATTGTAAAAGTCTTACTTTTGCCAGTGCAGCACAGCTGTCAGATGAACCTTCTCCTCAGTCTTTGGGGCTGTCTCTTCAATATCCTAATCTTAATCTCTAGGACAAATCAAAGGTGAAGACTGAGAATCCAAACATGCTCAAAAACTATATTGGAAGCTGAAATAAAAATTGGGAAAATGCTTCATATCTAGTATATTCTCTGTTCTTATAGCTTGACTAGGGACTTAGATGTTCTTTCTTCACAGGAATATCCTGAAAGTAAAAGACCTCAAGGATATGTATTGCTATGCAAATTTAGACACCTCCAGTTAGTAGTTAAAATACCTAATAAGCTCTTGCTAAAGTCAATAGCAAGAAAGAAGCTTCCTGAAGAATATATTTCAGACTGTCTCTGTTGATCTCTTGCACTTTTTTGTGCCATTGAGTCCAGAGAACATAGGAGAAGAGCTGATTAACTTTGTATTCCAGAACCCCAATAGTATCCATCTCCTTGTTCTATACCCAGGTACATAACAAGGCTGAGAGGTGATGAAAAACATGAGTTATTAAGGTCAAGCACCTTTCAGCAGGACTGAAATGGGATCGTCTGTCTCACCACTGGCATAGCAATGCTGCCCAGGGAGGTGGTGCAGTCTCCATCCTCAGAGCTTTTCAAGATCTAACCCAACAAAGCCCTGAGTAACCTGGTTTGAATTTAGTGTTACCTCTGCTTTAAGAAGGAGATTGAACTAGAGACCTCTGGAGGTCCCAACTTGGATGCTTATGTGATTCAGGGATTCTATCATCCTGCTTTTCCAGGATTCTTTCTTTCATGAGAAACTGAATTGCACTGTGTCATTCTCTCATGAAAAGCAACAAAAAAGTCAAAATCTATCTAAATAGATATCCAGGTCAATGCTGGATGTAGAATATAACCCTTGATTATCTGAACTTGTAGATGATATTAGGGTAGATTGTGTGCAAGAATTATAAAGATTAGCAAGATTAACTCAGCAGGAACTGGATATAATCAGTTTCTTTAGTACTGATTGCATATTTGAAGAAATAGATTTGTCTGTGCTATTGTACAAACCTCTTTCATGCTGGAGGAGACAGCATGTATAAGGATATTCGGAAGGTGTTGATGAGAGACTGCACACCAAACTGTGGGAAGGTAAAAGTTCTGCTGATTGTCAGGGATAGGAAGACCCAACATGGGATTGCAGGATGTTAAAAAAAAAAAAAAGAAGAAGTATTTAATCTATAAAAGTGAATGATAACAGTGGCATATAACCCTCACTTTTTGGATAAATGTATCTTGCTAATTTCCTTTTATAACGTATTAGTTCGTAGTTTATGGCACATAAATGTCACCAGCTGTGTGGTTGCTTTTTTTGTTGGTGTAATACAACCATTAATTTTAATTTTTGGAGCTAGATGAAAGATATTTGAAATATTAAGCTATCCAAGTAATATATAACATTGGTTATATACTAGCAATCTTGAAAAATAGAATGCAGGAAATAATAAATAATATTTGCAGCATAAAGAGAAAAGAATATAGTACCTTAACTTCACAAACAAAATTATGAATGTATCAAGATGCATGCATATTGTATATGTGTTCAGGGGTATGCAACCTGACTTTATGATAAATGATTACAATGACATTATTGAGAATCTTGGCTATGAATATGCTAAAAAGATCTGAAGAGGAGTCATTGTTCATACTTAATGAACAGTCAGATTTTAAAAATAAGTTGCTTCTAATGGGCTCTATTTTGCAAAATTGCCAGATGTCACCATCATGATTAAATTCATCTGACTAAGGCAGACTAAGCCAGCAATAGCAAGAAAAGAATTTATCAAGTGCTCCTGCCAAGACACTCATAATAATAGCAAGACCGTTAACATCCAGTGTGTAAATATTAATGGAAACCTCCAAAGATATAACATTAATAAAGAAGACAGAAGAGCATCTTGGACAAAGTGCACATTGTAAATAGAGGTTGTTTATAGGGTCACAGTCATCTCTTATCTGCATTCTGTGGACATAAAGCCATGCAGTGGCAGGAATGACATGGTACCTTCAAGAAATATGAAAGGGGAGAACTTAAGCTTGTCTTATTCCTTAAATACAGTCCAGACAACCATCCAGCCCATCAGCTAGTTTGCTAGCTGATCCAGCCTAGTCCATTTGCCTATATTCCATTTGCTCCCACGAGAACACTGCTTAACCAGAGATCTCTTTCTATCCACTCAAAAATCAGGTGGGATTTGTAGCCTCACTCAAGACTGCAGAATAGTAAGACATACAGCAAAATTGCAATTTTGGCATCTAGTATTACAAAAGTGAGCACACTGTGCTGGTCTTATTCTCTATCCTTGTTCTTTCAGGTCTTTCCTCAAACTGCCTATCCTGGTGATTCTTTTTAAATATTAATACATATTTCCATATTAAAACAGCCAGTAATGTGAGCTCACAACCCAGAAAGCCAATCACATCCTGCGCTGCATCAAAACAAGCATGACCAGCAGGTCAAGGGAGGCTCGTGAGACTCCATCTGGAGTCCTGTGTCCAGCCTCAGGGTCCCCAGTAAAAGTTGGAGTGGGTCCAGAGGAGGGCCACAAAGAAGATCAGAGGGCCAGAGCACCGCTCCTATGAAGACAGGTTGAGAGAGTTGCAAGTTGTTCAGCATGGAAAAGAGAAGACTCCAGGGAGACCTTGTAGCAACTTTCCAGTACCTAAAAGGGCCTACAGGAAAGATGGGAGGGACTTTTTATGAGGCAATTTAGTGATAGAACAAGGGGTAATGGATTAAAGTGGAAAAGGTAGATTTAGATTAGATGTAATCAAGAAGTTCTTTGCTGTGAGAATGGAGAGTCACTGGAATGTTAGCCAGAGAAGTTGTGGATGCCCCCTCCCTGGACACGTTCAAGGCAAGGTTGGATGGGGCTTTGAGCAACCCAGTCTAGTGGAAGGTGTACAAGTAGAAAAGGTAAAATGAGCTAGCTTTCATTAAGAGCAGAATTAGTTCATGTTTATCATGGCCTTACCTTATCTAACAGTATTATTGAATGGAAGAATTGCCACCATCTTCATAAGAAAACAGAAAGAAAAAAGCAACCTATGACAAGGGTAGTGATGGGCAACCACACAGGAAGTGGGCTAAGTAGGAATGAGAGCTCTGAGGGATGGTCGACTGAGGAAAACCAACCAAGCAAGAAGAACAAGGAGCACAGGTGTGTAAGAGACCCTGCTGTCCCTCTTTCAAAGTTTTGAACACCGCTCTGAGAATAGGAAATGTTTCCAACAAGCACAGAGATGGCCCCAGACAGGAAGCGTGCACCTGTCTTTGGGAGAACATGTATGTCAGGAGAAACATACCACTCCAATACTTGCAGTTTTAATTTTGCACTTGTTAGTGCAAGGCTCAGCAGGCATCCCGGCAAGGTCACAAGACTCACAATTTTGAGCTCTTCAACCAGCTACCTACAGAAAGAGGCAAAGTCACACTTTTCCATTCACCTCTGCTGGCAATCCTAGCCCTGGCAGGTGATGGCTGAATACCAAAGATACAGCAAGGAGTTGTTTCAAGCAACTGTAGACACTGAGATATTGGTACTTCTTAAAAAGCTCACATTTCACCTAGGGTAATTGAGGGAAGATAAAAAACAACCAAATAATAAAGAAGCAATGTGTTTTGCCTTCAAATCAGGGTTTCTAGAAAGGGACAGTGAGGGATGCTACTGATCTGATTTTGGTAAGGAGCGCATCACAGCTCCCCAGGGGCTCCCTGCTGAGACCTACTGCTTGGCAAGGGGGCCCTGCACATCTCTATCAACTTGCCATGCTCTGAGGGTGTCGCACAGATTGAAAAGGGGCCAAAGCAGCACTGTAGTCACTGTCAGTAAGTCTTCTCTCTCCTGTGCCAGGAATGACCCCTTTTTTATCGGACTTCCCAAAGAATGGGGAACAAACCCACTCCTGTTACTACCGTCAAGGTTTCATCAGTGCTTTCTGACTTTGTAGGTGTCAATTTATTTTCGCTGCTTGTATTTGCCAGATGAGGTCTGACACCTGGGTTTCAAGGGGCCTGATGGAGCCCCAACACCAACTTGGCAGGGGTGAGGAGAGAGACACCATGCCCTTTTGCCCTGGTGTCAGATTTAATTCCTTCACTACTAAGCCAGAGCAGCTCCATGTCACCCTCAGACCCATCCCAACCCTTTCATGGGCTCCATGACCAAATGCCCACCAGCTGGCACATCTCCCCAGGTGGGGAGCTGGCATGTAAACCATGACAAAATCGAGGGGGTTTAGAAAAAAATCCCTATATCATTTTTGGGGAAAAAAAATCCCTATGCACTCAAAAGGGAGAAACATGAAGTTTAGATACCTTAGTGTGCCCTTTCTTAACCATTTCTCTGCCATTCATTTACCTGCCTCTGTGATTAATTGAGAACTGCAGATCAGCATTTTGTTCAGAGTTACTAACCAGAGTTGATTATGGTATCGTACATGCAGCTGCCTGTGTGCTAGTACTTTAGATAGTCTTAGAGTCCCTGCTAAAACATTGCAATACAAAGTTGTGCCCTATTCTCTTTTCTGTAGTACAAATACCTGAATGGATATTGCCACCGAAAAATAAAGGCTTATTTCAATGTTATTAGGAAATGATAGCAGGCATCCTAACAACACTGTCTCAAATCTGAGTACTGACAGAGTGATTTGATTGTAAACAGACTTGAATGCCTTGATATGCACCTATCTCCTTTTCTTTGCTGGAATACTTTGTATGGACTGTCTGCAATTCTTTGCATTTTATCATATGCATGTCTTTCTAAAATTTCTTACTACTTCCTTACAGAAATAGTGTGTCAAATGTATATCTGGACAGTCTCAGTACTTGGATGAGTCCCCTTCCCTTCCCTTCCCTTCCCTTCCCTTCCCTTCCCTTCCCTTCCCTTCNGTGCAACCATCCAGCCAGTTTCTTATCCACTGAGTGGTCCATCCATCAAATCCACATCTCTAATTTAGAAACAAGGATATTGCGCAGGACAGTGCCAAATCCTTTGCACAAGTCCAGGTAGATGATGTCAATTGCACTTTCCTTATCCACCAACGCTGTAACCCCATCATCGAAGGCCACCAAACTTGTCAGGCACAATTTTTCCTTAGCAAAGCCGTGTTGGCTGTCAATCACCTCCATATTTTACGTGTGCTCTAGCATAGTTTCCAGGAGGATCTGCTCCATGATCTTGCCAGTCAGGCACAGAGGTGAGACTGAGTGGTGCTGGGAAGAACCTATTCCCTGGTTCTTTCTTCTTCCCCTTTTAAAAAATGGGGGTTATGTTTCCCCTTTTTCAGACAGCAGGAACTTTTCTAGACCACCATAACTTCTCAAATATGATGGGTAGTAACTTAGTGATTTAATCTACCAGTTCCTTCAGGACCCGTGGGTGCATCTCATCAGGTCCCATGGACTGTGTCTCTTATGGACACAGACATTTAAATTAACAAAATTGTATGGACAAATTGGGGCAAAATGTTTCCCCAATTTTGTCTGCATAGTTAAAAACAAAATGCACACTTGCTTTGAAAATCTTATGTTTATAACTCCGTCCTAGAGTGAGGCTATTTGGATTCAAATAACAGTAAAAGGATCTTGCTTAATTTTTTTACATGAATTTTTCTTCTCCTTTTAAAAGTCTTCTACATATACTCACAGTTCACTGGCTTGTTGATGAGTCTGGATGTAGGAAGAGAAAATTATTGAAGTGTTAGTTTTCTGACTTTAATTTTCCTAATGCATGTGGTTAAGTCCCCTGAGTGAAATAAACATGTTGATGGAGGAAAGAGATAAAATCTTCAACCTTTTTCTCTGTTAGGTCTACATACTCAAACTCCAACAGCTTTATATTTCTCAAGCAAAATTTACACCAGATGATCTACAATTTATCTAAACAAGTTGAGTGATAGCAATGATTTATTTGTAATACACAGAGAAGTTATTGTCATTCTGTGATTCTAACAGATTGAGCCATCAGAGCAGCACTGATATATGTCTGCCATAATCCAGACAGCTTTATTACATCAGAGATTCAGTTCTGCAGCTGCGATTAGAGGCAATTCTATTTAAAATGTGCCAAGACGAGCATATTTGTTTACTTTCTTGCTCAGTTTGCCAGCCAAAGGCTTTTTAGGCCAAATTGCACCTATATTTGGCTCTGAAATCTGCCAGATAATGAGTTTGAAGCTTTCTGCTTGAGAGACTTGTATAATTGTAAATTAACTTTGAAGATTTGGTTCATTAAACAATCTTTTCAAAATTACTTTTGACTCAGAATTCGTGATGTGGTGAATTTATGTGTTAGTCTCTCTGGCTCAACCATCTTGCCCAGAGAAATCTGAACTGGCCAAAAATCAGGGGGTTTTGCTCCAGTTCTTTGTAGGTTTTGTGGCTTTGTGGGTGATTTTTTTGTTAGGATTTTTTTTTCCCCAAACACCTAACAGCTGTCCAGGTACTGAGAATTGCATAAAACAAACACATACTGGAACGAGAACATAAACATAAAAACGTGAGGCAAATTTCCCCTTTTGTGTACCTCTCTTTGTAAGTGTGTCATAAGCACCTAGTCTGAGCTAGATCCCTCACTTTTCCATCAGATGAAATGCACAGGTGTTATCAGGGAGCCAAGAAATCTGTTATCTGAAAAATTCATGTAAGTCAGAAGCTGTTTGAATGTCTCTACATTACAGTTGACTTACTCAAGTTCGTATTGACAAATACTCCAGTTACAAGGAAGCATATCATGAGCAGAGGAAGATCCCTGGGATGGTGTGCACAGGCAGTTACAGGACTCCCTAGTCCTAGTAAACTTGGTTATAGACTCCATCCTGGAATATGTGAAATTGATTTTGTCTGTTTTGTTTTTATCTGTATATGCAGCTCAGGGTACAAGCTCTGCAGAAGGGTGAGGTGACCCCAATGTTGTCCTCTGGACATGGATATGTATTCAGTAAACATTAGTGTTCTACACAGCTTGCAAAAGAGCTCTGAGTGATTATGAAGACAATAATACATCTAAGTGTATATGCAGAAAACCTGGTGTTAAATGCACAGTGTTTTTCTCCACTCAGCCACCATCTGGCTCCTTTGTTATTGAAAGCTGAGTAAACTAAACAGACAATGAACCACAGCTGAAGATTGCTAGTTAGATAGCATCATTTAGCCCTAAACCAGTAGCTTTAATTCAGCCCGTATAAGGCATCCTCTTTAAAATATCTATTCTGCAAATTGTCAAAGAGTTTTAGTCCAGTTTCTATTTGGAAGACAACAGAAATACAAAATGTCATCTCATACAAAAACTTACTACTGTTTTTTCTTGGAAACAGAGGTAATACCAATAATTAATGGATTCACTCATCAAAAAACTTCTAAAGTATTTTTGTTATTAGTGTTACAGGTAAAATTCAATTAAAGAGAAAGAATGGAGATGTAAAAGTGGGATTTGTTCAGGGAAGTTAATTTAGGAATGAAAAAATGTCAAAGTTTCAAAACTTTAAGAGAGTAAAAATACAAACACCCTTAAAAAAGGAAATGAAGATGAAAATTAGATATTATTGTATAGAGAATACATTTAATTACATTAAAAAGAGTTGAAAAAAGGCAGTCAGTATAAATAAAAAACAACAAGCTGAAGAGACCTGTGAAAAATCCAGGGAAATTCATACTGTAGTACATACTGTATACTTCTCAAAAAAAAAAGAAAAAGGAGAGGAGATTAAGTGCATAAGGAACTGAAAAGGAAGAATAAATTCTAATAATCACAGTGTTTAATTAGACAAAAATGGGGAAGTTGATAGGGCTACCAAGAGGGGGAAGAAGTACTGCAATGATCTTCCATTTTAGAAATAAAGAAGCAAATAGAAAAAAGGTGCTTATAACTTTGCAATGCTTACAAATATTTCCAGGACATTAGTAATATGGTAGCCATTATGTGCTACATTCAAACTGATTTTCAAATTATCGTACCTAATAGAAATTATATTCAGAATTTCTAGCTGAGACTGCTTGGAAATCTCTGGTCTTTAATGTTTAATTTTTATAATGCCCACAATTTCGGGATTATAACAAAAGACTCAAAGTGTGTTGATGTTTTGCAATGACTTAAAAGCATCAAGCAGGATGATGTGAGTAGTTATAAAATTGTCATAAGACTTGACGTAAATGGAAAAGGGATTTAGACTATTAAGAATAAAAGATTGGTAGCTGACAGGGCTTTATAGAGCCTATGGTGTCAAATAGACTCATTTGCGATGAATTTGCTAGTTTTGTTAAGAAAGGAGTGTCTATATTAGCATATTTTTTAGGGTCAGGATTACAACTTTGAAGCAAGCCAGCATCCAGCCTCATTTCACGGTTTTCATCTTGCAGCAATGCACAAACTGGATTCCTTCGAGACTGATCGAACTAGAGGATGTCTGAGATTGATTGCTACCTACTGTACCCACATGTACCAACCATGTCAAGATTTTGGTGCACATTAAAACTAGCCTTAAGTAACACCAGTAGAATGCATGTAGTATAGGTGGCAGGTCCTCAGAGCTGTAACTTCTACAGATGCCTCTTGCACCATGCCACTTGATAGTAGAGAAGTAATAAAAGGTAACAAAAATGATTCCTGAATAGGAACTCTTACTGGTATTGAATCTTTGGTGGGATGATTCATCTACAACTACATAAACAAGAATCAATGTTTAATGTGAATTAAATCATCAGTGAATAGATTAAAAATTACTAAGAGACTCCAAAGAGAAGTTATTAATAAAAAAAAAGTTACAAAATAATAGTATTTCCTTTGGGATCCTGGAGACACTATTTCTGACTAGGAGTGTTCCATATGTTCAGTACATAATCATAAAACCATGAGTCATAAATCTAGAGAAGGCTGATGAAAGACTAAAATTCTGGCAAAAGACAACCAGTCAGTGCTGTCTGGATTATTAGGTAAATTGGGTCAAATCAATCAAAATGCATTTTCACATATGCAAATTGAAGAACATGCATGTAGGAAAACAACGCTGACCGTATCTCGTGGATGCAGTACTGTACCCTAGAAAGCAGTGACTCTGAAGTAAGTTAGATATCAAAGTATGGAGGTAATTGCTTTGAGCTTTCATAGCTGGCTGCAGGTATTACTAGAATCAGTGAGATGATATTACTCACAGGCACAGATGAGATATGTGCTAAAATTTGCCACCATGCAAATAAGCAGCACAATACTAGGTGCAACACTAATGCACAATATTAATCTTATTTCTGTTTTCTCCATTTTCCTTATCATGATATGGGTGACTTCTATGAGGAAGGCCTCTTCGGGACCACTTGGCCCAGGTAGAAGCTAGTCAGAAAAAAGAGAAAAAGTGTTACTAATATTTTTAGTGTTTGCCACTTTCATTCAAAACGTACGTACTTTGCTCTTTTCGCAAAACAGTAAAATTCACAAAACAGTGCAATTATTCCTATTGCACATTCCCATTCTTTTCCACCAAATGTAGTATTAAGAACAGTAGCCATTGTCTCATTCTTCCTCTCTATTATTTTTCATAAGTAATCACAACTACTGTCAGTTTTGTAGAATTTTATTTTTCCTGTTTTTACAAGGACAGTCTAGGGACTTCAGAAGGCCAAATCCGTCACAGTCATCTACTCATTTGTCTTGCAGTTCATGATTAATTTGTTCATCAGTTGATATAGTGAAGATCTTAATTTTTCTCATATTAAGACTTGTAACCGGATTAACAGCAAGCTATAAATCAAACACAGTTTCAGGCAATTCAGTGTGTAACACAATGATAGCAAAGAAATTACCTTTTATGTGGTAGCAATTTTCACAAACACACACAGCTATCAGCAAAGTGTTCTTCATCTATCTCTTTGACTGTCATCAGCATCCAACAGTGATGCCTCTGAACATTTCAGAAGCTCAGTAGCAAAGTGTCACAATCGGGACGCAAGCGTCTGTACCACCTTCCAAAGGGGAAGGGGATTGAGGGCAAAGCAAGATATCTCCCCACCAGGTTCGTAGGCAATTATGGAGACCAACGAGTATTCAACAAGTTTATTACCAAATATATTCAAATAAAACCTTATTTACTCTATGGAAATATTATGAAATCAAAGGACGCCATGCCCACCCACTCACTCCCCCTTCCCTGAGAATTGGAAACAATGGAGAGGACAGGGCAAAACAAGAATTCAATTATATCAAAATATAACTTATGTGTGAATGGTGTGGTGTGGGTGCATGTGCGTGTGTGTATATGTCGATTTCTACCCTTTTCCGGTGTGTGGCGATGGTCCCATGGAGGCTGGGTCGACGACGCTCGGCCAGCAGACTTGGGCAGTTCCAATGACAGCAGCAACTTGTAGCTTTTCGGTGCTATCGGAGTTTCTCTCTCTCCGACGGCAGTGGTGGCTTCTTGTCGCGGTTTCTTCGGTGCAGCGCTCCCGGCTTGGAGCGGTGGCTATTGCGCAGCGCATCTGGTGGCGCGCGCACCAGGAACGAGGCGTGGCAGCAGGGGCGCAGCACGGTACAGCTTCTTGCCGTAGTTTCTTTGTTGCCGCGCTCCTGGCTTGGAGTTATGCCAGCTTTCTTGGCGCGGCTTTTTGGTGTGGTGGCAGCTTATTGCTGTAGTTTCTTTGTCGCTGCGCTCCCGGCTTGGAGTGACGCCAGCTTTCTTGGCACGGCTTTTCGGTGTGGTGGCAGCTTCTTGCCGTAGTTTCTTCAGCGCGGTGCTCCTGGCTTGGAGTGGCACCATCAGCTTCTCGGTGCGGGCTTTCTCTGTGCGGCTGCAGCACGGATTCTTAGAGCGGTGAGAGGTGCTCAGATTCTTAGAGTGGCGGGAGGCGCTTGGCTCAGGGCTCTCCTTCCCTGCTGCGGCAGCTTCCCTCTCCCCCCCCCCCCGGCTTGGAACCTTTTGGCGTTTCAACTTGGCGCAGTTCCGCAGTTCCAGTGGCCAGCAGTGGCGCAGGGGGATGCGCTGGCAGCTCAGTTCAGCTTTCCCCCCCTCCTCCTCGCTCCTCTGTGTTCCTTTGTCCAGTGTGGCGGAAAAAGAACGAGTTTGTTTATCTTTGAGTTTATATTGCCGCTTATCGTGATTTCTGGTTTCAAACAGTAGAACCATGGCATTGTGGGGGCTGTGGTTCTTTGCTCGCTGTTTTAATAAGGCAGAAGTTCTTAATATGTGGGTCAGTTTACCACACAAAGTATTTTCCCATGGTGGAATAATCTCAGAAATAACCCCATTTTTTCTCATTTCAAATTCCAGGAATACTAATACTAATTAGGAATTTCAGTACTCCACAGAATGGATAGCAAATGGGAAAATCTCTGTCATTGCAATGCTCAGATATCATCTGTCCCAAGTGCTGAAGCCTGTTGCACTCCAAAGTTTCAGGACATGAGAAATGTTTCTCCTAAAACCACAGATGTGTGATTTCTCTTTTATTCACATGTGAAATGAACCAAATTTAGAAAGTGGGATAATGAGTGAAGTATGTAAAATATTACTGTGTAAATTTTTCTGAGACTAAAAATATTTTGTTAAACTTAGATGTCACTGAAAGTCTTCTGTCACCTAGTCTCTGCCTCTCCTGCTATCTGTGATTGCTGTTTGCTTTTCAGGATATCTCAGTAACTTTCCAGTATCAGTGGTAGATGTAGTTCATAGTGGTTGATGGACTTAATCCACATCTTTGTTTCAAAGATACTAAGTTTTTATTTTCCTATCCTTAAAAAGCAAGTCCAAAAGTCTGAGATACCTATGACTTTCCTGCATGAACTGTTCCAGATGGTATTCTAAGGTAACAAGGATACTAAGGACATTATTTTCTTTTTGGCTTCAAAACCAAAAATTTGAGTGTCTGGCTTGTTGGGATGCCTCAGTCAACGCCTAATGTTCAGTCCAGAGCCCAGTTCAGACCCTAGTGCCATGAAGAAGGAAAGGTAACTCTCCTCTCTAGCCTAGGAGTTTCCCTGTAGTGTTGAGCCAAGATGATGCAATTTGCTCCTTTCAGTGCACTGGGAGAAACAGCGTGGCCAGGACTTCCAAGGAAGTCTGAGTACCTGAAATGCCAGAATTCCCTGGCTCATTGGCCTTCAGGTTTTATGGCTAATGAAGCATACTCTATAGCAGGCATGAAAGCCCAAGTGTAGTTTTTGGAGCCCAAAGTAGTCCCTGTATCTCATCCCTTCTTGTGCCTGAGGTACAGAAAACCTGTTAATTCCACCAGGGACTTCCTTAACCCACTCGCTGAGCCTTGTTTGAATATGGAGATAACTAATCAAAAACTGATCAAGAAATTGTGTTTACTTCTGTGAAAATGAGAGTATACATGTGTGACAAAATCAAATCCCTGCAGTTTTATTTGACTTTGAGCCATGAAAAGAAGAGGCAGAAAAGTAAATTTAAAAACCCATGATGACACACTAAGTCAAATAAAAATTGCTACATAGTAAATGCAGAAATGTTATTTGGCATTAATCAATGAAAAAGTAATTTTATTTGTGAAAAAATATACACTCTGAGACAAAAATCAGTCATATTCATTTCTGAAATAAATAATCCTTTTTTAAAAAAACTACAAATGTCATTTCTTTGAAGATCACCTTTCTACAAATCTTAGCAATCTTGCTTTTGACTTACCTACCTAGTTCTGTATTTCCTTCTCAACATACTTCCTGCTCTCTTCCTGCATTAACCTGAATTTCTCCTAGTTTGTGACACGCAGTAAATGTATTTTGTATCATTTACTTGGATTCTCCACTCCAAGGTACTGGTCTTTGATGCTGCTCTGCTTTATGGGAGACAGAAGTAAAAGAAACAACATCTTGTGTAAAGCCTGCAGCACTTCACAAGACTTTTTTTTTTTTTTTTGTCTACAAGTTAATTCCTTGGAAAACAGAATAAAAAGGAAGGTATTACAAGGCAATGATTTATATACTGATGTTTGGCAATAAAATGCCTGGGCTGACTAAATGCTAAAATGCTGACTGAAGCAAAAACAATGGGTTCACGAAGTAATCTGATTGAATGTCTGCATCTTGAGATTGCATTTCAGCTAAAATAGGTGCCTAAGCACTGCACTATAGGTGCTACATCTCACATGGTGGGAACTTGACTGGATGGCAAGGTGACGGCAAGGACTGTCTCCTTCCATGCATTTGTGTTGTGATTGGCCAGGAGGATCCTAGTGGAACTGAGGAATATAAGCATTATTGCAAGACCCACTTTGTTGGCACAGAGTAAGAAATTCCATGAGAGAGTTTTTAATGCTAATAGATGTTACACAATTTAAGAAGTATTTCCTTGGGACTATATCCTACTTACGGTTTCAGGTGAAAGTCCTCTTTAAGATCACTTGCTTTACAACCTTTCACTATTTTCTTTTATTCAAAACCAAGCCTTTTCCATATAAACCACTGTAAACCCATTGAAACAGACCATAACATTCATTCAAATGCTGAAGAATCTCCTATGATAAAAAGTAAGGATTAGATCAGCCTTTAGAGACCAAAAATGTAGAGAGAAGTAACTTAATTGCTGGTTGTCAAAAGTACTCCTTTTTCTAGATTCTGTTCTTATGACCTAAAAATTTAAATCCTCAGGTTATTTTGTTGTTATTTCCTTGCTGTGTCTTCTTTTTGCTTTATTTTTCATAACAGTTTCTGGTCATATTAAAATTATTGAAGGACATGAACTCTCATCAAAGGCATGCCTGATGGCATCTGCTCCTAAGCACTAACAAAAAAACCCCTACAGGCTCCAAAAGACTCCAAAAGGAAAAAATAAGATCCTCCAGCTATTTAATGAAGCATTAATTAATTAATTAGAAGAGGACATGGTAAAGACTCAGCTGGGGAACAGGAGTTTCAGCAGTTTGAAGGAAGGAGTAGAAATCTTCTGATAGTTTTTGCTAACATTACGAAGCAGCTTTACAGCCACTATTCTAGATTCAACGTTGTGACAGCAAAAGTGGTTCCTCAGCAGTGCCTCTTCAATCATCTAAGTCTCAGGTGTGCTCCACACCGAGAATGCAAATAGCAAAGCTCATTTAATTTCATTATGCTGCAAATGGTACAGAACTTGCTGTGGGGCCTGGAAAATCCAATCTCAATGCCCAGTGGAATTTTGATGGAAGATATGCACCTGTCAGGTCTGTATGTAACTCCTCTATAAAGCTGACTGGTCAAAAATGTTTAGACACAAAATAATTTCTGCCTATTCTACTACAAATAGAATACTAAAAAAAAACCCAAAGCAAATAATCAGTTAAATTGTATTATTTCTTACTTAAATAAGTAACATACTGAAATCCTGGCCAAGAATAAGGCACAATAAAAAGCTTACAGTGGTACAATGGAAAAGGTTAATAGCAAGCATAATCAGCATATATTAAAGCATATATCAAATCTTTTTTTCTTTTACACACAGTTGGAATAGGTAATTTTCTCTAGTAGCCTAGAACCAGAATGTGGTGGTTAATAAAATTTGTTACAGATTTTCTTCTTAAGGTAGTAATGTGCTATTTTGCTCTCATTAGTACATCTTTTATGTCCTACATATATATTTTACACTATCTGATTTAATCTGATTTATCACAGAATCACAGAATCGTTATGATTGGAAACGACCTCCAGGGTCATCAAGTCCAACCTTCTCCTAGCATCACTCTAACCACTACACCACTACACCATATCCTCTCTAACCACTACACCATATCCTCAAGCACTGCATCTATTCGTTCCTTAAACACCTCTAGGGATGGTGACTCCACCACCTCTCTGGGCAGTCCATTCCAGTGCCTAACTACCCTCTCAGTGAAGAATTTCTTCCTAATATCTAATCTAAACCTCCCCTGATGCAACTTGAGGCCATTTCCCCTCGTCCTATCATTACTAATTTGAGAGAAGAGACCAACACCAGCCTCGCTACAACCTCCTTTTAGGTAGTTGTAGAGGGCAATGAGGTCTCCTCTCAGTCTCCTCNCCATTTCTGATACAGGCCAGGATGCCGTTGGCCTTCTTGGCCACCTGGGCACACTGCTGGCTCATGTTCAGCCGGCTGTCCACCAGCACCCCCAGATCCTTTTCCGCCAGGCTGCTCTCCTGCCACTCTTCCCCAAGCCTGTAGCGTTGATGGGGGTTGTTGTGACCAAAGTGCAGGACCTGGCACTTGGCTTTGTTAAACCTCATACAATTGACCTCAGCCCATTATTATTAAAGAACTCCATCATATACAATAATCTTACCAACCTCTTAAAATATCAGCATTTATGATGAAGTTCTGGCAAGAGAGAGCCTTCTTTGTAACAATTTCCTAGATAATAAATGAAGTTTTGGAAGCCTCATGTTCTGGACATGTTCTCCAGACCCCTCATCAGCTTTGTTGCCGTTCTCTGCACCTGCTTCAACCCCTCAATATCTTTCTCATACTGCAGCACCCAAAACTGAACACAGTACTCAAGCTGTGACCTCACCAGGATGATCACCAGGGGGATGATCGCCTCCCTACTCCTGTGGTCACACTATTTCTGATACAGGCCAGGACACTGTTGGCCTTCTTGGCCACATGGACACACCGCTGGCTCATGTTCAGCCAGCTGTCCACCAGCACCCCCAGGTCCTTTTCCACCAGGCAGCTTTCCAGCCACACTTCTCCAAGCCTGTAGCATTACATGGGGTCGTTGTGACCCAAGTGCAGGACCCGGCACTTGGCTTTGTTAAACCTTATACAATTGGCCTCAGCCCATCGCTCCAGCCTGTCCAGATCCCGCTGCAGAGCCTTCCTACCCTCAAGCAGATTAACACTCCTTAATTTGGTGTCATCTGCAAACTTACTGAGTGAGTACTTGATCCCCTCATCCAGATCATTGATAAAGATATTAAACAAGAACGGCCCCAGTACTGAGCCCTGAGGAACCCCGCTTGTGAGCAGCCGCCAACTGGATTTAATTCTGTTCACCACCATTCTCTATTCTCAGCCATCCAGCCATCTCCTCAGACGCAAACTAATATGTCTTCTGACTCTCAGGTGTGAAAATACTGCTAGCTTAACATCTGTCTTTTATGATTTGCATTTTGAAATTAAAAAGTTTAAAACTCAGGTGGTGAAATGGTTAGCTCCCAAATTGAAGGTCCTCAGGGTTTGAATGATCTTAAAAAAGTATTCTTGGCAGTCTCTGCCACAGAAATTCTGTCATTTACCAGCATCTTCAGACAACTGCAAGATTTAGCTGGTTTAAGACTTCCCTTGAGGTATTCAGAGGCATGTTAGAAAGTAAGTGTCATCATCACAATGAGAGAAGGAAATGTTATGTTCACCATTGCAAGAGGAGTATGAAAAAGACTCTCTGAGATAATGGTTATTTTTGCAACTGAGTGACTAATTATTCTACTCTCTATAGCCCATGCCTATGGAAAATCCAGAAATTATGTAATAGAGATAAAATATGATGTTCAGTAGACAAAATAAATCTCCAAGTGGGGCAGAAGCAAGCAAACAAACATAAAACCCAAGGACAAAAAAATGAGGAGGAAAATAATCAACCTTGGCAATGAAGCATACTGATGATTTCATCACTTTAGTAATAAAAGATTGCCCTATGCCAAGAAACAACACAGCCTCTCTGTTTCTGATTAATATTGTTCTCCATTGCATTTTTCTCTCTTAGAATAAAAAAGATACGCTTATAACAAACTCAGAAAAGTTGAAGTAAGTACAAAAAGAATCACAGTAAGGGTGAGCAAGGATTGAAGTACTTTATTCATTGCAGCATCTGTGATATAATCCAAGCTGTGGAAGAAGACTTTAAGGCAAAGTAGCATTAGTTAGAGGTTTTCCTCATGAAGGTAAGCAAAATGAATGTATGGAAGGGCGACGACAGCACAGATGGTTCAGGAGCTCAGTATGTCAGCCTCCTTCTCAACATAGAGCAGTGGAATCCAACTTTTACAGAAATTATATTCTTTGCTGATAAAACCGGTGATGGACAAACTTACATGCTATTCTAAAATGTATCAACATTGAGAGATATATATGACCATATACTAAAATATTTGATTCCCCTTCTCTCAACCCTCCTCCAGATGCCCCATCTCACGAGAGCATGCTGAGAAAACTTCTGGGAAAACAGAATATCGAGATTATGAAAGGTTAACTTCTGTCTCAGACACAGGTTCTCATTTGCAATATTTCAAGATTATTTTACTTTTTATGATCCGCAAAATTCAGATTCATTTTTAAGCTTCACTGAATGGAGGAGGATGAAAAAAAAAAACTGTCCAGGCTAACAGCATTTAGAGCTAATGCTCCCAGATGCTGAAGAGACTGGTTTCTAAAAATCTAGGTATCCAAAAATCTCTCAAAGATTGCACTGACTATCTAACTTATGCTAAATATCTATTTTGTATTTAAGATCAATATAGGAAGCAATATGTAAAAAACTAGTCACCAAAGCAAACACTGCAATAAAATCACAACACTGAATGAGCAAAGAGCTTACAAGCCACAAAAAGGACACTAATGTAAGGAGGAATTCATCACTCATCAGTCCCTGGTTTTGCATCTGATAACTTAGTTTTATGGTCTTTGCTTTCCAACATGAATTGAATTAGTTTCAGTTTAGATTTTCATAGTGAAAAAATGATGCCTTTGTATTAGCAATAGAAAGTGTCCAGAATTTACTTAATGAAGCAATATAATTAAGAGTTGCTAAGAAAAAGACTATAAAGCATGATTGCATTTTTTCTACTCTTTATTGCTTTCAAATTAACTTCAACTTTAAGATTAAGTGTAGATGGCTTCATAAATTAAAAAAAAAGTGTTTATACTGTTAATGGCTTTCAGAAAAGTCCTTTTTAAAAAACAAATAAACAACAAAAAAACCCAGCCACCTGTGAAATCACCGCAGAAGCCTTCTCTCTTGAGAAACAGAACTTCTGCCCAGCCTTTTGGTTCACCTTCCGTTTAGTGCCGTATACTCACTGTAGCCTACAATCAGAGAGGTTTCCATGCTAGTAGCCTGTTTAGGAGGATTTCATTAAAATTTTTAATTAATGTTTTTCTTCTGCTTTCTCCTGACGGCATATCAAAAATGGCCAGGTTTCTCCCTGTTGTCGAATTTCTTCCCAGATATATGGGTAATTTTTCAACTAATGTATAGCTCAAGGCATAGCTATAGAAAACTCCGAAGAAAATTAGCTAAGATTAATATTTATAGAACAAGCTAAATATAGCTGCATTCATAGTGTTAAGAATTGGATTAATGCTTAATGATAACTCATCATGACCTTGATTTTATCACAAGGTGTAGATTAATCACTAGCTATTACAAGATATTGGTCTGAAAACAAAGCTAGAATCACTCAGCACTTCTTACTTTTTATGTTTTCAAGATATGGGGCAATATTTTATCATGTCTATGAAATCTGTTCTATTTTGCCGCATAAGATTCTGTCAGTTGTGCAGCAAGTGTTAAGATAATCTTAGCCATCATTAAATTTTTTTATCTCTTGCAATAAAAAAAGTGCATGTTCATTTTCTGAATAATCACTGATACAACTGTAATTGTTTTTCTATTTACTAAAAAAAGAAGATTTGCTTGAACTATCTGGAATACACTAAGCAAAAACTGAGTTTTAAGGGACTAATTAATCATCTAAGTCTATGCTGTAACAAAAGCTGATCTGATATTGTTATTGCTAATGTTGATATCTTGCTAATATAAGTTTACCATAAGTTAACATAAGTTTATACACGGATATACCTACAGAAGTTCTTCAGTGGTTTGTAAGCAAAAGTCACTGGGACTGTTTATCAGACTTTTACATGTTCTTGAAAATCCTACTTCTACAGCTCTGTGTTAAACACTTAATGTTGTAAGTATACTTACATTTGGTAGTATAATTCTCTGCCCTACAAAAGCCATGAAATGGTCTTTTTCAATCAGTAGCATAAAAGAAGCATGAGTATGGAGAGAATTAGAGGAGTGTGGGAAACATTACCTAGTTGCTGTATCTATACAACCCTTTTTTTTTTTCTGAAAAAAGAAAGAAATCTAATTCCCAGTGTCCGTGTTCAAAATTTGCCATTAATTTCTTTTGCACATTGCTCTGTTTATAAATCTGTGTCTATTACATGTTTCTTGGGACAGAATTTTTATATTCTAACAACCAATTATTCACTATTTGTAAGTAATAACAATAAACCTTGGGTACAATTAGTCAAACAACTGTCACAAGTCCTTAAAATTTACATTAACTTTACTTTTCATCAGGAATGTATATGGTTTTGTAAGTACAGAAATATATGTACGAATTGTAGCTCTGTATACACATTGGTATAAAAAGTTATATATATGCAAACGTAAGCTGAAATAATAACTAAAAAAATAATACAAAATGACTAAAGACTATCTTCCTTTGTATTTTTTCTATGGTAATTTTTACCTAATTAAAAAAAAATTAATTTCCCTTTTCCTAGATACAGTTCAATTCTTTGGCATGACACAGAGCTCTAAACAGCTATTTAATGTCTTCTGTATTTTGCTTTTGACTTTCAACAGAATTAATGACAAGTAAGTGTCAATTTGACACTCAAGGTGAAAACTGAGGTCGTACCATCAGTCATATCTATGATTTACTCCTTCTCCTGTCTAAGTCTTCATAGCAATGTGAACCATAGTCTCCTGGTTTGTTGGTTTTATACATACTTTTTGTGTGTGTGTGACAACTCTACCTCTGTGGTTGATAAAAAATCGAAAAGAATAAATGGAAAACTTAAGCTCACTTTCCTCATGTGGAGTTGTATGGGATTTTTTTTCTTTTTAAAACACTCGTTAAATTTGTGCTGACAATATATAACAGCTCAACAATAAGGTACCAATATGTCATCATATAAATGAATCTACAAAGACATACATTAGGGGATCCTGAAAATTACAAGCTGTTTTGCACTATGCAAAAAGACAGAATCCAGGTTTTAATATGTTGATTCAGCTTCTACTGCAGATGTGCCTAATCTCAACAACTCTGTAAGTTGTCTATGACAAATAGTACAGGTGAACTACATAGGTAAAAAGGCATTAGTGTCTTCTTTAGCAGTTCTCATTCTGCAGATAGAAAACTAAAGTAATTAACCATGCGTGCAGTCATTCAGTATAAAATGTCTAGGAACTCTTGACTTTCTCTCTGTGTGTTGAGATACACTTTCTGTTTTCTAGTCCTAGTGTTTAGCTTTGACAGGTAATTTGATTATTGATGAGAATATATCATTGTTCTTGGTAATAAACTGTTCAGCAGAATGATACCTCTAGGATTTCAAAATGACCAATGATCATCTTAGCCATCTGACTTGGTCTTATTTAAGACCAAGGTCACCACTGGTCTTAACTGTTCACCATTAAAAAATCTTAATTTACTCATCTTTGGGCCACTGTTTCAGATATATGAGCTAAGTAGTGCAAAATCTTTTACTTAGAAGTTTGGTTTTTTTGTTTCAGTCTTTATGATTTACCATTCTTATTCTTTTTTTTATTCAAATGCGCTTTGGAACAAGCATAATTTAAAAGGCATGTTTGAACAAACAGATGCTACTATCTGTGGTTACCTTCAAATATTAGTTATAGGGTAAAAATCTTAGTTAAAAGATTACTGAAACCATTACTTGTGACATAATTTCTAATAATTCAAATAAAGCCAGGATTCCACCTAATCAGATGTTTCCATTAGTTGAATAAACCCATTTTGTTATATAATTTTCTATTTGTAAGGTCCATCAGTTAGATCCTAGGGTATGCCTGAACAGCTCACAGGACCTCTAAGATTCTTTATTTTCCTCCCTGTAGCTATTACAGATATTCTGATTATTTTAGTAAAACTTTTTCTTTTGCCTTTTTGCCTCGGTGACACCGAGTAAAGTTTCACATTATCTCAAAAGTCACCTCACTGAAAGCATATAGACTGCTGGAGATTTCTTTGGCGGACCAAGTGGGTGGCACAGGCTGTCTGCACTGCAATAAATTTTTTCCCTTGCTACTGAACTTCTGTTGACTTTTAGCTTTTCTCCTGCCCCTAGCCTCCCTGGGAAGCAGACAGTGTACACATGGCACCTTGTGACCATGGGCAGCCAGAACACACTGCTGAGAATTCAGACCATTGACTTTACAGCTTCTGTAGCCTTTAAAATTTCCACCATTCCGGGAACATATTTTCCGCTCAGTCACTGGGAGAGAAAAGGACTGACTATATAGACTCGCTGCTTTGAACAGCTCTCACTAGCATCATTAAAACCTCTGAAGAGTTCTTTGCAAATAACACTGCAGCCAGCTTCAATTTAGCTCAGTAACTAGCTAGGTATGTGTCTAAATGCTCCCATTCCTTATCCAGCCTGGCTATCAGAGTATACATGTTCATATAAATATTTTACTGAAAGATACAATCAGTCCAAAGATGCTTTATTCTAGTGTGCCTTACCCCTTCTTCTGCTACAGGAACAAGCTACACTTGCTTAAATTTCATTAAATGGAATCAATGATAAGAGAGCTGCCCTCATTTAATCATAATCAAGTGCAGCAATTTCAGTGTTGAAACAAGTTCCAAGTCTAATGAATGTGATGCTGAAAGTCCTGGTACCCAATCTGTCCTGTGAGAAATGCAACTTCCCAGCATTCAACAACAAGGGAACATTTATCAAACCCTTCCCCACTACAGATGAGGTTGATAGGAACTCTGCCACCACGTTCAACAAGGCCAGGAGTTCACCTCGGGTAAACAGGCTTTCAGGAGAAAATCTATTTACAGAGCTGTGAGCCTCCCCTTTCTGCTATTACTTTATCTCATGTCACTACAGAGAGAAGATAAATGACTGTGTGCTTCAAGTTAAGCTAATAGAGTGGGACTCTTTGAAACCTTTTATGGGCTAGGTCTTCCACTGAGATTTATGCCTTTGCCCTAACAGAGCCTGTTGTTTACCTCATGCAGATGGGGTTTATTCCTTTCAGTGCAGAGACTGACTGCTTAGGTCTCAGGCATGGCCTATCTTAACCATTGCAGGACTTTTTATGGTAGTTTAAGATACCATATGAATGCCCTAAATTAAATACAGTCAAAGAGTGGTCAGTAAATAAATTTTTTAATCAGAGTCAAAAAAAAAAAAAGTGAAAAATAGCTTTTGCAATAAAATGACCAAGTCAAAAGAAAAAAGTTCTCTAGATAAACTCAGATTCAGACTATGTCAAAAATTAAGTGAAAATAATTAATTTCATTTTAGTTGAGCTACAAGCCTCATTCTTACTAAAAACAAAAGTTACTTTGAAAGGGAACAAAATCACCTTTTAAAATTAAAAGCAACTTTAAAAAAATGTCAGTGATCAATGCTTCTTTTCTAAATATTTTTTTTAGCTGAAACTCATAATTTATAAACAGTACAGGTAACTCCTTTTAAAAAATATTAATAATGAATACTTTTTTATTGAAACAGAAAGGCAGCATATTTCGGATATGTTTATTAATACAAAAATTGCCGAGGGCTCTAAATCATGTAAAAGCAGCACATTTATGGTCCTGTGCTTTTTGATATCTTATGTAATGGACAAATAACGCGTGCAGCTGGATGCAAACTCTGTTATCTACTTTTCAGTGAAATATCAACAATGATTCGGTTACTAAACTATTGTAATTACCTGATAAATTTGCATCCTTCTCCCTAGTGATGCAAAATTCAAGCTGCCTTTTATTTTCTGCTAACATATATTTTGCATATAAGCATGACATACCGACTGAGTAATGGACTAAACCCAGGACGTTAAAACTTTGTGAAATCCTTTTAACATATCTTAGTATCTATAGAACAACTTTTTAATCTTCTTATTACCATTGAGGAAATGTGACGAAGCAACTTTAAAGCAAAATAAGTCTTTGTCTTGGATAGTAAACAAAATAGAAAAGTATTTACGAAAGAAATCTATTGAAAACCCAATTGTCATCATTAAAAACATGTATTACCTGATCTCATTCCCTGACTCGTTAGTAGAACTAATTACCTCTAGCAGAACATTAATTAAAAGATTCCTCCCAATGGTGTTTGTTAATTGATTTTTCAAAAATAAGGTTGTGCAAAAATATTTAGAACTCTATTTTTCCCCTACCACTTGTTCTGATTTTAAACAGGATATTGGTTTCAGTATCCTGAATATTTTGTGTTCAGACACCCGCACTATATCAAGTCCATAGCAACTAATCAGTCAGGTGCAATTTAATTAGCACTAATTATCTTGCATTAACTTGAGACAGAAGGAAATTCTACTGTCCAGTCATTGCCTATGAAAGCCTGTTTTCCTGGTGTCAACTGCTAATCGCTTAAATACAAGTTAATGTTTCCAATTTTAAGAAAATAACTGTGTGTAACTGTGTGTCTTTTAGCTTGCCAGGGTGATATCAGAAGCTTTCATACGTTTGATTTGCAAAAGTGTTTCCTGGCACTCTGGGAGGTCTGTTTTCATGTATTATGTATTTTGTGCTGCTGACCTCTGATGTCATGGGGAAAAAAAAATAAATCTTTTAATACTATTACTCAGGGCTGTCCAAATCCTAAAATCTCCGTCATGACCACCCCTCTTCTCCCATTTCACATCCCCCCTGAGACAAATTACTCTTCAAAGGTTGAAATTAAAGTTTATATATAAAAAAAAAACAGTTCAAGAAAGATACCTATGAAGTTCCATAAATAATTCTGTTTCATACTCTATTTCCATAACAGAAGTCAGAAAGGTGCCAAAATGACATGACAGGCTATTTGTGCCAAAATGTTAGCAACCCCCTCTATATTATTTCTAAAAAACCGAATTCTCTTTAAGTGTAAGCTTTTAGCTTCAGCTACATTTACATCACTTTCCCTTTTTAATTTTTCTTTACCACCTCCTTTGTTTACAGTCAACATCGCCAAAAGCCGTAACTAGTGATGATGAAGCAGAAAATGATGAAGATCAGGCAGATACACAGGACGTTTCTGCCTCTTTCTCACCACGCTCAAGACAACCCTTTGAACATGAAGAATTATAAGCCTCTACACTTCAAGATAATTATTCCATACAATGCATCCTATCCAGTCAACTGCTTTTTTCCTACATGCTCTTTATGCTACATAGTGACTATTGGTAATGTAATCACGAAATCTCAACATAATTTGAGATCCAACCTAGAAATGCACTAGGCTCTGTGCAAACACAGACTACCACCTCATCCTGGGTCCAAAGACCTTACAAATTAAAAAACTACTCTGAGGGAGCTACAGTGTGTATAGAAAGCAGCAGGGGCACAGGACTGGAAGGAGAGGGCAAAGCTGGTATTTGGTGAAGGTGGGAAAATGAGGCTTCTGAGAAAAATGACCAAAGTAAATGTAGCCCAGTCCTGTTATTTCTCCCAGACACTTTATAAACTTGTTTTTAAAACCACATAGTGAGGGCTTGCATTATATTTTTTTTTTTTCTCCAGTCACTTATTTGAATTGTGAAGACTTTTTCTGGGTAAAGAATAAAGATTCTCTTTTTGTCCCAGAAATGTTTCATTTCAGATAAGTATATAGGGAAATTAAGTCTGCCTGAAAACAACATTTCAAAGGCTATCTATACTCTGGCCAATATTGAATTTCAATAAGGGGAAATATGTTGCATAAGATGTATTGAAAAAATAATAGTGCTGAAAGAGAAACACTAAAAAAGATGAAGTTATTCTGGAAACAGTTGATGGCAAGTAAAAAAGATAAAAGCAGAATTGACTCATATGTTAAAAAAAGGCAAATAAACCCTAAAAATATCCCCCTAAGCTCCCTCCAAAACTCAAAATCAAAGAAAAAAAATCCCACCCTTTACTATACAGATTAAAAACACCAAAAAAACCAATTACTCAGAATAAGAATTCAACCGCACTTCAGTGACACATGAGTTTAGCTGTCTGCCTCTCTACAATGTGATGAGTTTCACACTTCAAGTAACTTGATGGACTTTGCATAAGAATCTTTCTTCAGAGCCTGGAAACTGACTTTTTTAACAGTGCCTGGGATCTACATCCAGGGGAATCACCCTGGTGCAAAATTGGGGTGGAAGGAAAAGTTAGCCTTTATGCATCAACATCAGCTATCTGTTCTTCAGCGCAAGAACCTCACAAGGGAAGCACATTGATAGCTGGGAGGTTAAACCTGTTGATACAAATACTGCTCAAGTTACAATGATGCACAGGTCACAGATGACTGAAAGAGTGGAATTGAGGAAAGAAAATATATGCAGTTAGTGCACATGTTAAACGTGCTACTGATAAACTCTCAAATACATGTGAATCCAATAACCAGTAAGTGACTTCAAAAGGCAAACAACGTTCTGGTATGTGTCAATATAATTTATGTTGATACACAACGTTTCATGGCTTCATTGAATTAGTAGAATGAGAATTACCAGAAAAGACTATTTTGGAGAAAGTTTCCATATTTTCAAGCTATTGGTCCAGTGGTGTAGATTAAATATGAGATTGATACATATGTAGTGCTAGTTTTAGCAAGTTTTATGGGATTTCACACACTTTCACATCTTTACTAAGCCTTCACTTACTATCAGACAACATATATCATTACAGATGAAGAGAAGAAGAAAACAGACAAGACCTATAGAGCCATGCTTGCTAGATCTGTGTGCGTTTTTCCCTTTCAAGTTGCAGTCTTCACAACTAAAACCAGGATAAGCAGTTTCAGTCTTCAAGCTGCCAGTACAGGTGAAAAAAACTAAATCAAATGACAAACGAATGTACTTCGTTTCCCTATATTTTGTATGGCAATCTATCTTTTCTGTCTTTGGGCCCATTCTAAAATGTTCTACATCTTACCTTTTAATTCTGGCTTTCCTGTCTCTGATATCAGATGAGTGTGGACTTCTTGGCACTATAGAAGTGTTCTGCTGAACATTAAAAATGGTGGGGAGGTGTATTCTCTAGCTTTGCCAACTGATAAATCAGTGATACTTTAAATAATGCATTTTTGATCTCTTAAGGGATTAAGAATATTTTGCAGAAGGTATCCAGTACTGTTATTTTTTTATTAAGAAAATATTTTCCTAAGGATTAATAAAAAATTAATCACAGAAACAAATTCCAGCAACCCAGCACTGAAAAATTAAAGTTGGACAGAAAATAAACTTTTTATTTTTACATTCTCCTTTTTCTTATTTTTCCCTTCATTGTTTTATTGCTTTTGAAATTGGTATCATAATATTAATGAAAACAGAGACAGGGTTTTTCCTTTGTCTTGATGTGAACATTTTTCCATTTTCTAAGTTTCAATCTCTTGGAAAATTGTAGACAGGAAAACTAAATAAAGACAAATAAATTGACTTGTTTGCTGCATTATCTACACACACAAGAAGACATGATTGGAGAGTATTTTGAAAGACATGCTTTAAAAGTTTTTGCTCACTAGCAACAGGAGAAATGCAGATGAAAGTAAAAATGGTTTGCTTCTGAGCATCCTCAGGGAACAACAACATTTTATTGGCAAACATACTGGTTTTGACTAATACTTTAAACTCGTTGTATAATTGAGATAATAAGTTGTATAACTGAGAAAAGCTCTCCCTTTAGTGATTATAGAGATTTTCAGAAAAAGATCACACATAGTAATAAAATCATACATCTGTGAATGACGACACTAAATTGCAACTATGTAATTCCTGTCTCTTCATTCAGGGAATTCATTAAGTTGGTCATTTCACATTCAGTGACCGTTTAATATCTGACCTTGATTTTGCTTACTGTTTGCTTTTGAGTTAAAAACGACCTATGCTGTCACCTGTCAAAAAAACCTTGGGAGCTTCCCATCTCCCAAGAAAGTTTCACAGGAAATGGGAGGATGGGAATCATAGGAAATTACGGTCATAAAGAATGAGCAATAAAACCTGTCATCTGAAAAATGTTGATTCTAACTACTAAATAAATAAAGAACATCAGGGCATATATAGTCTGGCTTGAATCAGTGTCACGCTTCTTACTTTCTTATACAGTATTGAATCCCATGGTAAATGTAACATTTGAAGAATAATTTCTCTAATCATATTATCAGGTACTTTAGTTTATCTCTGTATGCGAAAAATGCCCTTTATCATCAATTAACAAATAAATGCTGGAGCTTGAGCTCTGCTTCTGCTTCTATGTGCTTATTCTTTGTGGCTGCTCTCTCTTTAATGTATAATTGCATGTCGATAAAATCTATTACCAAATCTTAACAGACTGTCTGTTCTCAGATACTAATAGCGTGCTACTTTAAACTCCAAAGTGAAAGATAAAGAACCTGTTTGCAATTCTGTAATTTACTGCTTTGCTAAAGGGATGAGGAAATTTAAAAATTGCAGTCATATTTGGAATAAGACAATTCCTCAAGCAGGAAATTTGAACTTGGTTTGAAATAGTAAAAGCCTTCTGCTTGAGGCAGGGCCATTGTCAACACTAGATCAGATCAGCTGTGGCTCTGCTTAGTCAAATCTTGAAAAACTTCCAAGGGTAAAGATTGCATTGACTCTCTGGGAAATCTGTTCCTGAAGTGCACAATTCTCCCAGTGGAAAAAACTTTCCTGATATCAAACATGAACCACCCTAACTGCTGTTTGGAACCATTGGTACTTGTCATAACACTGAGCACTAACAAGAAGAGTATTTTTATTTGCCAATGCCAATACAATTTATCAGTTGCATTTTTTCAATGCCATCTATGGTGGTCTGCATTACAGGGAAAGAATGCTTTTCTTTTGGGGAAGGTCATGGTTCAAGAATGTCATGACGTAAGGTCAACGGTTTCAACCTGGCATCTTAAAAGCAAAAAAATAATAATAACACTAATTTAAAAATCCAGTAGTCTTTGATTTACTCTGCAAAGTCTGAATTTCCATTCAATAAAAAAGTGAAGAGTTCTGCTAACCGAAGCAAAATTTATTAAAGATGGTGTTTCAGTGGCTTGGACCGATGAGCTCTACTCCTGTTCTGTGTTAATAAGCCTTTTTGATAGATCATAAGCAAGTTATCTGAATTCTATAGGAATTGCTCTTCATTGTAAAATTAAGCTATAGCAGGCATTCATTATATCAGGAAAGTGTTGTGAAAAAAAAATATTTCTTTTTAAAAGTCTCAAAACCTCAGAAAATTCAAAGGTGGAGCCATCTAACAACCTAAGAAAGATAGGTAGAACGTCTCTGAAAATTTCTCACAGATAAAAAATGTGTGTTTTTGTTTTGGTTTGTAAGCAATACAGTTTCACATTTGACTTCACTAGGAACAATTGAATGATGGAATAGAACAGTATAGTACATGTGTCACAGCGGGAAAGGCCTGGCTAAAGGTTAGCATTTGGAAAGCGTACGGGTACTTCTCGCTTCTTGTGATGTGAGAAATAGCCTTGACAAATCACTTCTCTGCCTTTCACTGCTCTTACTGCAGAAGTTGAATACTATTTACATCATATATAAAGTACTGTGTGGAGGACAAGTGTGCTATAAAAGCTAACATTATGACAGTATGACAAAGCCACCAAACAAAAATACAGACATATTTAGCTTTATCCAAACTTTTTGTTTTTTCTTTTGAATGATGTGTGGGATAATGACTACAAGATCTCCTGCCCACTAAATTGACATTTCTGTATAAAAGAGAAAAAGACTGTTGTCATTAGAGTTCTTGCTTTTCCAAGAATTTCAGCAAGGATTTGATTGACTGATCACCGACGTTCACTTGGGACATTACAAAATACAGCAACTGGGAATACTGCATTTACCTTAAGATTTCACCATGATATACTGTCCAAAGGAGCATTGGGGAAGATTTTGCACACAAAAGAAATGTGTTATTTTGCTAAATTCAGAATAATACTGTATAATCCATTACTGAAAAATAAAACTATTGGATATTTTATCAGGATTATTTTAAACATTCATATAGGTTTCTTAAGAGTCTTTTCAGTATTTTTAATTGTCTGTACTTCCATTTTTTCCTCTGAAGAAAGTTTAAATGGATTTCCTTTCTTATCTAAGTGTATATCAGTCATAAACTTCTGTAAAGTGTTTACTTTACATCACCAAGTAGCACTCAGATTGTATTCCTCTTCCTTAAAGAGATAATCAAACTCTGAGGATAATGCTCACCATGTAGAATAGAAGGAAATAATAGTATCCATCCTGAGTATTCAGATTCAAATTTCTTCAAGAGTATTGAAGAAAACATGAAATGGTTGCAGCTGGCACTCATAGGCATACTGAAAGCCATCTTTACTTTTTCAAAAGACTGGTTCATTTTAAATAGACTTACATCCTGTCAACTCTTTCTGAACAGTTCCTTTAGCAATGCTGTAAAGAAAATTAACCTTGAGGAGTAATTCTTCTAAGCTACGCATCTGTGAAACAAAGATAATGTTTACTCAAAAGTAATTAAGATTTTTTTCCTCAGCCAGACATACAGCAAGATCACAGACCAGTAGTGAAACATGCACTTTGGTCTGATTGCAACGTGGTTCTATGAAGCCCAACTAGGATTCTACATTCTACATTAAGGATAAACTGTAAAGAGCTGTCCCTGAAGAATAGCCATGAGAAGGTTGAAAGCCTATGGATAAGAATTATGGATCATGACAACAAAGGGATTCTTGTGGTTGGGGTTTACTATAGGCCACCTGATCAAGGGGAGGCTATTGATGATGCCTTCTTACTCCAGCTCCAGGAGACATCACACTGGCAGGTTCTCATCCTGCTGGGGGACTTTAACCACCCTGACATTTGCTGGAAAAGTAACACAGCAAGCTGTAGGCAATCCAAGAGATTCCTGGAGTGACTGGAAGACAACTTCCTAAAACGAGTAATAGAGAGCCCTACTGAAGGGAATACAATACTAGATCTGATTGTGACCAATGCAAGTGAACTCACAGGGGATGTCAAAATTGGAAGTAGCCTGGGCTGCAG
>VZZY01006936.1:44610-55035 GCA_013400335.1 Eurystomus gularis | reverse complement strand
CTAGCAGAATGTTTTGTTTTTCTTCTTGGCTTTATGCTCCAGAGGCAAAACCTGGCCCATCTGTGTCTCCACCCTCACCCAGGTGGTCATAGTTGGGGTGGTGGGTGAGGCCAGGGCTATTTTAACCAGGAGCTGAAAAGGCAGAAGAGTTTCCTGTTGAATGTGGCTTCTGTTGGGGCTGGTTGGATCTTGCTGAGCTTGCTGGGTGGTGTCCTTCCATGTGAAGGGCCACTGAGGGAGCCATCTCTGTTCGTTGTGTCCAGCAGGTTATGCTGGCACCACAGTGGGCAGCAGAGGAGCTGGGCCCACAGGAACTTATGGCAGGACTGTCTGAGAGGAGACTTTCGAGGGGATGTTGCTGATTTCAGTGTTGGCCTGTGTGATCAGGCAACTGATGGCAGCATAAAATGACAATGGCTGAATCAGCACAAGAAGCTCTTCCTTGAATTCAATTTTATATGCAGCAAAATGTTATAATTAGGACATAGAACCTATCGAATAAACCTATGTTTAAAGAAAATAGTCTACAAGTATTTTCATGAGATGCACAGGAAGCAATAGACTGCTCTTAAAGCTTGTCTCACAAAAGGTAAATGAATCTATTGTCTGTATAATGAAGCTGTCCAGCATATTCTTTGGGATAATAAACTAGCACTCCCAAGTGTAAATCATAACACATTCTTCTGTGCATTACTACAGGGACAGCTGAGCTAAAAAACGGGTCAGGCACTGAAGTGCTGGCCTTTCCCAGCCTCTTCTGTTGTGGAAAGTAGATTAGATAGTGCTTGATTTTCCCAGGCTCCAGGCAAGTTGCATGTAGAGAGTTTTCCCACTGTTGTTTGATTTTTAATTACCACTTCCTGCCTTTCCTCTTTCTTCAGCACCTTCAGGGTTGCTTGGGCAAAGGGAGGGAAGCAGGATCCTGAGACATTTGTTAGCAAGGAGGGGCTGTGTTGGAATTTGGGTTGGATGGATGCATGAAGAAGTTACTCCTTTGTGTGTGGGTTGGTTTCTTTCTTTCTGATAGCCTGACTGTTTTAATCTTTTCAATGGTAATGGTGTGTGCAAGCAATGATTTTGTTGTTTATTGAAGCAGTTAAATCATAATTGCAAGGAGAGGGTAAAGGAAATAGCTTTTTCATATACTTCTTGATATCATTTCTATGCTAATGATACTCAGATTGCTGTTTGAGAAAAGACAAATATATATATTTATATGGGGGGAAAAAAAAACACACTAGCAAGGCAGGAAAGGTGGCTAAAGAGAGTAACAAAAGAAAAATGCCTGTCTTAATCTGAGAGTGTAAGAATAGTTTAAAAAAAAATCAAAATGAGGCCTGACTGATCTCTTCCCTGGATACCTGACATGGGAAGTGTTGGCTACAGCCCAGTTTATAGGACCATTTCATAGTGTGACTGCATGTCAAAACAGCCTGTTGGGCTTATATGCTCCATTTGGTTTCCTGCCACAAAGAATACAGCAAACATCCAGCAACTGCTGACTTTCTCCCTCTGCAGCAGCAGCAAGCTGTTCTATGGCTGCATCAACAGAGGGGGGTTTTTTGGCGTACATGTGAAGAGATACTGAAAGTATGGGAATAATATTTTCACTATTTTGCCACCCAAGCATATTTGGAGGCTTATGGGTGACATGATTTAGTTGACATGATCTAGACCTAGTCTAGTCATCTATTAATTTATGCAACACTTGCTGAAGAGAAGAGTGGGATTAATTTTGCTTAGGACCAGATGTCTGCCAGGTAGTTACCCTTGACTTGTTACATACTTGCAGGACAGAAACTGACATTTTTAGTGTGCAAATAGTGTCGATCTGCTTAAATAACCCCTTGACTTTAAGTGAATTAGTCAGTGTCTTTCTCTCTCAACCATGCAGAGAGGTTAGATAAAGAGCCTAGATGCGTCTATGCTGTAAACAACTTAAATGAAATCCCACAAAAGGACCTGACAGAAACATGATGCATCAATAAGGATTACTCCTGCAGCTATTGGTAGCCTTGTCTCCGTTGCTCCTAGGTGGAATGGTTACAAGTAGTACTTCTTAGGAAAATTTTCCTGGATCCTGGCAACAACAGCCACCAACACAAGTTGGAGTTTAATGTGCAATGCTTTATAATTGTTGGAATCAAACTGTCTTGGCCTGCTAAGCCTCTCAAATATTTTTTTTTTTCCTTCCCTACAATGTCTTTATTTAGATTTGTTGTCATTATGAAGTCTGGATCTCAATGTTCTTATTTACAAAGCTGAAGACACATTTAAAGCAGAAAAATAAACCCACTAACACTCATACTCAGAATATAGCTTAATATCCCAATTCAGCTTCTACATCTTTTGGGGAGGGGGAGCAGGGAGAGAGCAGTTGTTCTGGACTTACATACAACTCCCACAAAAAAAATACTATTTCTCCAGGTTACCATCTTAAAGAGTGAGATCTTATCCCGGTGTCTTCATTTCTATCTTTGAGGGGTATTTTGATTCCTCTTGAACGCAAATGTATTCTGAAGCCTGTTTCAGCCCACTCTTTTCCCTTGTTTCTTCCCTAATTATGAGGTCTTGTAGTCTTTTAGGTATCTGCCAGGCATCCAAGGGGCGATATCTTTGTTTATTTGAGAGTGAATCTTCTATGAATAAAGGACCTAAAAATATCAGGTTTTGTATGCTGTTCTAATTAATTTTTTCAGAAAGTCAGATAAATTTCAATTATAAACTTAATTATAATATTTTGCTAACCACACATCACAAGAGTTTTCTTCCATCACCACCAGTTCTTGGTTACAAGTCAACAGGGCTTTATATTGCTAACACAACATGTTAGAGTACACTACTCTTTTGGAATCATCACGTCACACATGACCAGGGCAAATTATGTATTTATTCATTTCTAAGAATGCATGAATTCCATTTAGGCTTGAAAAAGTGCCTGAGAAAATAAAATCCCATAATGTCCAGAATGTAATTTAATTCTGTATTCATCTGCAAAAGTTTTTCTTTTTTTCCCCTTTCCCTGAGGTGCAGGGAAGGATCTGCACAAGTGTAATGCTTGCTTTGTTTCTACTTCAACATTTCAATCACTGGTTTCTGTCCACCTCACAAATGGTGTCAGTGGGGTCACCTGTGTTGATCATTAGCAGGAATGCAAGTCCTTATCTGCATCCTACACTTTTCTGGAAGCATAGGCCTCCTCATCAGACTGGAAGGGATGAATTCAGTAGGACCATCCTTTTCCTGATGTCAAGGAAAGAAAGGTCAGTGTCAACAACTGCTGATTAAGTTTAGCAAAGTGAGGAAAAGAGATTAGCAAGATTGAGCTTTGTCACCTCTTGCTTTTTGGTTCAAGTCTTCAGTGAATGAAGAATCATCTGTGCCTGATTAGAATTCATGTCTGTCAGAAGGTATTTCAAAGAGACTGTAACCTCTGCCTGGCTCATTGAAAATCCACTTTACAGCCAGTTCAGCAAAGGCAAATGAACATTGATGGGTTTGGAAGCCTATTGGTCCAGAGAAAATCAAGGAGAAACTTTTTCCTGGAATTTAATGACAGTTAAGGATTATTAAGGATGCCGTGTTTTTTGACTACCACTTCTCTACTACCTTCCATGAATAGTACATCAAAATGGTACAGAGAAAGCTTTCATTGAGGATGGTTAGAAGTCCAGGTTTGCTTTATTTAATTTTATTTTGCGTTAACAGGGACAGAAGCTCCAGATATTTCATTCAGGAAAGTGCCAACCATTTTTTTTTTTTTTTTAAGAGCATGAAATGTCAAGTAGATCCCTTAAAGAAATAAGGTTTTTAAAGAGGGGGAAAAGTTAATTCAGCAATATTAAGGCTGTAAAAGCCAAGTTAATTTTTCATCATCAGTGGTATAACAGTAAATTTCAGAACAAGATTTTTAGCGGAAATATTATATACAGGAAGAGTGGGAATGGAAGCAAGCCTATCTGAGATATTTTGCATGATACTCAAGTGATCACATAGTAAATTGCACAGCACAGGAGACTTCTCCTGTTATGTTACTGTACCTTACTTTTGCTAGGTAGTGACTGATTGCAGTTAGTTCATTGCCCCAGAAGAACAGATTAATTGGAAAAAAGAATTCTGCTTTTCTGGAAAGAGATTTCATTTTATGTCTGTAGGTTCTAGAAATGTGAACAACCAAAGAAAAAGACAAACTTAAAAGAGCAAGACAACCTCTTAGTTGAAGTTACTGTTGTAAACTGTTAGTCATTTGTACATTTTTACTTACAGCGATTGCAAAGTAGTCAGACCAAACCTGAAAGAATAAACTCTAAAGTATTTCCTAAGGACCTCTTAATCCAACTTAGAAGCAGTGCTGCAATATCCCCCAAGCCACTTGATATATGTGCATGTGAATACTATGTACAAAATATAAGTACGAAATAGGTATTTCAGTGACCTGAGCTGGATTCTTCCAAANTGCGCGCCCGACCGCGACACAAGCCTATAGCTCTGGTGACACCACAGTAGGTACTTCAATGCACCCACCTTCTCTCTCATCTTAAAAGAGCTGCTGATGTGATTCTCTCTCATTAGGAGAGAAAAAAAAGTAGTTGTGTTCTCTAGGGCAGAAGAGGTAGTTGTGAAGGAAGGAAAGACATTGAGTGTTATTCACAATCATGAACTACTGGTTCCTATAAAAGCCACCTGGAAGGTATGTGCTGGGACTATTGTTCTTGTTGTCTTATTTCTGATTTCAGCCTGGAGTATTTCCCTGTGCTCCTTGCAACCTGGAAACAGGGCAGAGGTAGGAACATCTGGCTACTTCTGCTAACAGTCAAAGCCTGTTTGACCAGCTGTAGAGAAAAGTGACCTGACTCAAACAGGAATCACAGAACAACCACTGAGGAGTTTCGAAATCAGATTCTGACAAAAGATTCTGGGAACTAAAATTCTGGAGGAATAACTCCTTTTGTTTTACCAATTTCATTCGCCTGTTTCCCTGCCTGTGGCTGTACTGTTGTACTTTGTATCAGTTTCTCTTCTTTGTGTGCATTATATTTCAAATGATGACAGATACATAAGTCAGGTAACCAGCTAGAATGATTCACTGTTTATCATTTGCCATGTCCAAATAGCTGAATCCATCCATTCTTAAACAACAGTTATATAACAGGAGAGCTGCATGAACATTACTGTAAGTAAACACATTTCCACAGGCTTTAAAATGAGGTTTGTGGGGTTTTTTTGACAACAGAAAAAAAAGGAAGAACCTCTTACTGCATTATAGAAATCCTTGCCTTTGGAAGCTCAGGAGATCAAAAGTACATGCAGATTACAGCAACAATGAGACAAATGCACAGAAGAATACTCCAGAATTCCTCCACTGACAGGAACATTAGGCTTCACTTTGAGAAGTCAAAAATACTTCCTTTCAGATAACAAGAGAAAAAGAGGAGGCAATGCTAATCCTGAATGGTTCTCTACACTCAGCTGCCTGTGAAGAGATGTAAAACCTTTCACTAGGTTGCAATTACACTACCTTAGAATTTCCACTTTGCATTAGACATCGTATGTTTAAATCTAAACCCCAAACTTTGAATAGTATCTTTGAAAGTAATGAGAAAAATCAGTAGTGTGACAGTCCATGCCCTTTACTGCAGTTTTGTAATTCTTTGGAGTCCATTTTCCCCAAATGACCTATTTATCTGCATTGAGCTAAGAATGTGTACAAGATGTGGCAGGGTGGTGGCCTGATGGGAATGTTGATCTCCAAGAGAAAAACATTTTTCCCTTTGAGCTAACAAGAGAATTGGTATCTGCCTGTCTCCATGACTCATGCAGAGATTGTAAGTTATTCCTGTCTGGAAACCAGAGGCTACCAGCTCATCTGTTTTGCTGCATGCAGCAACTCCCTTGCACTCTCTGGAAAGGTTTCTTATGTAAATAGCTCTGTTGACAAAGGTCCCATTTCAGGATTCTTCAGTGGGTTCAATGAGACATTTCATATTTAAAGTTCATTATTTGCTAAAGCACCTAGTAGAATAGGATTTAAAGAGAGAAGGTCTGTCCTCTCTGTCATCATTTTGGAAAATCCTTCTCCACTGGCCCTCACACCCCTAAAGATGCTATCACTATACTTCCCTGCTTGCTTTTGTGGGTAGTATGCACTCTTCTATACAGAGATCCATGTGCAGTTAGTACAATGGCAAAGCAAGAAGGAAGCAAAGCAGAGAGAGACTTCAAAGCTCAATAAGTTACTCATTTTTCTATTCTAGCAATTGACTGGTTTCAGTGACTGTTTCTGTAATCAGAAAAGGAGCCAGCATAGAAGGTTGTACATATTGTGTCATTCACCTACATCAGCAGGAAATACAAGCACATCAAACAATGTACCTCACTATCCTTTTTCTGACAGAGTCTGGTAGCAGACATTTAGAGTAAAACCAAGACAAATACAGAGGAAAATTTTGTCTCAAGTCTTCCTGGTCTTGAAAATAGGCCCATTGGGACTGGAAGTCATACCTGCATTTTTACTATACCTTTGATATATTCTCCTAGAATGAGCTTCTGGGAGATATTTGACTGATCCAAACTCCACATACTCTGATTCACTCTACTTTGATCAAGCCTTTCCACTATACACAGAGTTGTGAGCAAGAGTGTGGAAATGGACAAGTCTTACTTACCTGTGAACCAGTCAAGATAGGGGTCATTTTGACTATCTCTTAACTCTCTGAAACCTAGATGGCTTGGCGTCTGTTAGTGACAAATGACCATCTGTGGAGAAGAAAAAGTGGCTCTCCTGGAGCATGTTCATTCTGTTGCAGCAGCCTTGACAGCAGCCCACACAGCTGAGGTGCATCATTTCCCGAATATATGCCTGATCCTCTACGCACTGTTGAGAGCCTCACACTGACTGGGTTAGCTGACTGAGAGTTAAACAATGGTAAAGGGAGATTAACCTCTCTGCAAGCAGAGTAAAGTGAGATTAACCTCTCCTCAATTAATGGACACAAGGAGACCCTAAGCAGCTATGAAAGAAAACATTTCCATTGATAGATTTCATGTACCTATAATTATTTATTGGTAGTTCTTTATCTTTTTAATCCTCTTCTGCAGCGGTAAAAAGCATTTGGTCCGCTACTTAGAGTAGAAGTTTGGTACATATGTAAAGCAACTAGGATGTAAATCAGCACAGGATGCAGTTCATATATTTACACAGGGCTGGTCATCTGGAAGGAATTAAATAATGTGGATTGGCAAATATTATATTATATGGCAAATCATTTTGGACCCTACAATTTTATTTTAAAGATCAAAAAACTCCACCACTTTTAAAACAACTTTTCATTTGATTCCATTTCTTTCAGTGGCAGATCCATTTGAAAGAGTCACATGAAGAAATTTCTAGTTTGAGCCCATCCAGCTGTAGATTCCGTGTCATGTAAAGTTTTATGTAACAGTAAAACCTAATTCTCCATTACTGCTACACTTGTACTTAGTTTGTCTTTCAGTAAAAATTTTAAAGCAAATGCCAAGCAATTTATTGGGATGACACAAACAATACAAGTGAACCTTAAGTGAGACGATCTTTATCAGCTTGCTAACAAGCATCTATCAATTTTTCTTCTCAGAAATTATGTAGCTAAAACATTTCATGTGCTTAAGAAACTTCTAGTACACCTATCCAACAATCAAAAAAAAAAAACAACCAGTCAAATTTAAAATAGAAGAGAAAAATTACACCTAACTTACCATTTTAACTATTTAAAGGATTTCTGTTTTCTTTTAAGTAGTTTTACACTCCACAGACTATGGAGTTTTCAAAAAACAGGAAAAGACCAGATTTTCTTGAGCCCTCTGGCAACTTGCTCAAAGTGAATTCAAAACATAACTTAAATCTCTGAACAATTCTGTGTTGCCAGATAGATAAATAAGTAGTACAGCAGGACTCAACACCTGCAGATGTATTCCCTCAAGTTTGTGGCTCTCTTCCACAAAACAAACATACTGCAAAATTGCCGCTACAGGTGTCCCACAAAATGCTTGCCTTCCCAGCTCCCTTACCTGCTGAGGAGTTGTCGAGGGTTTCCACTCCACACCACAGCCTAGGTGCTCAGCCTATTGCTAGGGGCAGGATTACACTGTTTATTTCAGTGTGAAAGTAATGTCAACCACCACAACTAGTAAGGCAGAAAGGGTATTGACCTCCCTGCCGTCCCACTTGTTCTGTGGGCACATGACAAGGCTTTAGACGTACAGAACAGTACCAAGTAACTTGGGTGTTCATAGCACAGATGGCAAGCACAGCAGCTTTTTTTCCTTGGGATGGTGTGCAATGGTAGAAGACTAGGGCTGTAAGGGACCTAAATCTAAATAACTAGTTTATTCATCTGCCCCAAGGCAGGATCTAATGCACTACTGCAACACTGACAGATGTTTATCTAACTCTAATGCATTATTAAAAGCTACTGGTATCAGGCAAGCCACAACAACCAGAAAAAATATTCCTATGCTCTGTTATACTTTAAGCAAAAATTTTTAGCAACATATTTTGCCAGAAGCTTTATCACCATCTTTCTCACTGCAATTAAAGTCAAATTTAAACAGTCTTGTTAATACATCCCACTCATTTTCAGGAAACATAAAATTTTCCAGAAGGGAAATTAAGTTAACTTTACTTCAGTAGGGCACAGAGATACCGAGAGGCTATGCTGGGTTCCTCAATGATCCCTTTTTCTTGTTTGGGAAGGAATTTGCCTTAGAAGGTACCAGAAGAGGACGACTGCCACTCTGAGTTATTAGTTTCAGTTATTTACTGATAAATGTAGGGACTATTTTTAGGGTTTTCCTTGCAAAATAGCTCAACTATTGTCTAAATAAAAGGAGTTAAGTTATATGCTTTAGAAAGTGTTAGCAGAGATACCTAGCATCCTCAGTAGTAGAACACAGGCAAGAAATATACTACTCATTGCAAACACCTACCTGAGTAGCTGGCCTTTGTGCTTCTGAAAGCAGCTCCTACAATGTCAGACACAGATACAGTGTTTATTAATTGGTTGAAATGCTACCTGTACTGGTGGGGGACATGCAGGAAGCGCATTGGATAATTATGTCTTCATTGCTTCCTAACTGGTTTCTAGATAACTTCCATCTGGAGCCCAGAGGGTAGCCACCCCCTGCCTCACTGATTTGCTGGAGGGGATATATTGGCTCATTGGTACAAGATTTTTCCATGTAGAAGATAGAAATGGGAGAAAATTAATGTGGTGCTTGGACTAACCACACAATGAAGGCACATTTAGTGTGAGCTCTGCTATTACTGTACTTCATCAGACCCATTCAAATGAATGAATGCCTTAAAGTTATATATAATCTTGTTTTATACCTGTTTTCATATCATACACCTTTTCTAAATCACTAACTTGTCCCTATAACAGGCCTATAATATTTGAGTTTATAACTGTACAACCCTGTAAGTTTTAGCTTTCCAGGAGATGGAAGACAGTAATCAATATAAAACAAACAATTCCAGAGGACACCATGATCCTACCCTCTGACTCTGAAGCTTTGTAGAGACAATAGGTGAAGAAATGCCTGCCTTTAGGCTGTAATTTTAAAAAAAAGTACCAAAGCATGTCTGAGACCAGTGCATTTTGTTTCCCGTCAAACCTCCCTTTGCAATCCAATACAATTTTATTTTAAGCATTCACCTCTTGCATTGGGAAAGTTGCTGATTTCCACTGCAGTGCAAGGAGAAACATAAACATAGGCAATCAAGCAAAAATGTTATCTGCTTGGATTTGTGATGGCCAATAAAGTAATTAAGAGCATAGCTGTTAGCAACCAGTTGGAACTAGTTTGAAGTGACCCCTGCAATCAGAAGCATAGACAAGGAAGATAGGAAACAGAGAGAAACTAGAGGTTTTCAGCTGTCAGTGGAAAATAAATTACAGAATCACAGAATCATTATGGTTGGAAAGGACCTCCAGGGTCATCAAGTCCAACCTTTGTCCTAGCATCTCTCTAACCACTACACCATATCCTCAAGCGCCGCATCTATTTGTTCTTTAAACACCTCCAGGGATGGTGACTCCACCACCTCCCTGGGCAGTCTATTCCAGTGCCTAACTACCCTCTCAGTGAAGAATTTCTTTCTAATATCTAATCTAACCCCCCCCTGACGCAACTTGAGACCATTTCCCCTCCTCCTATAATTACTAATCTGAGAGAACAGACTAACACCAGCCTTGCTACAACCTCCTTTTAGGTAGTTGTAGAGGGCAATAAGGTCTCCTCTCAGTCTCCTCTTCTCTAGACTAAAGCCCAGTTCCCTCAGCCGCTCCTCACAGGGCATGCTCTCCAGCCCTTTCACCAGCTTTGTTGCCCTTCTCTGTACCTGCTGCAGCACCTCAATGTCCTTCTTGTACTGTGGTGACCAAAACT
>VZZY01006936.1:12045-44289 GCA_013400335.1 Eurystomus gularis | reverse complement strand
CCCTCTGGGCTCAGCCATCCAGCCAGTTTCTAACCCAGCGAAGAGTCCTCCTGTCTATACCATGAGCTGCCAGCTTCTCCAGCAAAATGCTGTGGGAAACGGTGTCAAATGCCTTACTGAAGTCCAGGTAGACAACATCTACCGCCTTGCCCTCATCCACTAGGCAGGTCACCTGATCATAGAAGGAGATCAGGTTGATTAAACAGGACTTGCCCTTCATGAACCCACGTTGGCTGGGCCTGATCCCCTGTTGTCCTGCACTTGCTGTGTGATCACCCCCAAGATGAATTGTTCCATAACCTTTCCTGGGACCGAGGTCAGGCTGACAGGCCTGTAGTTCCCCAGATCATCCTTCCTTCCCTTCTTATAGATGGGTGTCACATTGGCAACTCTCCAGTCATCCGAGACCTCCCCAGTTGACCAGGATTGCTGATAAATGATGGAGAGAGGCTTGGCAAGTTCCTCTGCCAGCTCAAATTGGTTGGTTCTACCCCTTTACACTAAGTTGTTGAGCAGGCACATCTTATGCTCCCCAGCCAGCCATGCAGGCTGCAGTAAAGCAATGATTTAGGGACTTCCCATTTTCCCTCATCAAAATTTTAATCTTCAGAATAACATATTTGCTGCAAAAGTCATGAGAAGGGAACAGAGAAAGCAGCTGGTTAGAGACCCAGGCTGTTGGAAAACACCTGCATGACGATGTGGATACATGCACACTTCCTCATTTTTTATTCAGTATCTGAAAAAACATTCATTGCCTCTGGAAGAATATTGTGACACATCTTTTTATCAGTCTCCTGGGCCAAAAGAGTAAGGGAGGCAATACACTCTTTAACACTGAATCTATTGATTAAGTCTTGCATTCTGACCAGGAAAACGTGTTGAAACAATAACATTTTAGGGATGTAACCTTAATTAGAGTCAATAAAATGACACTGACCAGTGAAAAATGCTTTTCTTTGGAGAATCCTGGTAGGAACTTGGTGTGAGCTAGGGTCAAGCTAATATGTCAAAGTGGCATTTGCCATGCTGTGTGCTGCCTTCTGGGAGCAGCCTTACCCCCAAAAGGCAAAGAGCTGACCACTGTGAACGTAAAATTAGTGGAAAAGGAAACATTTAATGATGTCAAAACCACTCACAGAACAAGTACAGTAGCAACATCCTGTTCGTTTAAGTAAACCTCTACAAAGATCACTTTTTAGAATGAAGAAGAGCTTTCCAAGGAACAGTAAGAGTTCAGTGGGTTTGGAGAGATTAAAGGCAAGGGTACTAACCAGTTGCGACAGCTGGCAGTGTGAAGTGGATATGTACTTTTACTAGGAACTGAACTGAAACTAGCGTTTCCTTTACTAAGTCACTCAACTAGCCATAGTTCAAAGTATGACACAGAAGTAGAATTGTCGGAGCATGTTAACAGTCCTAGAGCTGTTACCTGGATTTCAGCATCCCATTTCCACTACAATAAACAAATTCATAATGTTTTAAGACCGAAAGAGAAAACTGTGGTAGTAGAATCTGATCCCTACCATCACTCTCTCCTGTAAGAGTTTTTGTTGAGGCTGAAGCAAGTGCATACTTCAAAAAATCTCTGCAACCTTGATTTGAATATTTCTAGTTTACAGGGTATCCACTCCCATCAACAGACAGCTTATTTCAGTGACCAATCATTCTCACCATTAAAATTAGTATGTCATCACTATCCTGAACTAACCTAGACTTAACTCCCAGATATTTATTCTTATTATATCTCAATCCATAAAACTGAAGAGTGCTATTCTTATCAAATTCTGGTTTCCGCAGTGAAATCTTAATATGTGGCTTGGCATCAAGTTTGGAGATATCTGCAATACTGTTACAATGATGTTGGCTGCTATTTGTTATGTTCCTGACTGGAGGAAAATGAAGAAGTATGGGAGTGAGTAAGCAGTTTCTGGAAGTCAGTATGAAGCAAACCCCAGAATTGTTCTGAGAAAAAAAAACCCAAATGCTGGTAATTCACTAACAAATCAAAATGATATTCAACTTTAGCTTTGTCAGAACAAAATGACTGACGCTGTGAGGCTGCCCATGACTCTGGGTACCCACCATTAATCTAAAAAGAAAGTCAGGTGGCCATTAGCCTCAGGAACAATAGTTTGAAGTAAAGGGTACAAGACTTGTTGCCCTGAAGCCAGCTGCCTAGGGAAGGCATCTTACCTTCATTAGCTGAATAGCTGACCACTGATAGCACCTGACTTAGGTTAGAGGCAGCAAGGAAATAGTTCCTATGCTGCTTTCAGAACTGGGTAAAACAGGAGACTGCCTGTCCATTAAAGTACAAGAAAAGGGCTTTGAGTCACAGGAAAAACAGGCTGAAAAGCAAGGGAAGTTGGTAAATGTTCATGACATTTCTATGTCATGTAGCCTTGTTGTGTGTCTAAATAAGCATTTAGGGTCCAAATTTCAGAGGCACTTTAGAAAAAAACATCATGAAGTAGGTAATCTAATGTGCAGCACTTGAAAAGATAACTGTTCCACAAAGTGAATTCTTAATAAATACCTAGGTCGCTACATTAAACTTCTACTTATATTGTGTGAGATACTTCAGGTAAGGAAAAAACGGTCCTATTTTTCTAAAGATTAGTTAGGCAGTAGAATAAACAGAAGTTTGGCTTATAAGTTGAGAGCTAACTGCACAGCATAAAGCTTAATGAATTTAAAATGAAGACCAATTAAATGCACTCTTACCTCAGGAAATCATTTTCATCTTAAATAATAATAGCACCAGATCTGATTGCATTTATAGCTGTTTTCTTTGTCCAGTACTGATAGTTCTTCAACTTTTATGGTAAGATGTATAACAGCGAAGCTTTTCGTTTGTTTTCCAGCTGTGGGGATCACGTAATTAGAAGAGCATACAACCTTTCTGCAAAATAATAGTAGATTACTTGTATTACTAATTGAATAGCAATAGTTAAAAATGTGATCAAAGTGGATTTAAACATAAAGGATACAAAAAAGCCTCAACTTACTGTTAGAGAGTAAATGAAAAAAAAAAAAAAGGAAAGATATAGTGCACCTGACTCATGCCTGTCATGGGTGAGACAGAGCAAACAACAACCTATAGTGAATCTGGATACTGGCTTCTAGTTAAGAAAAAACTGATTATTTCACATGCTCATACTCTCCCATCACCACTATCTTCCCCTAGGTCTTGACCTCCCTCCCCAGGTGGGAGATCCCTCCTGGCTTGGGAAGGTCAGGCTGAAAGTCAGGCTGGTTCCTGCTGTGCAGCTGCATGCAGTTTTCAGTCTGAAATCTTACCAGCCTCTTCCTGGGCACCCCCTGCCTCTATTGATCTCCCTGGTTTCCAAGATCTTCCTTCAGCTGGGATGTTCAGATATTCACACGTACACTCACAGGTACACAATTACCTGTTGCCTACAAAACCCCTTCCTGCCTTACAGGGTTGGTTTTTTTTTTTAACTCACAACAATGACTATTTATTTGATGTTTGTGACTGGACATATTGCTAAGCTAGGAAAGAACCTCAGAGATTTTCAGCAGCATCTAATTGCCCTAAAAGTGTCTGTGACTTTCCTACAATGGAGACATTCTTCACCAGAAAGGACTGCCTCAACTTCACAAATCAATACTGGATGACTTGGAACAAATTCAGAAACCCAACAGTGAAAAAGTATGCAGATAAAATTATACATGTTCAAGAGGTTAAAGCACTTCAGCTATGGAACTGCCCTGACGTGATCTATAGCTTAGCACCAATGAAGTGCTAGAGGAATGAAAGGTGGCAGTATGGCACCAATCTTCAACAAGGGCTCCCTGCCTGTCCTGAAAACCACTGAAAAAATTCCCAGCCGAAGAGAATGAGTAGTAAATATGGTATCTGTATCAGCATGACTTGTTCAAGGAAGTCATCCATCATATGGACAGAGTCAATGCTCAAGTGGTCAGTTTGTCACCTTCCAAAAAAGGTGAGAACAGTGCTCTGTATGAAAAGCCCTTCAGCTCTCTCGATTTGGAAGTAAAGATTCCCTCAAGGACCAATAACTGCTTAAAAAGTAGGAAAGAGAGCACTGAACTATATACAATGAGTTTTCACAGTGAAAAGGCAGTTGTCATGATCCTCCTGGGTTCAGTGCTAGGATATGTATTCTTCAACATATAAATAAATAACATGAAAAAGGCTAAAAAGTGACATAATTCAACAATTTCTGGATACTGATATCTAGTGCAGCCTGCAGCCCTGCGGCAGTGTGAACTGCTGCAGAAGGATTGCATGATGTTGAATATGAGCAGTAAAATGGCCAAATGAAAGTCAAGGATAATGAATGTATAGTGATGCACATATGGATAAAAACCCCACCAAACCCCACAACACCATACAGACTTGCCGATAAATTGTAAATTACTTATTTCCGTTCAGGAAAGAGCTCTTCCACCCACTGTAAATGCTTCTCTTGTAAGATCAGCTGGATTTTCCTGTAGGTGTTAAACAGGTGAAAACAGATGGTTTAGCCAAATAAAAGTCTCATAGCTGACACAACTGGGTGGCCTCCCTCCCCTTGCCCCCCCCCCTTCTTAATTCTTTCTTTCATTCCTCCTCCTATTCAGCCTTCGCTGCTCTTTTCTCCCACATCCTCTGATCTCAAGTGCGTGATGCCTCTGTCTGGCTCTGCAACTTGACTGATATAAGGTAAGCCAGCTCAACTCATCAAAGACAAAGGCACTTCTTTTTACTCTCAAGTGACTTTTCTGCCATTTCAGTGATTGGCTTACTGTGTGTCTGGACAAGCACCAGAAATGCACAGGCAGGCTGAGGTTTATAAATCCAGGAGCTGGGGTTGCAGAAGCTGAAAGAAAGAGCAGGACCTTTCCCTCTTGGCAGTAGCGAGCTGTTATTTTGGCTCAAGCTGCATTGTGAAACCAAAGCTGGTGCTCATTTCTAAGCATCTGCTACTGGCCCTGGACAGCAAATTACGTCAATTAATCTTTATTCTGATGCTGTGCTGACATTCTTATATTCAGTGAGTCAGACTTTGAAAGCAATATGGATAGTTAACTTCAAGCAATGTAGATAATTCTGTGAACACCGTCCCAGAACTTCAGTAGTCTTCTCCCATTAAATAATCATTAAGGTAATAGATCTTCCAGCTCTTCTCCCTGTTTAACAAATCATGAAGAAATTTAACTACCAAAGTCTACCATAAACTTTATATATATGCACAGATATTTTTTGATCTCACAATTCTTTCCTTGTCTTAAAGTGGAATGCATCCATCTTTATCATATTTTTTTTCTTGAGCAAGGAAATAAACATGTTATAGCCACAGCAGAAATGTTACAACTGAACCCATTCTGCCATTTTGGAAATAAAATGATTTCACCATTATGGTGAAGTCCCATTTGTTGCAAAACTTGTCAAGGAATAAAATGCTTTAGGGATTTATGGTCTGAGTCATACTTTCATAAAACTACCACAAAATGGCATCCAAAGAGCACTCAGAGATGAATCCGTTTTAACTTTTGAAATAATACAGCCTGAAAAGAGATGACTCTACCTGGAAACTATCTTGAGCTGGGCTATGTCTCTACCCTAATCAGATGTGTTAGATCCAAATGTGGAAATACAATGGCCAATCAGTCAACTCCTCAACTTGGAATGAATACATGGCCAGCAATAGAAAGCGTCATTTACAGATGTTACCTTCAGGACATACAAATGCAGCAAAAAAACTGCACAAGCTTGAACGTTTAAACTCAAGAAAGCCCAAGAAATAAAGAGTCTCTGCTCGCACAAACTCATGTTTCTAAGAATAAGCCAACTTGCATTACTGTTACTGTGAGAGATAATAAAACTCATGAGGTCCACGCAGAGAGCACAAGAAATGTGAACATATACAATACTGAGATTTTTGATTGCTTACTCTCTAAAATAATACAAAACATTTAGCAGATGTGCTAGCTCAGCTGTTGCTAATGAACACATTTTAAAGTCAATCAAATTTGGTCCACTTAACAAATATTTGCTTTGGTAACTTTGTGCTTGTGAGTGTTTTCTGTACAATTTCTTTGCTCTGGAATTCCTATAACCATACCAAACAAGCAGTATGTATATGCTTGCTCATATAGCTTGGCCAAAAACATTTTAAGCTGTGTCACACTTCCGTTCCAGCAGCATAGCTGTATCTAGGTTGAATGTAAATATAGCAAGACCTATATACACCGATTGATTTCTGTGCAAACAGGAGGTCCGTAAAGTCAGGATGCCAGCCTGTCTTAGATAGGAAACTGTTGCTCTTTAAACAAGCATTACAGTTCACTGTGGCAACCCTCAGAGAAAAACAACAGCCATTGCCAGCCAACAGATTTGTTAAACATTCTTCATCTTCCTGGTCTAAGTGGAACTACGAAAGTGCATTACTATAAATATTTGCATTTAATATATTACATCATCCTGGAAAAATGGTCATGAATAAATACCAGTCTAAGCACTAACTCTATTCTTCTAGTTTACAGCAAGAAAAAGACACAATCTCGTGTTTTTCTTTTCAAATATCCTTGCTCTGCAGAAGCACAGGCAGCCAGCTTGTGAAGCCATGGTTAAAAAATAGGAAGGAGGGGGGCAGCTCATGACCAGCACCTGGTGCACGTGTCTGGAGCTGAGGTGGTGCAGCGCTGCCCTGGCTCCCACCGTCTGTTTGACCTTGGGCAAACTGCTGCCTTTTTCCAGCCTCTATTTTCTCTCCTGTCTTGTGTTTCCCTTCAATACGTAAGGTGTGTGATCAAAGGTGCAAAAGTTAAGCACAAAGATTAAAATTTGGGCGTTTAGTTCAGTGTAACTGAAAAGTGCATTTTATGTCAAGGATTCACAGCTTCACAACTAGGCACTACCTCTGGTAAACCCAGCCTTAAAATGATTTGGCAAAGTCCTAGAAAGCAGTTTGCATAGCAGCATAGCATTGCTTAAGACAGATAAGTGATTTAATTCTCTATTTGAAGCGAAGTCTCAATTTAATGAGACTTTGCAAATTACAACTTTAAAAAAGGGCATCTGTGCAAGCTGGCAGTTCAGCATATGGATGCTGGGGGAAGGACAGCTATTTTCAATGTCTGTAAAAGCTGATACCAGAAGTTGGTTATGAAATGTGTGTCTGAATTGTTGGTCTAAACAGAGCAGAAGCTGTTGGTCTGGTGGTGGGTTGTACAGGTTCTGTATCCAGAAGCGAGTGGAAGGATTCATTGCCCAGCTTCTGCACTGAGAAATAACAATTAAGGTGCAGCAGGAGTGATTAAAGGACAACACCAGACAATAGCAGGAGAGAAAATGTTGCCCACTGATATAGAAAGCATTACTTCTTTCTTCACGACACCTTAAAGAACATTTTTCTGTGGAATCCTGGAGGGAAAGAATGATCCTCTGGGTGTTTTTGAACAGCAGTGATGTTGTAGCTTTACTGGCCAGAGAGAGTAAGCTTTGGAGGAGAACTAACATCATTCATCAGAGCAGATACAAAACCTTTTCAAGTACAGTATCACCTGTAGTGTCTCAGAACCTGACGGCACATCTGATTTTTCCAAATATATCAGCAAGGCTAGTAAAAGATGCTGCCTCTCCCTACCGATCTTGCTTTCCGGGAAATACTGTTCTGTAGTTACCTAACATAACGAGTTAGATGACAAACTATCAAAAGAGTGAGGCATAGGGAAGTTCTTGTACCACAAATGAATAGCACAAGAGGAAGAGGATAACTGCTGACAGACACACTAACTTTTCCCTTCTTAGTGTTTAAGAAACACATCTGTTATGCTTTCACTCCCACATTTACTGGATGCACTGGATGTGACCCAAGTTTGACAGAAAGCATAATTTTACTTTGTGTAAAGCAGATGTGAATGTCAGAAAGAAGAGTATTCTTAAACTAAATAAGATACTCCAGTCAGTGCTAAGCTAAGCAGCCCCTCTCTTTGGGTATCAGTAAAGTTATGGCAGTTTGTCATATGAATATGATTCGTCTCCTTTCTCCAGACATTGCCTTATAGAACTAATTCAAGAACACAGTGATCAATACTAACATCAGTCATTATAATTATTCCATGAAAGCAGACGCACAACATTTACCACATTGGCTGAACGGAGGGACTTCCCGCTGGGGCAGGGAGACTAATGACTGAGATCAGAAGGTAAGCATAGGACACTAGCAAGCCAACAAGGGGAACAAAAAATTAGAACAAAAATTGAAAGGTTAAAAAGCAATTAGTATAAGCACAATCAAAACCAGTTTGCCTGTTTAATTGCCTGCTGATCCCATTTCTTTCTGACCAATGCAAGAGGCCACATACTATGCCAGTGCAGATGTATTGCACCCAGGAGTATGTCCGTTATCTTAATCACAGCCCTTTCTCGTTGTTGAAATGCATGCTGTTAAGTGGTCTCTGACAAACCCTTGAAAAAGCCCTCCCTAAACAAGCACAATGTGATAAGAAACCAAATTCAATTCTCCTTTATGACTGATTCTCCTTCAACCTCTATCATCTTTGAAGGAGATATTGGAGTAGCTAAAGCTACTTGCTAATCTCACCACCTTCTGAAAGCAGACTCTAAAACTTCTCTTTTCAAAACAGTCCTAATCTCTGAAAATTGCTATCAAAAACTGCAGTAAAACAGCCATTCATCCATTCTCAGCTCTTGTCACAGTAACTCAGAAAGATATATAGCCATGCTGAAGTGTTGAAAGCAAGCCATCTGCATGAAAAACTTGCGCTATTTTCTTTGTCTGAAATAATGCCTGCTTCTATTTTCTTAGTTGTTCTGTGTGCATGCCTATATGTGGTTTTTAATAGCACTTGCTTGAAATGGGTGTAGAAGAAAAGGTATCTCAAGCATAAGGCTTGAGAATAAGGTCACTAAGCATATTCACCCTTTTTGCCCCAAAAGGCAAACTTCTTAACAGTGTGGTCATTGCCAGGAAAGTGTCAGACTTGGTATTTTTTTGACATAAAAATAAATAGATTTATAAGCTTTTTAATTCTTATTTCATCCAGTTTCTGTTCCCTCTCTCCTGCTTCTATCTTGTCTACTGTTCTTATGCCTCCACTTCCTCCTCCTTTTTGTTCCATACAAGACTAGCTTTTCCTGCCTAATTTCTCTGGATCTCTTGAGCTAAATCTGCTTCTAGAATATTCTGAAAATAATCTATTCTGAAAATAATTTATCTAAAATTTTAAATTCTACCCTTGAATATAGTTCTTGATGCTGGCACAGATGTTCTCCAAATCCCCATTTTAAAGAAATAAGGATAGGTGGAAGAGTTAACAAAATAATTGCAATACAATGCTACTGTTCTGTCAGGAAGGGAGGTGCTGCAAAGAAGCAGGAATTGCCGTTTTAAGGGACAACTTGCATTGTATTTTTGGTAAGAAAAGGAACCACAACTGTCTCAGCATGACTGTACTGACTTCAAAGCAAGCCAAATGACGAATTATTATAATTTAGTCTCACAAAAAATGCATTTGAGGATCACCCTCACTGTGCACAACCCAGATGTCCAACGTCCCTTCCCTGAAAAAAATTGCAAGTGTTCTATTATTAGTAAAGGGCAGCGGCAGCAGCCTCTAACAGAGCTGGGAGAGGAGCGCTGGCAGGGCTAGAAAGGTAGTGTCTGTAGCTGGACCCATTTGCTAGCTCATCAGCAAGCCTGGCCAGGACTTGCACAGCTTTGTGGACTAGCAGCCTGAAGGGACAAGCTCCATAAAGTTGCAACAACAAAACTGTTCAGTGCTTATTTAAGCACAACTTCTGCCTCTGAGGCAGAGTCTGAGAGCTCCCCAGGGAAAACCTATTTACATATTTGAGTGATACATCACTCAGTTATGTGAACATTTCTCAGGACTGTAAATCTGGTAGCTAGTCTAAATCTGTGATCCCACTGTGTTTTTTTAGCTTTTTCCCTGATACAGGCAGAGAAAAATTTAAATAGATAAACCCTGTTAAAAGCAGCTATTTCTTCTACCGCAGAAGCAGAAACAGTAGCAAGATAAGCTGTAATTTTTTATCCAGATGGTGGAGAAGTTTGTGACTGTTTTTAGCTCTTGGACCGCAGACCATAGGCTTTGAAGACTTGCAGTCCCACACACCTCTCCCTCTGAAAAATGAAGGAAAAAAATTTTGTTGTTCTGTCTTCTGGTCAACAAGGCTGGTTTCAGTCATCAAAGCAACATATGTTTATGAGAGAGCCCAAGTCCAGTCAATTAGAGATTTGAGGGATCAATGTAAAGACTTTTGGTATCAAGTCATATGGAATGGAAAGCCAATGTATTCTTTAAATCACAGGACCCAGAACTTATAGGAAAGGTCTCTGGGCATACGTGCTATACATACCTTATGCTGCACTGGACTGGGGGACTCTGACACATAAATATGGGATTGTTGGGAGAGGAATATTGTTCAGCCTGGAGAAGAGAAGGCTCCGGGGGGACCTTATACAGGCAGGGGAAGGTCTGTTCACAAGGATTTGTAGTGATAGGACAAGGAGTAATGGTTTTAAGCTAGAAAAAGATAGATTTAGGCTGGATATTAGGAAAAAGTTCTTTAACATGAGCGTCATAGAGCACTGGAACAGGCTGCCCAGAGAGGTGGTGGAGGCCCCATCCCTGGAGTCACTCAAGGTCAGGCTCAATGAAGCTCTGAGCAACCTGACCTAGGTAGATGTCCCTACCTGTGTAGGGAGGTTGGACTAGATGACCTCTAGAGGTCCCTTCCAGCCTGAAACATTCTATGATTCACATGGGGTAAGAAAACAGTCGTGGCAGTTTATCAGCAACAGCATTCTGTAGAAATGCACTTCCAGCAAAGGGACAGAAGCAGGCTCTTCCTCCTACACCCTTTGCAGGAACCAAGTTTTAACAAAATAACCTTTTTTTTTTTTGTGACTAAAGTGGAAACCTGGACAGCTGTGATTCAAATGCAGGCTCAGAGATGTGGTTCATAAACATGAGTGTTGTTTTCCTCAGTGCTGCAAGAGCAAAGAGCGCTGGGACACAGTAAGAACAAGCACCAATACTGCACAACGCAACAAGACTGCACCAGCTGCCTTCTTGTGAACAGAAGAACAGGGTGGAAACCCTCAATATCTCCAAAATGTGAAGGAGTTACCATAGACCCTCTGTGGGGTGTACAAACACCTCTACAGACCTTCATGAAAATGCTTTCCTGTGGAAGCAGATTTCTCCTTTTACTTCAGAACAAACACAGAGGACATTGAGCTCTACACAAAGCCATTAGCATTCAGTGCCAGGCCCTACTGCTGCTCTGGAGTGCAGAGGGAAAGATCATGCACCTTTCTTATGGCTGATGACTTGTTTCCAGCAAGGGTACTGCTGTTGATAAACTACTCAGTACCATTGTCCAAACCTCCACACTCTGTGTCTCTACTCAGGGCTCCTTCTCTCCCCATAAAAGTGCAGCCCAGGATGCAGGGCAGGAGAGCTGATGAAATGATCAGATTACCACAAGACAGGGGGAGAGCGGGTGGAATTATAAACACTAGCAGACATTGAGAGGAGACATAAAGTCATGAACTGAAGTAGCTTTAGTTTCTAGCTACTAGCAATATGAAGTTATTCTGGCAAGACCAAAATTACAGCTCAGGCAGACTATCGCAGGAAATCCATTATTACTGGAGAGAGGAGGAATTGGAAATAGCAGCCTGCAAGCACTTCTGTGAGGTAACTAAGGGTCGGCTTGTGATAGGTTTCACCGTGTGACTTGAGCGGAGAGAGAGACACACAGAGAAAGCGAAATGAAGTGTGAAAGCAGCAGAGCAGAGCAAAGCCAGAAGGCTGTGAGGCGTGCACCCACCAGAGCTCTCCTCAGGCGCTTGACTGTGGCTCTCTGGGGTCTGGCTTCCCTCTGTTTCTGCCTTGTTACGTTTCTGTCTTCCACTTACTCACAAAGAAGCAGCAGGTGTTTATCAAGGAAGCAGTTATCCCTGGAGAACATAATCAAATATAGGGATATGAAGACCATGCCTGAAAAAAAATAAGAAGAAAGAATCAAGGAGGTAAAGAGGCTGAAAGGGAGGAATAAACACACTTTAAAATCCGAAGTATCCATTTATCCAGCAAAAGCATACATGGTCTTCTGTCTACATACCCAGCTCTCCCCAGGAGGTATAATGATATAACTCCCAGCTGTGACCTTGGCAAATCACTTTATTTGGCTGAGTCTCTCTCTGCTAACTGGAGATGGCCGCTGGCATACTTCTTTCATCACGTGGTTTGATTCACCTGGTCAGGGTGTAAACTTTGATGTGCAGGAACACTCATGCTCTCATTCTGCTCATGAACCATGTCTAGCAATGTTCAGAGGCCCCCTGCCTCTGCAAGAGCCCCCACGAGCTATGGTAACTAAATCAATGCGTGTGTTGGTTTGAATGTTCTTGTTACCCTTGCAGCAGCAAGTCCAGCAGCTGCAGCAGTGGGATGTGTCTCTTGAGGGTGCTCTGAAGCTGTTAATACCAAAGCAGAGGAGAAAATATATTTAAGGATAAATGAACTTGCATCTTCAAAAGTTCCTAGCAAGGAAGTAACCTTGAGCACTGTGTCCAGTTTTGGGTGCTACAGTATAAGAATGACATTGAGGTGCTGGAGTGGGTGCAGAGAAAGGCAAGGAAGCTGGTGAGACGTCTGGAGAATATATCATATGAGGAGCGCCTGAGGGAACTGGGATTGTTTAGCTTGCACAAGAGGAGGCTTAGAAGAGACCTCATTGCTCTTTACAGCTACCTAAAAGGAGGTTGTAGTGAGGCTGGTGTCAGTCTCTTCTCCCAAGTAACTAAAGACGGGACAAGCGGTAATGGCCTCAAGTTGCACCAGGGAGGTTTAAATTGGATATAAGGAAGAAGTTCTTTACTGAAAGAGTGGTTAGGCATTGGAACAGGCTGCCCAGGGAAGTGGTGGAGTCACCATCCCTGGAGGTGCCCAAAAAACAAGTAGATGTGGCACTTCGAGACATGGTCTAGGGGTTAGGGAGATGTTGGATGAAGGTCAGACTTGATGATCCTAGAGGTCTTTTCCAACCTAAATGATTCTGTGATTCTAAGAAGAATGAGCAAGAAGATCAAAAGCAACTGAAGTGGGTGAGGTATTAAGATCTTCTGAAGACACAGATCTAGGCCCAGAAGAAAGTTCAGGGTACCAAAAAGTAGCATTGTGATGTTCCCAGAGCAGATATCTGAACTAGGTGCCCCAATTTCTTGTACAGACCCTGGTGAGCTCAGTAGCTGTCTGTAACTATTTTATTTACAGCACTGTTGAGAGGAGGCTAGTATCATTATTCCCAGTTTACAAATAAGGAAACTGAGGCACACAGAGGAGAGATGACCAAGCCAAATATACAGCGTGATCCAGCTACAAGCTCACTCAAGCTTCTATTCTCTCACGTAAACAAAGGAAAGAGCCATGCTGTTCAGGGCTAGGCATGCACAACCCAAACTCCCTTTAGTTGGTTCATCAGCAACAAAAACTGCAATGTCATCAATACTGCTAATGTTTTCTGAAAGGTATTGTTTCAAAGGAGTAGGTAAAATGTTTTCTAAAATCAACCGAGTGCATTAATGAAGAAAAAAAAACATCTGGGACATATAAATTTTCATTCAGGTCAGAAATAGGTAGCGTTAATGCTTCTATATAAGCTGAGAAGGGGCGGAGTACAATCCTGCTAAGAGAGAGTCTTGTTATGATATTTGATTTAACAATTTCAAAGGGAAATGGAAGGTAAGGTGTTTTCATTTACTCCATATTTTTTATTCTGCAGTAATGCTATGAACATAGGAATTCCCAAACTTGCCCTGGTCTCCATGCAGTGTTGTATCTCAGAGGTTATAGATGGAGAACTTGGAAACAGAGGACTGCTTGGTGAAAACTGTTCTTTCACTAGATTCTGTGTGTTGCTGGTCTCCATTGTACTGGTTTCACTTACCTCTTATCAGAAGAGAGTTATCTATTCTGGCAGTATATGTAGATGTATAAACAGGAGCAGAGCTTTCAAAAATAGTGCTCTTAATTTTTTTTTTTTTCCTGGTATGCAAGCTGAAAAATACAGACACATTTCTGACTTTTAGTGCCAGTCAGCTGATTCAGAACTAGAGACAGACTTGAATTAGAACATTTACCCTTCAAAACCACCACTGTATCAATGTCATTTCATTGCCCTAGGATATTTTCCAGAATGACATGTGGTTTTGGATTTACAGATATATACACACACACACTTTTTTTCTTAGAAGGGGTTCACTATCTACACACTGTATATATGCCAGGAAAAGCATTCATTAGTGAAGATGCAAATGCTGAAAAATGAGTGGAAAATGAGGATATAATTGCTAGGGCTCCACTGCTTAAAGCCAAGCTGGAAGAGAGATATCAGTTTGCAAGTAATGCTAATGGTGCAGAAGATGGTGCCTTACGTGGAAGGACTCTAGGGAACAGCAGCAGTAGGTAGGGTGCTGGAGAGGCAATGAGGTTGCCTCTTCTAAAACCTCTCGATCTAAATTGCAATTGTTTTAATGCCTGTAACAGATTCCACAGTCAGGACAGGAACAAACAACCTACTCACTGTTTGCATCCCCTGAAGGTACTAGAGCAAACAACTCATTTTGATGTGGTTTCGCCTACAAACTTATCACCTTGGACCAGTATGTTACACACACAACATCACTCCCACAGAGAGATGTGATACTGACATGCTATTTCTGGGGTCCTGCCAGGGAGGTGCTGAATCAATTTTTTAGGAAAAAAAAGGGAGAGGTAATTGCACAATATGCAAAGGCTTTTGTAAGTTTCTCGAAAGGCTGAAGGATCCCCAGGGTTTTAGTTAAGCAGAGAGACAATGGGGAAAGCCATTTGAAATGCACAGGGGTATCAGTGCAGAATGGGAAATGAACTAACAGGAGCTATAGATCAGTGAAGGTTGCAACAGGAGGAAAAAAAAAAAAAGGAAACCCTAGATAATTATCCTTTCTTTCCTAATTAACCCTTGCTTTCAGTTTTCCAGCCTTAAGGGAGAATATGTTTGCAAGACAGATGCCAGATGATCCAGTTCAAGGTGTCCCATCACTTCTGAAGTACGAGCACGTTGCCTGAACTTGAGAATAAGTTGGCAACTACAACAAAATCTGCTGTCACTTATTTTTAGATCAAGAGAACGAGATACGTGACCACAAAGGAAACCCCACCTGCACGCTTCACATCTAAGGCTGAGGACACTTTTTTCTCTTAAAAGGTGCCACTCCTCTATGTCAGACCAACTTTGACAGGCTTTCAGAAAGTCAAGCTGCCCTTCGCAAGCCTGTGCAAACTCTCTACTGAGTAATAGTGAAACTTAAGTTTAGAACCTAGTTCTCACTGGTCTTTATAAAAGACAGCCTCTGGAACTGTGCTTTTCTATGATTTCTAACTGACCTCTATTTTTTTTCTTTCCTTTAAATGGCCTTATCTAGCAAAATCACTGAATTTTTTACTTACATGGAAGAGGAATTCCTACATGTCACAGAACGTCAGGAAGAATAGCTTGAACAGGACATAAAGCTGGACAAACAAGCTCTTTACAGCTGTCTACTTCTCAATCATTCCTCCCAGCCAAATCCTTCTGGCAGGATTTAAATTTCTTTGCCATATCTCAGACATATATTTCACAGAGCAGAAAGAATGAGAGGAAAATTAAATCCACACATTAAAGTGTTTCCCTGCTTGAGGAAGATATGCTACATTCACAGCAGAACAAGCAATTGATCACTGTGCATCACAGGACAGGATGAAGCTGCTGAATTAGTATTGAGCTGGAGTGTTCCTTCTCCTGCTAGGAAGCAAAGCTGCATTTCACAGATGTCATTTATAATGAGACACAAGATTTGTGTTCATCCACAGGTCAGGTCTTTAATGAGATTCACTTTCCTGGTCACAATGAAATGACTAGAGCTCTCCAGCTCTTGTATGTTAGCTCCTCAGCCACGGACCTTCCAAATGTCAAATGCAAAGTGCACAGCAAAGCACCCTATTGCTTTCCCTCATCAAAACTGATTCACTTGGGATATGGCACATGCTGTCACCCACAGAGCCATGAAGAGTGTGGAACTGGTGCGTGACCAAAAAGTGAGAGCTGCTGCAGAGCTGGGATACTGCCAGAGGATCTGTGTCTTCGAAAAGTGCTTCACTTGCCTGAAATCCTCACTAGAGAAATAAATGGTGTTGATGCACGGAGAAACTCGATACAACTCAGTTAAGAGTTTTATCAAGCAGGTATTTCTTTAATGCAGCGCTGGGGTAGCACTGGGGATCATCCACCATAAGTGCTCCACCCATCGAGTAAAATTACAGAGTATATGTATTGTAACACCATTCAAAATGCTGTACAAGAGAAGGCCTTTCCTAAGACTAAGGCTCTCTTTGCAAATACAGAGTTTGTAGCAAAGTAATATGAGATCTAAAAAATCCACTAAAATTAAAGAAAATAAACAAACTAAACCCCGAACTGGATGGTTGTGTAAATCAGTATAGGACTTTGTATTAGAGAGCTGTTAAGTTCTTCTAGTGCTCCAGACTGATTATATTAAGCAAAACCGCAAAATAATGCAATAGGAAGTTGAATTCAAGTTGTACCTTAATCCTTATCTTTCCTGATTTTTAAGTGATTTAACAATGTTCTTTAATGGTGCGTTTAGGGGCTCTGATAGGGTATTTGAATGTCATACCTTTTTGCTGAGTCCAAGCATTGCCTCTAATCCATACTCTGCCTGCAACCACTTTAATAATAGCACTTAAATAATTCATTGTGCACCTGCATGGAGGCTTCACATGATCCATTTTGGAGATGTCATCCAGAGTCACACAGTCCAACCCACTCACTCCTTTGTTACAGCCTTGGTGTCTGGGCCATCAGAAGCCAACAGTGTTGCCTGGCATCCTGCACAAAAACTTTCATGGGCTCAGACACTCAGCAGCTTTGTAGTCTTCTTCTTGATCTCTTACACAGGTACCGATGTCTGACCAGAGAAGGAATCAGGACAACTTAAGGGAAAGAAAGAAGCAGAATTAATGGAGCCCTAAACAAGACTATTTTAAGGTTTTACCTTAGAAAGTTCTGCCTCTCCATTTCAGTCTTTCATAATGTATCCTGAAGTTCCTAGGTGCGACTGACTCATGCAAAGGGACAGTCAAGTCACCAAAAAATGTTTTGAAACTGCCTTTTAAGTAATTCACTAACATTTAATACTGTTACTGATGACAGTGGCTGCATTCAAAAGGAGCTTTATCCACTACACCAAAAAGCAAAGTGAGGATACAGCAATATGAAGCTGGTTAATTTTTAAATAACTTTTTTTTTTCCATAGCTTTTGCTCCTGTGCTGCTTATTTCTATCGTTGGCTGAAATAAGAAGTGCTGAAATACATATAAATTAAGCTTCACTATTTCTAGCCAAGCCAAAAATACATGGAAACCAAAGCTTACCAAGCAACACTGTTCTCACTAAGTTCAGATGAAGATTAAATAAAGTAAAATCTTAAAGTCAGATTTTGTTTTCCTTGTTTTAGTAACTATGGGTATGAGATCTCTCAGACGCTTCAGGAAGTAATCCAGATTTCTTTTACCTACAGGAATAAAAATCATTAAAGGAACACCCATTGAAATAATAATAAATAACAATAATAATGGCTTTTAAAATACTGTATCCTTTTAAAAGCGAAAAACCCTAAAGCTCTGAGGTATTCTAAGATTTTCTGTTGCCTCCCCCCTGTTTGTTTCTTTTAATCTTACTTATATCAAAAACATCCATTTTAGCAGGTAGGACACTTTACCCTTCCCTAAAGCCCATTAACCAAGGAAGCCCTTGATGTAAAGGCAGTCCCTTCTTCACCATCAGGCTCATTTGACATCTTTTAGTGCCCCCCACAGAGGCCTTCTGCAAAAGTAAACTAAATGTCACCAACCTAACAGGAAGCAAAACAGCTAGCTTGGGATAAACAAGGTACCTATAGTACCTTTGAGATTTTCTGTGTGTGTTTTTAAGAGGGCTCTCTAAACATGAAAAGGGCATATCTCATAATAACTGAAACAGAGAACTTCCACTTCAGAGCCATCAGACATTTAATATAATAGCATTAACTATTCATTATGAGGATATATAGAACAGTTAGATAAATGATGAAATAACTTCTCAAGGTACCAAGCCAAGAATATTGGAAAAAACATTCTCCTCCACAGATCAACCACTGACTAACAAACCTGTGGTAGAAGGCCAAAATGCTCTCAGCTCACTGAAGACTGTATACGTATATGTAGGGTCTCACAGCCATTTTTCCTAGGTTATGAGAAATGGGTTTCCCATTTTTCTCTTTTTCTTTCCTTCCCCTCTCATCTCTCCCTTGATCCTCATCTCCTTTGTCAGCCTCAGAATGAAGAAATCTGTAATTAAAATGATCTAGCTGGGAGCTAAATGATCCAGAACATATAATATGTGGCATGGAACATATACACTAAAAAGTTACATTTTATCACATCAAGAGATTAGAGTTATCACAGGCAAGTACAGCATATTATTCTAGGAAGGAATATGTTACCACGATTATACTGTTAGGTATTGAAACAAGTGTTTTATGCGTTATCAGTTGACAAGCAAGGTGAGAAGATGCTTAAAATTAAGTACAGTTAAAAAAGTCTCACAGAGTCAAGGCTTTATCGTGTTTCCAGGCATTCTTAGAGTTGTGACTGTGTAATTTTTTTTGCAACTTAATAAAAACCTAGTAAGAATAAACAAAAAGCTGTAGATTTGCTTGCAGTGTAATAAAGTTAAGAATTAACTGATATTTGGTTGCAAGTACAGGAGAAATGACCTTTCTGATTATTCACAGCTCATCTTTTTCTCCCTAATAATGTAGGCATAGCTCATGGAAGCTACTTTTATGTTGCTATGCTTATTTATATTAGAGCCCCTTGAGAACATATTTATTTGTAACTGGGATTGCTCTTCAGGAAATAAAATATCCACCAACCTCCTGGATTGCTTGTACCTCACTGTCTTGTCTCTCCAGCAGACACTGCGGTGGTTGAAGTCTCTCATGACGACTAGGGTCTCGATCAGGAGGTTTCTTGAAGTTACATGAAGAAGGTCTCACCTCCTCCTTCCTGATCAGATGGGCTGCAGCAGACACCCACCACGACTTTGCCTATGTTGATCTCTAATCCTGACACATAAACTCTTGACTGACTTCTCTGTCCTATGGCAGAACTGCATGCATTCCCACTGTCCTCTCACATAACAGGCAACTCCTCACCTCACCATTCTGCTCTGTTCTTTGCAAAAAGCCAGTACCCATCCATTGAGGCATGTCCCTGTGATCCCAGTGAGATCATTGTTTTGCAACTATTGCCAGACATCTAGTTTCCCTTGTTTGCTCCCCATGCTGCCTAGAGTTCCCCTGGAGCTGAGTTTAATCCCCAGCACTAATGCCTCTGCAAATACTTTGCAGCCCCATCCCTGAAATGTGTGTGCTGTATGTTTGCTCTTCTGGAACACCTGGATAACTAACATTGAACCAGAGTGGCCACATCCACCTTCCCTGCACCCTTGCAGTTACAGAAGTGTATCTATTGCACATTATTGTGCTTCTATTGCAACTGAACTGTGTTTTCCCAAAGAAGTTTAAACAGGTGCCTTTGCAAACCCCTTCTGTCTCTGCTGTTTTGCCTCCTCTTGCACTTGTACATGGGTGTTGACATAATGTTTGACAAGATATTGTATAACCCCTTAGACAAGTCTCTGGTCACTCTACAGTGATGACTGCAGCCAGTCGAGCCAGGGTGGTTTGTCAATGCCCTGTTCAAAGGCTGAGCTCTAAATACAGACTACGGGTTGGGTCTGGGCTGCTTAATCATTGCAAAGTGCTATTTAAAGTCATTGTTGTGATTGTGTTAACTGTAAAATAGACAACCTAGATTAAAACTGGAATCACCTTTGAACAACTCACTGAGCATGATTTGCACCACTGTAGCATATTTACAAAGGATTGCTTTTTCAGCTGCAACATTAGGATTGTTCTGTAATCAGCTGATTATAGCCTGTATTTGACTTGAAGACCTAAAAGGGAAGTCTATAATTCTACAACACATGAAGAAAAACTAAAATAATCAGGCAGAATTTTACAGATTTTCTACATGTATGAATTCAAACTATAAACAGATGAAACATTAACACTCCCTCAAAACGCAACATATAATCTGAATTTTTCTACAGGTCTAAGGGACCTCAGGAGATCTAGTCCAACCTCCATGAAAAACTTCAAACTACAAGCTGATGCAAATGCAGCTTTGCAACCAGGAGGCATGTGACCTCTAATGGACTTACATTTAGCCATTAAAGCTGATGAAGTAAATTTTGCCATATCGCATCTTTTGTTGGTTCTGTGGGGGTTTTTTTTTGGTTGTTTGTTCTGGTTTTTTTTTTGCTCAGGACGATAGCTGGACTGGTACAAAGGGTGGCTTTCCTACTGTAGCTATATTCACTCTTGCAGCATTTTGTAAGTATAGCACAGCAGTAGCCCTGGTAATGTAGACAGCAAAAATTATCATGTGTTTTCACATTTGAAAAATGTAAAGTTTACACATGGTCCATGATGATTTTCTTGTATTTGGTCATTGTTTTTTACAAATAAAAAATGATATTATTGGATTTGTACCTTAAGCACAAATAAATAAGAGAAAATAAATTATCCAGAAATGACATTTTTTTTTGGAAGTCAGGGAACAATAGCCTCATAGCAGAGAGGAAAAAGTCTACTGCAACCCAAAAGTGTTTATCAAGGGATACTGTAATACCCCAGGCCATGTTAGTTCAAATTAATGGGGCCTGTAAACACACTTTTCTTGATGTATCTTATTTATATCTGCTGAAGCTATATACAGCGGTAAAACATTGCCAGAAGTGGTACTCTGCAGAGAAATCTCTGATTAAGAAGTTAGAAAATTTTTCATAATTTCAATTAACTAAAATGAATGGGGAAAATCTCTAAAGCCAGTTGGCAAGCAGTTTATTTTGTATAAATCTCAATTTCCTTGGAGTAAAGATTCATTAATCAGCAATGCTACGTCATGAGTAAAAGGGAGAAAGGGAAAAAGTGTAAAACACCCAAGAAATAGTGTAGTAGGAAGTGACACTAAGTGTAGACATCAGGATCCTACTAGTTTTATCTAGTTTATACCCATTTTATCTTGTCCACCATAGTCACAGAGAAAGATGGCTTCCCTTCCTCTTTGCAAGAGTGTTTTACATATTGGGAGGTCTGACCTTTGGTCATTCTTGCTGCTCTCCTCTGTGTGAAGAATGTTCAGAGTTCATTTTGTGACTTTTGATTTCCCAGAGCCATTTGAAGTAGCAGTAGCTGTAGAACATGAGCTTGCTATAGCCCTTTTACCTGTTTGCATTGCATCAAAGAAGAAAAGAGAAGCCAGTCTTTTGCAGGGCTGCTAGACTCCACCATAATGCACTAAATAGATTGGTAGCAGCAAGCTTCAGGGGAACTTCAGATTGAGAATTTGGAGTGTGAACTTTTCTTCTATTTCTGTCCTTGATCATGATGCTTTTACCTCAAAGTGTCTGCTTCCTCTGTAAAACCTCCCACATGCAGAATGGTGCTTAAGAACCAGGCATTACTAAATATATTTTTCATCTGTTTGTCCATGATATCATTGTGGCGGTGAACTCTAGTAAGGATTACACATCATTCAAAGTGTTTGTTCAAGTTCTAAAGGACTGTCTAGTATATTCACAGAATGATAAATAATTGAAATACAAGACAGTCTGATGGCTTCTCACAGGCTGTTTGAACTGTTACGTGCTGGCAAACCTTGGATTTTCAGCTGCAATGGATTTCTGAAAAGTATTGCATAGATGCAAGTTCACTTTGCTCCTAGGCCTGCATTATTAACAATCTGTCCAAACTTAGTTTAGATCAAGATGAAGACATGTATTGAAGTTGCCTTAACAGTAGCTGGTAATTTGTTGTTTGTTACAAGAGGCAAGGGCAGGGATTCGATTAATTCATTCAGAAAAGGAATCAATTACTCCCCTAAGCATATGTTTACCCTTGTAAGGGGTTTATAGAGTAGGATGCTTCACAAGGACTTTGGGGAAAAATAGAACTTCTGTCTGCGTTTTAATTGCCTGTCTATTTACATGTTTGGGATGCTTGCATCCTCCGTTTCCTTTGAAGAGTCCAGAGCTCTGAAGGACTGTGAAGTTACAAGGTAATTGCTGATTGTTAAGGGACTATACTTCCTAAAAAAATTGCCCATATTGTTTCTTCTCTATTGCCCCTCCCACCAATATCTTATTGATTTTAAAAAGAAGCTTCTAGACAGAAAATGTTTAAACTCTCCAAATACTTTTTACAATCTCCTGCACAAGAAGCTATTGAAGAAACCTCTCAACCAGCACGGGGAAAAGTCATAGCACAGTTTAAAACCTGAGTGAGAGAATTAGACATAAGTAGCTATTTCTCAGTGCTGACAGAGGTTAATACTAGAGTGACATCAGGACCAGCCTGAGGACTGGTCCTTGTTTCTTCTCTCTAAGGATGGCTAAATACTGTCTCAGGCTTATCACATTTTGTTACTGCTGCTAGGCTATGTTTTCTGCTGTTTCAAATCTCTTCAGAACCAGGTGACCATTGGTGTTAATGCCAGAAAAGAGGCTGGGGCCCAGCCCAAAAATGGGAAAACCCCCTGCCTTTTCAGCAGCATTTGCTACTTCAACTGTTCCAAACTGCAGCATAAATGGTTTGTCCAAAGATCAAACAAAATCTGTCACACAGGAAAATCAGCTCTCCTGAATCTGGAGACAGACAATCATTTGGAACATCCTTCTTCTCAGCAGCGGAAAGCAATGAACAGCAATAATTTACTGGCTGTTCACTGTGTCTTTCTGTACTGTGGATATCTGTAACTCTCCCACTATGGGTGCAATGACAGCAACACACTTGTAAAAGCCCTGACAGCTTCCAGCCCTGTATCTTACACCACTTGCATAAGGATCCTTTACACCAGACCCCAATACGTTACATTTGAACAGAGATTTTCTTCCTCTGCTGTACTTCACAAAAGCTCATCAACCAAGGCCTGCAAGATTATATACCAAAAAGGTGTTTAGCAGTGCTTAAAGCAAACCTAGAGGTGACAGCTGTGAAAAATGAAGTCATTTGCAGCCAACCTACACAGGCAGTTCTGCCACCGCTAGCTAGAGGACGGGGAGCTGCCTCAAGGACAGGAGCCTAGCGGGAGAACCCAAAGCTTTGTCACACCAGATTAGCTAACCTTCAGCCAAATAGATTCATACTTCCCAGCCTCTACTGGGATTGCTTATTACAAAATGGAAAGAGATAAGTGCTTTTGTTGAAATATACATTTATCTTGGTTATTTCTGCATTAAGGATTACTGGATTGGGTGGCTGGTTCTCCCAACTTTTCTGTATAAGTGGTCCACATCGAAACAGAAGAAATTTTCACAACTTCCAACTAGCTATAAGTAAATAAATGAAACTTGGTCATTCCCAATGAGAAGAGACAGAGCCTGAAAGTGTAGAAATCCTGCGGAAAGTAGCACTGGCAATTTTTATTCACTTACATAGTGTCAATTTTAAACACACTTTTGCATTTTAGAAGGGCTGATGTGTTTGTCTGTTTCAGGAATAAACATTACAACTGCTTTCCTGTGCTTTTTGCAACACTATATTTCACAATGCTATTTCAGCTCCGCAGAATATAGTGGTTTTACAGTTCAAGATTTAATGGCACGATTTAGAAAGCAAATATTGTGCCCAAGAACTTCAAAGCCTCAACATTCACTTATTCAGCGTTCACGTATTTAAAATTGCAGCTAAAGTAAAACTAAATGAAAAAGCATAATGCATTAATTTGAAAACAGGTTCTAGTTAATACGCTCATGTTTAAACTCATTTCTTTTGCACTCTCCCAGGTTACAGCATAAAAAAGAACCCCAAACCTTTTTCAACTCTCATTTGACTATACTGAGTGAATGCCCTCTGGAGCAGAAAATTATTGGATTGTGTAAACCTGAATTTTAATAACATATGCATTGCAACAGAAACAATACGTTGCTTTCCTTTCCTATAGAGTAAAAAAATCTTTCTGCTGCCCTGACCATAAAGATAGCTTTCCTATAGGAATCATGGCTATGAATGCTGGCTGTATTTTGCCATTGTGTTTTTTTAACAAGTGGTGTTGCAATGCATATTTTGCATTACTTTTCTTCTTTATGTTGCCTGATAATTTTCTGTTTCCTAATAAGACTAAAAATTTTCTGCTTTGCCCCTCTTAGGTATTACCTTTAAGACATCATCTCTGCAGCTGTCACTTTCCAAAGTAGTTTCCTCCAAAATTCATCAATTTATAATCAAGGAGAAAGTAATGATTCTGTGAACCATTATGGTTGGAAAGGACCTCCAGGGTCATCAAGTCCAACCTTTGTCCTAGTAAGGGGTTTGGACCCTTTCCCCAAGCCAGTACGACCGTGTGTATTTCTGTGTTCCTAGTTCTCACTGGCCTGAGTGAAACTCAGTTTTATTCCATCCTACATTTTTGTTCCTTGATTAGCAGGCACAACGAATACAGCTGAATGACTGTAGCCCTAGTACAATCCTTAGTTCTGGAAGGACATTTGCTCTCAGTGACGAGAGTCACAAGTCATGAAAAAGTGACATCCAATCTAACCACCACCTCTAAAGTGCAGCTACTTAACTGTATAGCTACATGCATTGCATGTGATCCTGCACACTTCTTCAGCTTCTGGTGTTTGTTGAAAATCCCTCTCTGCCACTGGCTCCACTATTTAGCCGCATTTTATTTTCCAGCCAAATACCATTTCTTGGCATGCAAGCAGGACAAATTCAGAATTCTTCAACTGGGTAGCAATATCCTGGGCAGCTGTACCACAAAGCGTAACGGCACTTATCCTCATATTTCCTACTTTTCATAATCTTTCCAGGGAGAAATTATAATTGGCAAGGTCAAATCCAAAGTTTTCAAGGACTGACTTACTAAATAAATATGAAACTGAAGAATGCAGGGATTTTCTGAGGACTTAGTTTATTTATATCTCGGAGAACCAAAAATCAACAAATTTCTTAAAATTCTTCCCCCCTCATATACTTCTTAGCTATGTTGCATCAGCCTGAGTTCCTCTACTTGTTTCAGGAACAACACCTGAAGCTCAGCCTTAGTTTTGCAAAAGCTAAACACTGCAGCTGAAAACGGTGAAACACTCTCCCTAGTATTTTCCTCTAATATTTCTGAAAAAAGGGAAGCACTACACCTCATAGAAATAGAAAAAGATCAAAGTTTTTGAGAAGACCTGGCCTGGCTAGCAATTGAAACAATGCCATATAGAAACATTTGCCTGAAGACACTGGAAAATAGAGAGCAGACGGCTAGTATGCAAACCTTTGAGGTCTAATATCTCATGTTTCTCTGGTGTCACATGAGGAAACTGGTTTTAAGATGCTACCAGTATTGTCACAGGTATGGAGATAATGAGACCTTCTATATGCTACTGTATCAAAACACAGGTAAGAAGTTGAGTAATTTGCAATTCTCAGCTTGGTGGACAAAACATTCATCTTCCAACTACCTCAGGCAAGAACACAGAGCTCATTTCTGCTTTTTTTTTTTTCCTTTTTTTGAGTGGGGGGGTTTAGTTTTTTTTGTTTGTAGGACTTTTTTTTTTTCTCTGCCACTCAAAGCCAAGTATTTCATTTAACTCCTCATTACAAAGAGAGCATTTGGATCAAATTGTCCTGGATTCATCAATTCTCAAGAGGAAATTCTTATATAATAGGTATTGGTTGTGATAACAAAGATGTCTGATGTGACCCATTTATGTAGAACTCAACTGTAAGAAAAACTACATCTGTTCTTGTTGTTATACTAACCCTGCCAAAGATATACTGATACAGGTTATAAATTTTTAATCAAAAAATTGTATCAGAGTCCAGGGATCAGGGAAATTCCTGCCTCTTATTACCTGGTAATCAATGGTCCATGAGTAAGATAAATTACCCTCTCTTTCTCTCTGAAAAGAAAACAAAGTGACTGAAAAAAAAAAAAGTAATCAACTTCTATGGTAGATGTTACTCTGTTTGTTTACACATATGGAAGTTCCCCCTAGGCTACAAGGGATTATTCTATTTTAATCCAAGAGCGTACAAAGCATACATCCCTGCTTTAAAACAGAGAACTGAAAGATGGAATAATCAATTAATCTGCCATTATAGGTAGATTAATTTGTGAACACAATGAAAAAGATGACTGAATTTCTCATTATGACAAAAGCAAACCTGAAAAAACCCAACTGCCAGTAACATTAAAAAGTGACAATGCTTCCTACCGTCAACCTGTCAAAAAAATTGTGTGGTTTTAACACCTCTGTAAGATGAGCTTTTTATTTAGTCAAATTCCTAAGCAGGCTGACTCCCTTACTAGTTATTAGCCTTTACCACTGCTGCTTTTACACTAATAAAAAAGAAATTTGCTACCCTCTCAGTATAAATCCACAGCAAGTATCATTGCTTTTCTTAGTATAACCGCTGTCAAGAATGACAAAGTGAGGTTTAAACTGCTGGTTTTGGCCATCGGCTTTTTAACAGCGGAATATAGAATATTTCAACAAATAGTCTAAATCCTCTGTAAATGAATGAGAAAACATGACCAGTTTTAAGTGCATCCTAGCATATATACCTACCATCTGGCAACGGTTTGAATATTTCCTTGGGAGAGGATCCAGTAGAATACACTTTTGTCTGTAGAAAGTTTACAGGTCAAGCTCACGTTACCTCTTTCAAATCATCATTTCCTCACTCTGGTAAGTTGTCACTACATGAAAAGAACAATCTGGCTGAAACCTCTTTTAAAAAGTGACAGTTTTCTGCCTAGATGTCCATGAAATTATTGATGGGTTTTCACAGCCACCAGTGGTGAAAAATGCATTTGGAAGTCCACAGTGTGTCGCAGCTGCTTTCTGCAGAGAAAGTACTTGTGCATGCAGCAGGCAGCTCTGCATTGACACAGACCTCTGCTTCATAGCAGAGGTCAGTAGAGCAGCATTTCTCCATCCAAATGACCAAGGAGCAACAGACACTTAAGCTTTTCTCAAAATAATTAAAAAAAAAAATAAAAAATCCCTAGACCATGTTGCATCTATCATTTTGGAGCAGGAAGGTAATAAACAACATCTTCAGTATAAACACACAACAGTATTACACAGCATTATGTCAAAATATTAATGATAAGAAAAGCCAACAAGTTTCAGTCATCGGGATTATGGATTATATCTCACAAATGCAGCACAAATCTTATTCATTAAAATACCGAGTGCTTGGAAAAGCAGGCTTGTTTGTTGCACAGAAAACCTGAATATAGTATCTTTCTGTGCCTTATCACCCCAACAGCTATTGCCCTCCAGCACCCTGGTCTCAAGCTCAGAAGTTTATGAATTTGTCTTGTAATTGTTATTGAAAAGTGTTTTGTCTCCAATGGAGATTGTGAAGAAATGAGCTAGAAATAGAAAATGGTCTATGAAAACTACTCAGTCACTATGGGATCTTACTTTTATATCCTTTGCTTGCCTGCCTTGTTTGTTGGTGCAAAATTCTACAATGCTGCAAAGCCCACTCAGCTCCTCCCCTGATGCTAGGTCTTTTTACTCTTCTGCATTAAAGCTGGTCTTTTAAATCCTGATCTTTACTATACTTGTCTAGTTACTTAAAAATAAGATGTCTGTTGTAGCATCATCCTGCTATTGAAATGCCTAATCTTGGAGGGGTGCATTTGCCCAACGGATATTTTGAATTACGCTGTATCACAACTAACAAGAAAAATGGAGTTGCAAGGCCAATCACACTGTAAAAAGCAGTAAGACCACAACACACATGATGTCTTCTATTTCTGCCAGTGGTATGATGTATTGACCATCAACAGTTCAGTATGCAAGTTAAGTACTTTGCAAGTTTAAGAAAATTAAGTTTAAAGAAACAAAATAACCTACCAACCTGTAGCATTGAAAAGCAGTCAAAAGATGCGTCAAGAACTCAATGTACACGTTAGAACACTTGTGTCACATCCATGTTCTTTCAGGGTAGCACCAAGGATCTCTGTGGCACCACTGAGATTACCGTATTTTGCAACCACTTTGTCCAGTGGCTTTCAGGAAAAAAAAAAAGGAGAAAGCAAATCACATTATTACAGTCCTACAACTACTCAATGTACACCTGATGTGAAAAGCAGTAAGGAGATAAAGCATCTGATAAAAAAAGTGGAATAGGACATAGTACTGTAACATTTAAAGTGGAGAACAAGCCTGTAGTAGCAAGGAGATAGGATGGAAAGAGTCTTTAATTTACTTAAGTTCCTCCTCAGTCTTTCCTCCTGTGATTTTAATTCCTCCTTTCCTGTTATAGATGACAGACAGCCTTAGATGGAATATTTTCTGGTAACATCTACAAGCAGTTCTCTGCCTACTTCCTAAGCACCTATTAAAAAGAGAAAGCAGTAATGGGTGTAAAGTACAGCTTTCGAAAGCTTTCATTCAGGAAGGGCAGATAAAGATGAGAAAATGGGAGCATGTGTCACAGGCCAGCTCTGGCATGTGGAGAACAAATGCAGTTGACAGAATGTGATCTTTAGAAACTACTCAGGGAGATTTTGACATTAATTTATAGCACTTTTCACACTCCGAACACCTCTGTAAATCTCACCTCTGACAGTTAAACCCCTCCAACCGCAACCTCTGAGCTTTGCAAATTGGGAAGAAGGGGATTCACTTTTTCCCAAAGCAACCATCCACTGAATAAGTGCCAATTTTTTATTTTTTTTTTTTAAACTGATAAGAGAGAGAATGGCCAATACATATTCAGCTGTTTATAGTAAGCTTTAAAAGCACCTCCTTATTAAGTATACAGCTTACACAGCTTTATTGCTGTAGGCTGGGTCTTTAAAGATAGTTTAATATGGCTTTGTAAATATTTAATGAAATTTCTGAAGATAGCTATAAATTTATAAACTTGGCTTTTGTTCTTATGTTTTAAACCTCTGACACTAGAAATTAGCGTGCTTCCCATCTGTTTCACCTCTCTCTTTAAATAAGCTCTTCTGTGCTTTTGAGAAGGCTATTGACACTGCCTGCAAAACACACAAAAAGAACCTTTAAGGTGTCTCAGGTCCTGAGAGATAACCTTTCAATCACCTCACAGGCTACGTGCCAAAAAGAAGGAAAGAAATCAAGTTTTCCTGTTGAGAAGTAAAATACAGAGAGGCTTTACACAGTCACAAACCAGATCTGTTGCTGGTGTATTGATCCCAGTTCTAATGATATCTCATCCGACACCTCAAAAACTTAACCCTATTTATACCTACTGCTCAGGATTTGGTATCAGGTGTAGGACTAGTTTTTCACAGCAATTTGCCCAAAGGATATTGGGGAAATATCCTTTCAGCACAACTGTTCTTATGCAATAGATAAGAACAAAAACATTGGCTACAGTTTTTATTTCAAAATAATGTAAAATATACATTTCTGTTGTAAAAGGGTAAAGTCACAGCTTTGCTTTATGCAATGCAAGAAAGCTCAAAAGCGTTCTTGTTTTAGGAAGCTTCCTAAAGGACATGCAAGACAAAAAAACCCGCAAAATTAAAATACATACAAATAACAAGAATAAACTTTGGGAAAGATTTCTGGAACCTAACATTAGAATTTATTTGCTCTTTCTAGAAGGCTACCATGTTGTGATGGCCATAGCTTACGCAGCAGAATGACAAATTACTGTTTAACAGTCTTTAACAACAGCAGCTCTCCTCACTCCCTGCATGCTAAATACTTGGAATTCTTCTGCATTGTAGAAATGGAATTAAGTAGTAACAACCCCATTCAGATATCTGCAGTCCTAACCAAACTTCTACATCTGCCCTGTGCTACAGTGGACTGTAGCATGAAGCTCAGTCAGGAGATACTACTGAAGTCTAGGGCATCATGCAGCTCTCCCAAGGGATATTGCCACTAACCAGAAATCAAGTTGAATCACAACATGCAAATACCAATCTGGTTCACCGGCTGCACCGAAGAGTTGGCAAAAAAACCCAACAAACCGACTTTGTCAACCTAGAACATATCTGTTGGTTTTCCACTGAAAAGTAACAAAAGAAATAGGTGATTGGATTTTTCTGTCACAATATGCTGCCACTCTTTTTATAAAAAGCTACATTTCTTAATTAAAAGCATATTCGAAAAAGAAAGTGGAAGTATAACTTCATTTTTGTGAAAAGCTACATATTTTTCAAGGCTTTTCCCCTCAAAACACTGTTGAGGCAAAATATTTAAACACTGATCCAGACTAGAAAATGGTTTCTTTTACTTGGAAAAGAAAGCTTCAGTGAATAAAAACTTCTGATTAATTGAAAGTAGTTTGTCGGTACAGAGGAAGAAGAAACACATTTGAAGGAATGTTTCAATGGTAAATAACTCTATATACGCACCATACCTGTCTTTTGTAGGTGAATACATTTTTGAGACTGAATTTTGATCTTGCAAATTTATGCTCAGCTTGAGACAACTGAAAGATTTCCTTCAGTGAATTCTAAGTTTGACAGATGAATTGATACATGCAACCTATTATGGTTTGGGCACACTATCCTGCCTCTCAACTTTAATGGCCGTGAGTTGAACCTCAGTGCATGGAAAGGAAAGCTTCTATTCTTGATTTTGAAATATTGCAAAATTATGTGGAAAACAAGAATTCACTGAAAAGTACAAAAGAAACTTGTATTCTTTAGCAGCCCGTAGTACCCTGAAAACAGAGATATCCTCCAGGACACAGGAGAATGGAGATGTGCACACAGGTGCTATCTAATAACACATTGAAGAGACAAGTATCAAAAGATTCCAGGACTTACATTTGAAGAAAGACTCGCCAAATTAACATTAAATCACAATATCAATGCAACTTTTCCTAGTTTAAAATTATCAGAAACATCGTTCTGGCTACTAAGGCAGGGAGAGAGCAGCCCTGCTCCTAAGAAAAAAAAAAGCTCATTCACTTCCCAAGTGTCCTGGTTTGAGTTAGAAACACATTAGCATTGTCAATGGTAGCATACCACTTGGTTGCCTTTGACTTGGACTGACCCTAAACCTCGACACCGAGCAGTCAAACACTATATGCTTTTGAGGCCTTTCAGAGCACTACAAGAAACAGTGTTTTCTGAAAAACTCCTCTAGTAAATTTATGGAATAACTAAGTTGAAAGCTGTTCCAAGATGCCAAATTATGAATAAAAACAAAAAGAGCTTTGAGAATATAATTTTCTCAACACTGAAACAATCAAGTGATGCAATTGAAAAACTTGCTTTCTTGGGCCAACTTCCTTTTAGAAGGGAGCTGAGAAATCTATTTGTTCCAGCCATAGACAAATCATAGAATGGTTTGGGTTGGAAGGGACCTTAAAGATCATCTAGTTCCAACACCCTTGCCATGGGCAGGGACACCTTCCACTAGATCAGGTTGCTCAAAGCCTCATCCAACCTAGCCTTGAACAGTTCCAGGGAGGGAGCATCCACAACTTCTCCGGGCAACCTGTTCCAGTATCTCACCACCCTCACTGTAAAGAATTTCTTCCTATTATCTGATCTAAATCTACCCTCTTTGTTTGAAACCACTACCCCTCATCCTAACACTACACTGCCTGATAGAGTCCTTCCTCATCTTTCCTGTAGGCCCCCTTTAAGTATTTGAAAACCACTATTAGGTCTCCCCAGAGCCTTCTCTTCTCCAGGCTGAACAACTACAGCACTCTCAGCCAACTCCAACAGGCCCATGTCTTTTCAGTGCTGAGGACCCCAGAGTTGGATGCAGTATTCCAGGTGGGGTCTCACTTGAGCAGGGTAGAGGAGGAGAATCACCTTCCTTGACTTGCTGGCCACACTTCTCTTGATGCAGCCCAGGATGCAATTGGCTTTTTGTGCTGGGAGTTCACACTGCTGGCGCATGTCCAGCTTTTCATCCACCAAACCCCCAAGTTCTTCACTGCAGGGCTGCTCTCAATCCCATCATCCCCCAGCCTGTATTTGTGCCTGGGATTGCCTTGACCTATTTGCAGGACCTCGGACTTGGCCTCATTGAACTTCATGAGGTTGGCA
>VZZY01006936.1:0-11987 GCA_013400335.1 Eurystomus gularis | reverse complement strand
TTCTCAAGCCTGTCAAGGTATCTCTGGATGGTACCCCTTCCCTCCAGCATGTTGACCATACCATATACAGCTTGGTGTTATTAGTGAACTTGCTGAGATTGCACTTGATCCTACTGTCCATGTTGCCAACAAAGGTGTTACAGTGCTGGTCCCAATCCCTAAGGAATGGTATTTGTCAGTGGTTTCTACTAGGACATTGAGCCATTAACCACAACTCTTTGAGTGCAACCATCCAGCACCATCCAAATATTAAGAAGAGAGTCTTTACATGTATAAATGAATTTGGTTAGCCAGTCACTGAGGAATGCAAGTGAAAAATCTGCATTCTGAACCTTAGCTAGTGTTTCCTCCTACAGAAAAGCTGTCCATTAAAAAAACAAAACCAAAGCAAACAAAACAACAAACAAACAAAAACCCAGTAAAATTAACACAGGAACTGAAGCACACACAGCAATTGCCACTGGCCATCACACTATTTGAACTGCTTTGGTATTTATGATGAAAAAATATCCTTCTCTCCAATATTAGACTGAAAGATTGTGCAAACAGTGTTTGAAGTCACTAAAACTTTAGCACAGAAAAACAGTTTCTTTTGAACTGAAACACAGAAATTAAGTTTCTTTTGAAATTTTTCTATATTTATAGTTTCCCCACATAATCCTGTACTTTTTCTTTAAAAGTATGTATTTTAAAAATAAATCATAACAATTCAAGCAGTTGGATCTAAATCTCTACTGACAAGCAAAGTTATAAAAGGAAGTTCTGAAAAAGTCACCATAAAGACACAGCAAGAATAATTAATACATATTTCTATACAATTGTATTTATACTTCAGCTGTGCTGGATGTAATTTTAAAAAAACCAACAAACTTCATGTATTTCTTTCTCAAATCAGATTCCATTCCACACTCAAGTCTTAAAAGCACCTGAACATTTTAATCACTGTATGTGTGAGCCGGAGCTTAGATGCTTTCCAGGCAAATAAAAACTTGTAGCCAGAGATTAATAACACACAGGAGCAGAAGGGAAATAAAACTCTACATTCTCATATCGCACAATTCAAGTTTATTCCATTCATTCTTGCAACACAAACTTAAAAATACAGTATCATTTAGCATCTGATGTCTATGAACCATGATAATGAACCCAACTGTGTCAAAACAGTTAACAATGGTGAAAAAGAGGAAGTCAAATATCAAAATGCACAGAGCACTAATTTTCTTCCATCACTGCGTAGAAAGATGATTGTTCATCCATTTACAAAATATAATTAAGACAAGTTCATTTTGAAGTTTTGCATGCAACACTGCAAGTGCTTGACCTAGGACACTCCATTCTTACCAGCCTCTTCTACAAATAATTCAATGTTACGTTCAAGGATAAAGTTCCATTTAACCATCATACTCCTTTTCCTGTATGCTCCCCTTAAGAAAAAGGAGCAGTGGGTTCAAAATCCAAAATATACTTAAGGTTATAACTTATTCAGCACAAATTTCAAAAGGAAAAGGTTTAAGAACAGAGTGGATTTCCAAGTATATGTGATTCCAGTCTGACAAAGTATTTAAATTATGTTTATAGAATGTAAAATAATTTACAGTTTGGTATTTCCATCTAGTTAGGACCTACTCAAAGATAGAGGCAACCATTTTTTTTTCCCCACAATATAGCTAACAAGAAGGGTAAAAATGAACAAGCCCAGTTTCTGGACAATTACAAAAGCTTTTATTATTACTTTTTTTTTAAATCCTGGGCAAAATGATCAATTACTTTTTATGTAGTGCAAAAAGCAAAAAAGTTTCTTCTTATGAGCCAAATATCAAATGCCATCTTTTAACTATCTTGAAAGGCAGCTTGGGTATATATTACAGCCAAATTAACACTTGTCTCACTGAAGTTTGTTTGCATTTTTCTTTTTCCTCAAGTGAAGTAAGAAAAAAAAAGGTGTCCACATAACCGTAGAAAAAGAGAGGCAAAATTGCCTCAGTGAATCACCAGAAGAGTTAGTACAAAGATGTTTCTTTACTGTGGTAACGCTCACTTAAATCAGAGTTGAAGGGCAGGAAAGAATGCAGAGAAAAAAAAAAAACTCAAAACACTATGGCCAGACAACTTGACACTAATCAACAAAAAACTTGAATAATCAAGTTTTCCACATAAAAACAGATTGCAGTTTTCTAGACTAGTATTTTAATAGCTAAGTATTTAATAGCATAATACGGAGGCAAACTGATGCCAAAGATGGTATAAAGAGTTAAATCTAGTCTGTGTTCACACTATTACAATGACATGACAATCCAGCACTGATTAGAGATAAAGACTTCTTTAAATAGTCATTAAAAGCACTGTTCACCAAACATGCTTGTTCTTTTATCATCAGCTCACCAATCAATTTATCACTGATTTCCAATGCTTCAGGTCTTCCTTGCCACCCATCTCCAAGAAACAAAGAGCAATTGCACTGTACAGTATGTGGCCAAGAGCTGATTGTTTTCTCCATTGCTTTTCTTATAAATTTGTACATGTAAATCAGTTTCTGCTCTCACTTTACAGTCTAAATGCAATGCCTTTTATAGCTGAGACATTCAATCATAATATGCAACATGATTCAAGTAAAACTAAGTCTCCATTAAATATGAGTGGTAGTCACCAGCCTACTTCTACATTTCCTCTCAACTTCAACAGTGATATCAAAATAATCTCAGCTACTTTTAAGAATTCAGCATGAAACATTATATACATTTGTTTTCTGTATTGTGTATGTTATCAGAAAGTCTGAAATCTGTATTCCAAAAAAGAGGAATATGTGTAGTTTGTGGTATGTAATTCTCTGTTATAAAACCTGTTATTCGGTTTGGGGTGAATCAGTAGTCTAATGAAAATTTTCAAGATGAAAGCCAGAAGCTCAGACATTCCTGAGGACCATAAGATGATGGGTATCCCTACAACATCATTAAATACCTTCCAATTAATTATTAAGACTATCATAGTACTGTCATAGCAAATCTTACCTAAAAGTCGATGTTTAATGTGGTACGGTTGCACTGGGAACTTTCAGAACAAACCCCAAGCCTTAAGGAAATTTAAGAGGTTCATTCAGTCAAAAATGAAACACCTATTCCAAGACATGCACAATTCTGTTTTTTTCCTCCAGTAGTTAGAACAAGTTAAGACTTCTAGTTGTCTGTCTTCCTGTTCCTAACACCTGAACTTAGAACGCTTACATGAATTTTAACAGTTTACCAGAAAAGTTTAGCAACAACATTCATCTGATATGAATGTCTAAATAATTACTGTTCATTTTCCACATTTGACTTGATTATCTTTGCATATCAAACAGCCTATAGCTTCTGAAAATTTCTATAAATTTTAAGCTGACCTGGTGAGTAACCAATTCCATCTTGCAATCCTTTTGGAAATAACTACTGTGACATTTTGAACTCTCTCAAAACAAGTTGCTTAAAATGTTTGTTCTGAACTAGAATAAACATGGGAAAGAAAAACTTCAAATTCAAGCATCCAAAAGTACCTTTGCAGACACTCTGGAGTGTAACACCACCATGCCTCAACTGATCTTTCCTAGTTTACTCAAGGGTCAGAAAAACATTAGTGGGACATCCAATTAGTCAATATAAAGAACAGCTCAAATAACTAGTACGAAAAGTCCTCAAAACTACAACGTAAGCTTAGGCAGAAGAAGACAGACACCCACTGAGAGAGAAGAGAGAAAAGCAACCCAGCCACCTATATTACTACACTTCAGATTATGGCAGACACTAATACCGTGGGACTATTGTCTCCTTCACAATTAGTTTCAGGTACATAGCACAGTACTTCCATCTAAAGGAATCTTTCAACAGAAATCTTCGTACTAACCTAGGAGGTTTACAAACCAAAAATTCAAGATCATGGTCTGTCTTCCTTCTTCCATTTTCACTAGAAATGGGAAGAGATTGTGCACTGAAAAGAAGTCCTAGAGGGACACTGTTCATAATAGTTTTCAACCCTCTCCAAACAGATTATCTTCGATACAAGCCCCTAACTAGTCTGATTCATAAAGAATTTCCCTCCCCCCAAAGTATTTAGCTGAAGAAGCTGGAAGATGCAAAGAGTGACAGACAGGCAGCAGTGTGAGGCCACAGGAGAGACATTTAAGATATCAGTCCATCCGTCACTGAAGAAGAGTTTTGATTGCCTGGTTGTCAGTGGCTTCAAAGGCAGTTAGTCCATCTGGGCCTTTCACAGTCTTATCAGCACCCTGTAAAGACATTGAGAAGGAATGTCAATTCACACCAAGCTGTACGAGTATTGAGTGTGTCACAAAATATACTTACCTTGGAGAACTGTATTGATTACATACAGCTTTTTACAGCGCATCTTTCCATTTAGACACCAAACAGGCAAGATTTACATACAAAACTATCTGGCACGCAGCTAATCTAAGTTTCAAACTTTCTAAGTAGGAAAAAAAGAAGTCACTTAACATTTGTCACCAAGCAAGTTGCAAGATCAACAAATTATCAATTGATCTGGGATAGAAAGGGAAGGATTTTGTTTGTTTTCAGCAACCACTCTCATGAATACAAGAATTCAGTGTCACACACTTCTATGAAATCTATGGTGCAACAAGCTTTTTCACATGGTAAATTAGACAGGTAACATCTGAAAGCGCTTACTAACAAATCATACTATTTTCTTTCTATATCATAAATGATTACATCCATCTAGGATTGTGCTTCTCCGCCATTTTGACAAAATCCCTATTGCTACATAGAAGAAATACCCACAAACCCACACAAAATCGTTCCCAGTCCAAAACTGATGAAGTTTGATTTCAATGAGTTGTGTACACCTAAAGTTTAATGAAACAGAATAGGTAGGCAACAGGAGAATAGAGGATAATTGAAAAGCACCAACTGGCCAAACTGAATAGAAATAGTAGTTAGGCTAGTTAAAAGGATAGAAGTTACTGGAGAACAAAGGATTGACTACAGAGATAGAGGTTTTTCCTGAAAATAAGATTAGAATCCAGAACAACTCTTCTTGAGAAGATATGCAAGTCTCATTTAAAATGCGTGTATTTGCTCAATCAAATGACAGGAAAAACACCATGTGTACAGACACTTTGTCAAGAGCATGTACTGCAGAGGTTTGTCTTTAGTTTACGTATAAACTTTCTGTAGAATAAGTACAAATCTCTTCTCAATTTTATTACAAGGAAGGAAGTGTACAGATTAAATACTTACTATTAAGGACATCCAATAGTTTTCTAAGACCATAACAGATCTAGAATTTCCAGAGCTTTTTTACTGGTAAGATTATACACATAAAACCCCACTAAACTTCCATACATAATACCATGTATGCTCCCAAGACAACTCTCAGCCCACTAAACTTCCCATCGTAACTGTTTCTAACAATCTAAAAAACTGGTATTACTACAATTTGCTGCCAATACTTTTCACAGCAGAGTACTTCCCTCTTTGAAACCTCTACTCTCTTTACCTGTAAATATTCAATCTGTGATTCTAAAAAGATGGTTTCACAGTAGTCTAAGGCAGCAGTGCCCATCTTGTTGTCCACTGGCCAAACTGATGCCAGACTGGATCAGCCCCTAGAGACCCTCAGTGCAAGACATGAGCTGAACAGACTGTTTTGTCTGGTGGTAGTCAGCTGTGGGGCAGGGCTTCTGCTATCAGGGAAAGTGCCTGGAAAAATAAAATTGTCTCGAACTCCAGTAAAGCACTCAGAGAAGAACACTTATAACTGAAGTAACTCCTGCAAGCCAGCTGATTTTCTCTAGTACCTTTCAGGTAGCAGAATATAGGGACACATTTTGTGCATATGCAATGGATTCACTCCAGTGACAGGATATTTACCCCTGTCCCCTCACTGTGTAACATCCTTGGCCCAAACAGTACGCAGTATGTCACAGTATCACTTTTCTGCTGGGTGTGAATGTGAGCTGAATCAGTCTGTTCCCAAGAATCGACCAGTCGGGTACTGCAGACACATACTTAGGCTGAAACCACTGAATCTACTGCTTGTGAAACATTTATTTTCCCCCTAAAAAAACTTGAGAGATTTAACAGGTATTTGACAGTTATAATCCCAGTTGTCCTGGGAGAAGAAAGGCAACCAAGAAAGTAGTAATAGCTTCTTCTGCAGGTGTTGATTATTTCTGCTGCTTAGATTGGCACACTCAGATTAGAATCCACGTGGAAATCAGAAGGGCTTCAAGGCTGTTCTTTGATCTTAAGATCAGAAAACCTGAAGGAACTCAGACTTGGAAGAAAAATGGAACTATGCAGTAAGTGACCTCCCAGTACTCATCTTGAATCAGAGTTTAAAGAACTTTAACTTAAACTCTCCACCAATGTATCAGCATTTAGGATATAAAAGGTCTAACTGTCAACTGAAGTAACTTTGAAGTATAAAGAGACATTTTAGTTTCAACTAGGACTTCTTTCCACCCTCATGTACATTAGTACTTCAGAAAAGTTACAGACATTGAAGACTTGAGTTTCTAAAACAGTTTTATTGAGTGTAGGGTAACATGTTCCTGACTACCCAAGGAGAGCATCATTTATTAAACTAAGTACTGATAAATCAGGAGAATGGCCTGGCAGAAAGATTCCTGCCTGCCCTCAATAGAACAAGAAGGAAATAATAAAGTTCAGGTCAAGGAAACTAATTTTCAGAAGTACAACACTGCCTGGAAGCAAGTTTAGTGAAAAGTTCATAAAGTACAATGATTCCTCAGTATTCTCTATTTCCCTAAAGTAAAATGCTATTAACACTTTACTTTGTTTTGTTCTTTTCTTAAAATACACACACACAAATACACAAACTCTCTTTTTTTGGCAGTGTAATAACAAACAAAAAAGTTTGCCCTCTTAAGCCACTGGGCAAAGCAAACATATTAAACATGCTCTGAAGGCAGCACAAAAGCTACTTGTGTACAATTGCAGTTCAGGAAAAAAATATGAAGGCAGACAAAAGGCAATGCAGAGCTGTCACCAAATCCTGTGAAACTGGAACTGGGGGCACTTAATGAAGCCGTTAGAAGACTGGTTCACATAGCAAGCAGCAAACTTACAGAATGAGTTGCCAGATTAAGTTAGAGGCAGATGTCAGTTTACTCAAGGGATATGGATGAATTAATGGACAACAAACCTATGAACACTTCTTAAAGGGTGCAGATGTGTGTACTTCTAAAATCCTTGAAACAACAACTAAGAATGAAGGGAGTAAGCGAGCAGAAGTGGTCATATTCACAACTCTTCCCAAATGCATCCTTTCTGCCACTGTCAGAGGAGAAAAAAAGTTACTAAATTGCCTAACTCAATAGGATATTTCTTGTAACACATTTTTAGTAGAAAGCAGAGATGAAATCGCAATTAAGTATTCTACAAAAACCAGAACCATATTGAAAGCTGAACAAATAGATGGGAGTTGTCACATTTTGCAACAAACCTCATCATCCATTAGAAGCATTCAAAATGGTCTATTTTAACATGACATTGGTTTCTTCTACACTACAAAGTGTCTTTTTAAATTACAAAATGAAATAAAAATTAAAAAAGAATCTTAAAGAATAAAAGGAACAATTTGAATTTTATCTATCTTTCTGCTTTTCGAGTAGGTATCCCCTATATCCACTATCTCTGAAAAAAATAAAAACCAACTAAAATACAGCAACTGATGTTGCTTCAGTCCAGTTCTTAGTACTCATTACTTTGATTGTAGAAGGCTGGTACATAACATGAGCAAAATAAAACCCTGGTAGTTTGGAAGACAATTTCTGACTTTGTCAAAAGCTACTAAAAATGAGTTTCCTCCCTAATAGTAGAATATCTTCCAACATTATGTTATTTAACAGTATTAATAGTACTGAAAAGGCAGAAGTGAAAAAAAAAGAACACAAGACATGACATTTCTGCTTCACTTTGAGGTGAAGGTCACTTTGAGGTCACAACATCCTGCAAATAATTTTGTTTAAAGGTTATTTTAATATGCTTCAAATTCCCAGAAAAAAATTTAAGATTAATAAAAAGGATTAACTACTGCTAATGTAGTAGAAAGGCAACAAGCTCTACCTTTGAACTTGAAGCAGGAAGCGCTCTTTAGACCAAAGCTAATTACTTTCATGTATCACAGTAAGTCAGAGCAAAACAACATTTTCAACTGTAACTGTTGTTTCAGTTCAGAAGTTCAAAGTGTCGTTCAGATGCCAATAGAGCAGGTTTAGGTATTACTCCACAAACCTCCCTAAGTCTACTCTTTGGGATGTCTGCAGTATGCTATTCTACACATTTTCATATGAAAATGAAACTTGAAAGGTATACTAAGAATTCCCCAAATTATTTCTACGCTGTATACTGTAAAAGTAAGGCCTGACTGTTTAATCAGAATCATTTAGGTTGGACTAGATGATCCTAGAGGTCTTTTCCAATCTCCATCAAACGTCTCCCTAACCCCTAGACCATGTCTCAAAGCACAACATCTCCCTGTTTTTTGAAGCCCTCCAGGGATGGTGACTCTCCCCCCCCCCTGGGCAGCCTGTTTTTTTTTAATTTTTTTTTTTTTACAAAAGCATGTGTCAAGGGCTGATCAATAGATCGCAGCAAGGGAGCTGCGCTGCTATATACGAAACCCTGACCCAGAAACAGGTTGTCTATGAATGATTTAGCGGAAGAAAGAAAGGTTTATAAAAGAGGGTAGATTAGTAGGAACAGGCAAAATGAATCTTCAAAAATATATTTTACGTATACGGTATTTTAATCTCTAGCCTGAGCAAAAAGTGTTTATTAGAAAAACATGTCTCAACTCTGACCGAGAGGGTTTACACTACTTCTGGTAGCCATAATACCTTCAGATTTAACTCAGTCTACTTTAGTAAATTCACCCATCCCTTGACAACAGTAAAAACCACCTTCATCCACTGTGTATTTCAGTACTTAGTCTTTCAGCTTTTGAGAATTAATATTATACTGTATTATTACCTACTGGTAATGGTTAATTAAGCTTTTTTGGAGGCTGATCCAGCACATATGTAGCAGCTGTTTGTTAATCTAAACCTTAAAATCCTGTGTCCAAAGGGAAGGTAAATTCTTTGCAAATGTACAGAAAACTTTCAAGTATAAAACTTCCCATTTTAATTTTTTTTCCCCCACTAAAGTATATAATACAGTTTTAGAATGAATTGGCTATTTCAGACCTTTAGAGATTTAATCTCTACAGGTTTTGAAGCAATGACACTACCTGATCATTTTAAACCTGCCAACAAACTAGTTTTAATCTTTAAATTTAAATTATCACATTATCAGTATTTTGCTTTAATTCATATTGGGCAGGCCTGAATCAGAGATGACCACAGCTCTGCTCTGGTGAAAACCATTTAATGAATCCAATCTGCCAAAATCATGACAGTAATTGACTATGGCTGATCACTATGATTAGCACAACAGCAGTGCTTGAAAACACTCTATCATTTGTTATCTCAACTTTTGAAGTTCTCCAACTGCATCTAAGTTTCTTACAGTGTAATAAATCAAACCGAGCATTGCTGATTCCAAAATTAAAACATCTGAACAAGGCATCAGGGAATTGTCACTGAAATGCTAAATTCAGAATAAAGTTTGCAACAAAGGCCCTTTTGAGAAACTACCTTTTGAAGAGTGCAATATATCTACCCTTAAGCTACACTGGGTGTTTTTTAGTAGTCCTATATATGCACTGTTTGCTATGCTTCATGAATAGAAAAAACCCGAACAAATAAAAACAAAATATTGACGGTTAAATCCATGCAACTATGATAATACGTGAAAACTCGAGAAAACCTCCCAAAACCTAAAACATTGTCAACAACTTCAATACTGACCAAAGGATTTACCAAAGAGTAAAAACAGTATTACAGAGCTGTTTGCTTTCTGAAGCTGCAAAATTATGGCTTAAACCTGCTGGAATACTCATTTACAAACACTAATATTAAAAATCACATTTCAAATTCTTCCTGTAAAACCCACCAGGAAATTCCACTAGTCCTTCACAGTACTTAATTCACCATTTTGATGAATGTGCTTTCCAAGGTTAAACCAAATGTTATAGGATTACCTGCCTTCCACACTTTAAATGCTTGCAGGGATTCTAAGGAGAAACTTAAGAGCTAAATCACTTGGTTTACAGAGCTCTTAATAACCCTCCAAAGACAACAATTTGAAAAGTGTTATAACACAAGATTAAGGAAGGAGCTCTCCTGCAGTTCTTGTATCACTTCAGTTTTAATATGTAGTCAAATGCTACAGGATCACCAGGTAGTTTAGAAAAAATGTTAACTAGGTCATAATTTAGAGTGATGGTTGACTCAGACTTTAATGCATTCTTAGGAAGATAGTGGGAGGGAAGAAGCAGGAAATAAGATCTATGAAATTGAAATTATTCAGAAGTAATCAGTTCCAGTTCCTTAAAACTGCATAAAAGACAGCAGCACAGTATACTGTTTTAGCAGGCACAATATTCCAGACTTATTTTCTTCTGCCCTTCTGATTGAGCATGCACCTCTTGCTCCATTTTCAAGCATTTATTTCACTTAACTTCTCACCTCCTTAACATCTCATCCCATCTGCAATTATAGCTGAATGTCACCTCCCATACAAAGGTCTAAACCACTGTTATTAAATTAGGATTTTGCCCAGTCTATTTCTTTACAAATATTTTTAGTATTCTTTTCATCGCTAATATGAAGTGGTAAGAACCTTTCTTTTCTTAGAAAAGGCACATGTTTAATTACAAATACATTTCCCAGGCAGTAAAATTGTGCATCCAAACATGATTTTGTATGACCAGGTACTTTCAGAGGCCTCCTAAAAAACTTCTAGCCAAACGCTAATTTCCACAATTTCTTATACTACACAGCTAAGGAATAAAGACTTGTGTGGAAACAAAAAAAAAAAAAAGAAAAGAAAAGAATTCAGCTGTGGCAAAAGTGACACAAGTGCTAGATAACCTTTAGCCTTGACTTTTTTTTCTTAGAGAAGAACTTGTAAGAATACATTAACCCTTCAGATACGACAATAATCCCTGGTACTTGCTGTCAAATGACAATAGCTGGTGTTTCTTTAGCTTATCAAAACTAATAAAATTGAAGCAGGCTTTCAAAATTATGATGACAAACAGGCTTGAAGAACTACAGTGAAAATATTTTTGCAAGAATAAACATGAAGTATGGCAATGGCAAGACAGAGATCACTTGTGCCTTTGCAACTAATAGTAAGACAAGTGTAAGTGTAAAAGACACTACTGGGCTGAAGGGACTTCAGCTTTACCCTTCCATCTGTTCCAGGTCTCCTATTCTCAAATTTCATCTGAAATTCATCCATCCCCTTAAAAAAAAAAAACAAACTAACAAACAAAAACCGAAACAAAGCAGTGCCACAGGACACAGCTGAGCAAGCATTTAGTAAATGGCAACAAGCAAACACCATCTGCCATTTACAAAAAACAACACGGAGACTAGGTGAGCAGTAAAAGAGAGAAACTGGGTTCTGTTGTACAACTACTAAAACTGTAATGAACCCAGGAGACCACCCTCTGGAACAGGCAGGTCACACTGCAAAAGCAGGGAAAATATTCCCAAGGCAACAGCTGAAATGAAACTAAAGATACCTCAGTTTTGTCTCTTAATTTGGCATCAATGTTTCTCCAATTCCATAAACTAACAAAAGGAACTAGATCTCCAACAGAACTTTAATTTGTAGGCCTCAGTTTGCAGGAAACTACAGAAATTAACTTGCAATAGGGACAAATGAACAGGGTAAATCCAAGTCTATTACAAAGAAGCAGTAGGAATACACAGGTAAAAGTATTAAGTCTGCATACAGCACTCCTCCACTCTTACATGATTGAAGCTGTTGCAGAACATCACAAATTAAATTTTTGAAGACAAGTATCTGGCTGCGTAGATTTAAATGTGACTGCATATGGCCTAT
>VZZY01006933.1:94283-146373 GCA_013400335.1 Eurystomus gularis | reverse complement strand
GCAATGTTTCCCTTTTTCCAGTTCCTAAGACTTCTCCTGACTGCCATGACTTCTCAAGTATCTTGGAGAGTGGCTTGGCAACTACATCAGCCAGTTCCCTCAGGACTCTGGGATGCATCTCATCAGGTCCCTTAGACTTATATATCTTCAGGTTCCTCAGGTGGTCACGAACCTTCTCTTACAGTAGGAGCAGACTTTGGCCCCCTCCCCCATCTTGAGGTCCATCCACTGGAGATGTACAGGAAGAGAGGTTGCCAGTGAAGACTGAGGCAAAAAAGTTGTTGAGTACCTCAGCCTTTTCCTCGTCTGTTGCTACCAGCTTGCCAGTCTTGCTCATCAGAGGGGCTATGCTTTCTTTGATCATCCTTTTCTGGTTGACATACCTGTAGGAGCTCTTCTTATTATTCTTTGCATCCCTTGCCGAGTTCAGCTCCAGTCACGCCTTGGCCTTCCTGACCCCTCTATGCAACCAGATAATGTCCCTATACTCTCCCCAGGATACCTGTTCCTGCTTCCACTGCCTGTGCAGTTCTTTCTTGCCCTTCAGTTTGACCAGCAGGTTCTGACCCAGCCATGCTGGTCTCTTACCTTCCTGATTTCTTACACCTGGGGATCAAGAGCTTCTGTGCTCTATGGAAAGTGTCCTTAAAGATCTGCCAGCTCTATTCCACTCCCTTTTCCCCTAGGCCACTTCCCAGGGGGTCCTATTGACTAACTCCTTGAAGAGCTGGAAGTTTGCTTTCCTAAAATTCAGGGTCCTGACTTTACTCTTCACCTGACTCATACCCCTCAGGATGGTGAATTTCACCAGTGCATGATCACTGCAGCCCAGGCTGCCTCCAATCTTGACATCAGATTAGCTCACTTGCATTAATGATCATCAGGTCCGGTATCATGTCACCTCTGGTAGGAGTATTAGAGTTTTACTGAGTTCCTTTGCATCTCCATTCTCCTGCCACCAGGAGACATAGACATAGACATGGATATAGAGACATAGACATAGATTTAAAGCCCATATGGATCGAATCTGGAAAAATCAAGCTATGGGGCATTCAGAGGCAGCCTTGCTCTTCCCAGGAGAGTGAGAAAGCAGTTTCAGGTCTATGCTCCTGGGAAGAAATGCTATATGGTATAACAAAGTCAAAACCCACCATCTAAACCTGTGGGAAGCATCCAGCCAGAGTACAAAACAGATTGCTTACTTCAGGGAATTCAGTTCTCATTGGGGAATTTAAAAGACTGAAGCCATGGTATAGACCTGTCTGAGTAAGAGTCACATGCCAAGGCAAGATTGTGTTTTGACTTGGCAGAAAAAAATAGCAGAAGACCAGTGTGACATGGAAGACTTCAATCAGCAGAGAGATCACTGCATCTCAGGCCGATGCAGCCAAGGGGTAGGGAAGACAAGAGGAAAAATCTCCCTTGGTTGATGAAATGTCATCTCTCAGCTCTGATTCAAGCTTCTCAGAGGTAAGTTCACATAGACAAGTGACAGGCTCCTCTCCTCACTTTGCTGTCTTGACACCAGCAGAACTATCCAGAATAAAAACTATTAGGACAGTGGTAAGGGGCTAAATTTGATACAGAACTCATGCCTTCAGGGCACAAAAAGGGAAAAGTCACTCTTCAAAACTCTCATACATGTGCACATAGACATATACAGACATGCACATATTCAAGTCATACACACACATATATATATATATGTATGACTAGAACTACAAGCAGACTCACAGTTACTGTTTTGTTGCCATCATGTTACAGTGAACACAGGCAGCTTTTGGTTAAAAAGGAGGTCAATTCATGCTAATATTTAAAAGCCATCTAGACAGGGTGCTCAAGGATATGGTGTAGAAGTGGCCTGGCAGAGATAGATAACAGTTGGACTTGATGATCGTATACATCCTTTCCAACCATAACAATTCTGTGATAGGATGACTTTAATGCTTAAAGGAACCAGACCAGTTGAATTTAGCCATCAGGCTGCTGCTACCAAAGTAGCGACATTTTCACAGAAGTAGAAGAAAATACTAGTGAAGAGAAACCAGGAAGGACTAGCAGTCACCTTCCTTCAGTTTTGGCAGGCTCTAGGAGTTAGAAGTCACCTCACCAAGGCTCACAGGCTACTTGTGCTTTTCTGGAGAAGAATCCTTGTTCTGGTCAACTGAAGCAGCACAGCCCCCAGTCAAATATATCCTAGAATAATAGCTGAAAAACTGAGGTAGGCCTTGGACATAGTAGCTTCTTATTCCATTCTCAAATAGCTTAAACTAAAGTTATTTAGAAAAAAAACAAAACAAAGCACAGAATACCAACCCCCCACTTGTGGCCTATCACCTCCTGTGAGAAATAAAATATCTGTCTGTTAGACGGGGGCTTTCCCAGTGCACATTTAGATCTTGAGGAGCAAGGCTTAAGCCTTTGAGTTACAGAGTCCTAGACGAGTATGCTGAGTTTGAATGGAGACCTCGCCCAAAGCCAAAATCCTCTACGGCTCATACCAAACCTAGCAGGCACATAGCAGGCAACAACAGACATACCTGCACCAATGACAATTACATTATTTGTAGACCATTCTAGTACCCCACACCAATCCTTAAAGAGTTTCTATTAAACAGAATAATAATAATAATAATAACATTTAAGTGTATTAGAGTCACTATTGGCTATTTTGGCTTGCCAAAACCTCTCCAGAAGCTTGGAAATCCCTTCAGAAAGTTAGTCATTCCACAACTGCAGTTTGCTATGTCCTTTATTTCTGTTAAAGATTTTACAGCCCTCAGAGGAGTATCAGGATGTCAGCTTAGAGTTTAATGAAGTTAATTCCATAACTAACAGGGAAGGATGCTTGTATCTTAGAATAAAAATTCTTATTTCTAAACTTTCTTTCATTTCAGATAGGAAAGACAAAAGACTATGCATACCTAGGTGGCCAAGTAAGTTCTGTGGGTAGCACATCCTAATTCAACTTTGCGATAACAAGCAAGAGAAGGTTAATGTATATTTAGTTATATCTGCATTTCTGACAATAATAACCCTTCATTAAGGCTCAAAGATACTGACTCCCAAGTTAATCTCAAAGCCTGGTAGACTCAGAAAAATAAGATGCTAACTTCAATCCTCCATGCCTTCCAAGCACAACAAATATACACAGCAAACAAAAAACCCCAATGTTATTCTACTGAAGAGCCATATCATCCATTTTTGTGGCAGAAATAAGTTTTAACTCATAATACATGTTTTGAAGCTTCTGAAATGCAAACTGCAACTGAAGTGTGGTGCTTATTTTAAATTTTACATTTTAAAAGGTTGGTTATGACAGCAAAACTTTTCACCACTGACTCTATAACTCATTATCTGCAGTCACCACAATCATAATTGCAGGGAGTTGTTTTTAGGACTAGCAAGCAAGCATATTTATTGGTGTATCAGAAATAGCTTATTTTTCATAGCTGTAACCAGAAGGATTCCAAATGGAAGATGAGCATCACCAGGTGGGAGGCTGAAGATACAGAATAGAAACATGAAAACCAGCATTAAATTTATTCTTTTCGTTAACTACCAATACAAACTGTTTACAAGAAAACCTCATCATCTTTCTGTCTTTCCTCATTGTCCCTGAATGTTGACCTGCGTGTGCCCTCTCTTTCTTCCTTCATTCAGATCCCACAATTCCAGCTTTATATTAAGCTATCCAAATAGCAGTAACAACAAGAAAAATATAACAGTAGGGCTATTTTTCCACAAGAGGGGCACAGGCAGTACTAAGGATGTACTGATAGTTATAACTCACAGTGGAGTAATGCTGCTGTTAGCCAAGCTCTCCTGAGGCCTGAGGACAACAAGCCTTCAAGAGACACCAGTGTATTCATGCTTAATGGATGCTAGTATACTCCAAAACATATTTAATATTACAATTATTACCAGGATTTGCTAGACAGATATAAAACTGGAAATGAATATCTGAGTCACCATAGTGGCTTACACCATAGTGTAAGTTCTTCCAGTGCATTAGGTTCAAAACAGTCTGAAATGACGATGCCTTTGGTGGATGTATCTCCCTTATGGCAGACAAACCGTACATTTGCTCCCACACATGTATACAGACAGGAAACTAAATATGCAATTACCCAATTTGCAAGTGTGACACATGTGCACACATCTTTGAGGACACACCCTTTCAAGCTCCATCCTGTATTTCCCCAAATTTAATTCCGTTTCTTTCCTCCCACAGACACCCATCCTGCTTGCCAAATAAAATTCTGGAAAAAAACAAGAAATGAGTAGCCTTGGTCACTTCAGCTGTTTGTGAACCAGAATGTTTTTTACTCAATTAGTGCTTTATGTAGGTTCATTTAAAAAGAAAACCAAAAAGAAGAAGAAAAAGAAAAGAAAGCAAAAAAAAATGGCAATAGGAAGAAAAAATAAAAATCACTCTTTTTTTCTGGAAGTCAATTACTCAGAGAAGAAAAAAAAAATTGGAAAAGAGTATTTAAGAAGAGGAAAACAAACCCAGGCAAGCAGCCCTTTCAACGGTGATGTTTTACTTCTACTACTTATTTTAGGTCATGTCAGTACTGCTGGAAAGTAGTGGAGATGAGTACATTGTTTCCTAAGACTTATCAGTGATAAATGACTAAAAAAAAACCAAAAAACAAACAAGCTTCTCTTGATTATCTTCCAATATATACAGCAAGACTGAAGGAGGACAGAAGCTACTTGTAGACTAAAATTACTCAGACTATCAGACATTTTAGCTTTAAGCTACTCCAGTGACTGCCAGAGATAACAACTGACAGAAGTACCACTATCAGGCATACAGAATAATATAACAATTGCTGAAGTAACAGCAAATTGAAATAAGTGGTTTTCAACAAAGCAGCCAAAAGCTGGGGCCCAAATGCAGAGGATTAGAAGAACAGAAGAAAAATGCTGGGATTAAAGATACACCAGTTACTTTTCACAGGAGGGTTAGTACAATATTAGAAAAAGATATGTAAAACTTACAAATGCAAGATAACAAGAATTTAAGATTTTTTTCCCCTAAACAGGGATCACTATAAATATTAACTCTTTTCTTCCCACTACCTTGGCTACTCTTGAGCTTTAAGAGACTTACATAGTACACTTCTGGGTATCCATTCCTTCTAAAGGTATGCAACAAGGCCAAGCCATGAGTGCCCTCAGGCCAAGGTTACATAAGTATGGCTGTAGTTGGAGTCCACTCCCACCTCCCTGGGACTAAATTACAGGACTAGCTACTGAAGTGCCCAGCTCTTACAAAACATGGACCTCAATGACACACACGTGCTGGTTCAAATAAGTGTAAACAGCAGCTGAGGTCATGCAGGAGAGGATGAACAACACCAGGCTGGGTTTCTGTCCCTGCTAGGATGCTGTACCCCTACCTGGCTCTCCACACAAGCACCTTCAGTGAGCAGAGAGGCCCCAATCATCCCCTTACAGGAATTTCAGCAGCACTGAAGTGGTTTATTTCATTTTAATTTGGGAGGGGTGTGCTAGACTGCCTCAGCTGAACAAGAAAGCTGAACTATTTAAGTATCTGGTAGTTAATTAACCCTAACTTTACCTACAGCAGACTCATACCAAGACAAAATGTTTCCAGGAGAAAAGTCAATCAAAAAGACCAAGCAAGTCTAAGCTAGCTCACAAGCCAGCACAGACATTAATCTCTGCCTCTGTAATGGAACAGTTCTCGGCGAAAGAACTATAGATTTATACATGCATGCAGATTTGCACCATGGGTTTACGAATACAGACCTGCCGTGCCAGAGTACCACCTAGCATCTCGAAGTGATTCTGCTAACAGCCAGCCTCCAACTCCACCTTCAGCCATCAAGTGACACGTGCTTTTTCAGATTATTATCTAGTTTATGATGCAGTCTTGGGAGCAGAGACTGTAAAGTTGATGACTGCCTTCTAACTGGAGACTAGCCTGCAGTGCAATAGTAGGCTCTCTTTCAAAATGAAGGATCCCATGCTCCGGCACACCTTAGCAAGTAATGGCAATACAACTCTAAAGTCTGGTCTGCAAGGACTATTTCTGGAATACGAGAAAAATAAACATCAGACTTCTTAAATCTTTAACTTCCAGGGCCTGCCTTCTAAAGAAGGCTCTAGGCTCCAGGACCTTTGGGGTACAAGTTCTTTAACCCCTAGACGGACCTCCCATGCTGAAACTCCAGAGAAAGGCAGGCATAACCCTCAGCTCAGCATTTCCTGCCACCTGCACTCTGCATATTGTGTGACCTTTACAGATCAACTATCGAACTGACAATCTAAAGAAGCCTAAGCCCCAAATAGCTATGATTATGTGTTGGAGCTTGATAACCTTCTCTCAAGCCTTTGTATCTTCCTATACACCTACGTAAGCAAACACGGTGAATCTGAATTATGCAATTAACTTGTATTCTGTGCAGCTTTTTTTTTTTAAATTTTACTGCTCATTATTCACCATGCACACATCAATATAAATAAAGCAATAACATCACCTGGACAAGAAATGGGCTGTGATTTGCTACCAATAAAGCAGCCCTGTTATCAGAATGCTAATAGGCTCAAAAACCCCCCCATTTTTGTCGCTTACCCATGAAGTAGGATTTTAGACCACATTGAGGACTGGCAGCTGCCTCAGGACCAGGGCATCAAGGGCTCCCCAGGGCCATCCCATGGTCTCAATCAGGGATGGGGCAGGTTGGGGGGCACCCCTTGCTGGGACATCAATCCACAGGCAAGGAACAACAGTGTACACAGCCAGGCAAGAGTGTAACAGACTCCAGTAGAGCAGTTCAGGCAGGACTGAGGGCCCAGGGCTGAACTGAACTGGAGCTCCTGGGCCATGGGCAGAGGGTGTCCCCAGGTGAGGCTGGTCAAGGCCATTTAGGGCCTATTAGTGCTCTCAGGGCCCCAGTAAGAACTTTTTTGATGAGGCAAAATAAGTCTTATGAATAAGGGACCCATAATCCTGTAGCCTCAGGCCTCTTTCTGAGGTTAAAGGCACCTGACATAAATGCCATTTTCAAAGCTCCTTTTGAACTTCTGGGAAAAAGTAAGAGCCTTTTCTTCTCCCTCTTCATGTGTTCTCATTTCATGGAAAAGGCCAAGCAGATAACACTAAACTTCTATCTGTGGAAGGTTACATTTGTAATTAAATATGACCCTGGCTGGATACATTTCAAATACCTTGGTTTTCACTGGATGGCATAAAGACTGGACAAGCATCCACTCTGCCTGCAGTGCTCGTTAGCAGCCTGTCTGGTCCTGAGAATTAACATCTTTATGCCGAGTTTCTGGGCTTTACCGGGGAGTTTACAGAAGCCTCACCTCAATTCAGTAGTCTAAGGATACTTAGTAGTTCCCTTTCATCAAGATACTAAACCAAATTAACGGTTCTCCTTTTTGCCTATCAAATATATATTTAGCACTAGTTTTTTTCAGCTATAAGAAGTTGACTAGCCTATACTTATCTTTTCAAAGAAAAACCTCCTTCATGCAGCTCAAAATCTGGAAGTTTAGGGTATGCTAGAGGAAGACAGAAATCATAGTTTCTAAGTATTATGCCACATTTGTCATAAGGAAAAGAGAATCATTACAGCTATTTTGTATGGACCAGCTGGAAAGGTGACAGCCACAGCACTTTCTACCACAGGGCTATTTCAGGACAGCAGATGCTTGGCTCTACCAGCCTCAAGAACCAGCTGCAAAAAAAGGATTCCTAGGAAAGCATATTCTTTCTCTTCCCAGTGAGAAACCCTGTAACACAGAGACTTTGAAGCAATCAAAAAGTTAGCTCTGATGTTCTGCAGAATGATACTGTTTTCCCTAAACCTCAAAGGACTCTGGGTTTATACTAGACCAGAAACTGTACAGTACTTTTACAGAGTCCAGCATTTTAAACAGAAAGTGGTGGGGCAGATTTTCTGTAAGAAAGGGTTAAAGAGCACTGACCAGCCTAAAGACAGTGAACTAAAAGGCCCAGGTGATGTGATGGCTGACACTATAAATAGCTGCAGCCACGTGGTAGAAGGATAAAGGAAAAATGTTTAAAAGCTTATTTTTTCCTTTCCTGTCTGCTAGGAAGGATGGGAAGGGCAGTAAAGAAGTCTCCCCTGGATTATAGAAGACTACTCTGTTATGTTGTTATGCGAAAAACAAAGGTACAGAGATACTGTGAGAGAACTGGAAACCAACTCTCTTATTAAAAATGAGGTATTTGGTGGGTTATGGTGGTTCCAATGCTCTATGTGGAGTGGGAAAATGAAGGAAATAAAAGTAGGAAAAAGATAGCAATGAGTGTGTACTTTAAGTACCTAAAAAGCAGGGAAGAGATGAGGTGAGAGAAATATCTGGCAGCTTGACTAGAAGGCAATTCCCACCATATACCTCTCTCTTCTTGAAGCATGGTGCCATCACCTTTGCAGGATTAGCTCTGTGATTCTTTAACCTTCTCTTTGCTCTATGGTACCTTTTACTGAGACCAATGAAAAACTTGCCCTTCAAAGCTTCAGCACAGTTTGTGACAGCTCATTAGCACAAAAATGCAACCTCTACACTGATTATTTTATTCACTTGATCACTTGAGGACACACCATTACTTACTGGGTTTGAAAATGACAATCCAACAAGCAATCTAAACTTAAAGATAAGTGGCTCATCACTTTGTTTTACCTGTGCTGGAATTTAGGTAGTTTTGTATGACTTGGTTTTGTTAATTAGAAAACTTTTTTCATACTCAGAACTCATAAAAAATAACATTTGTTTTTATGACGCAGAGTTTTTCCACTTGCTCAAAATTGCAATGAAAAATGAGTTAAGCATTTTTTAAAGAGAAAATAATGTAATACTAGCTATATATTTATGATATTTTGCTGTGAGGCCTAATTAATTTCAACTGCAATTTAATTAATTTAATTTGAACTCGCACATCCCACATGCTAGATAAGTTCACTGTCTCCATTCTGTGACAGGACTGGCATGTCCAATATCTTATTCCCTATTAAGGATATGAAAATCTTCACCGCCTGCATTTGTGAAAGATCTCCTTTACAGATATAACAGGTTTCTCTGGAAACAAAAATTATCTGACAAATTCCTTGACCATCTGATGAACACTGAGGCATATTTTATGTGTATTTGTTTTATCTTAATGCCAAGGTAAAAAGATTCATTTGTTTCTGTGTTGTTCAGCCAGTGGGCTGCAGACTACAGCTACTGCTGCAGTCTTTGAGGAAGAGTACAATGTTCTGGGCTTTGAGGCTAAATACCCACTATTCAGGCAGTGGATAGTCTGACATTTAAAATCACAACTACTCCTGAATATACCTAAACTGCTGGGCAGAGAATCAATCTTGACATATGGATGCCCCTGTATAGCAGGTTGCATAAATTTAACTTAGAACAACACCAAAAGCTTTTATTTCTTGGTGAGCCTGGCTATGCCTGTAAGACAAACAGGCTACATTCAAATGTTTGAAGGTATTTTCTTGGCACAACAGAAAATACGAAGTTTTAGAAGGACTTCTTAATTGATACTATGCAACTATGGGATTCTATGGAGTTCTGGTAAAGAAGTTGTGTGTATATATAATCATAGAATGGTTTGGGTTGACCCAATGACCATCTAGTTCCAAACCCCCTGCCACGGGAAGGGACACCTCCCACTAGACCAGGTTGCTCAAAGCCCCATCCAACCTGGCCTTGAACACCTCCAGGGATGGAACATTTACAATCCCCCTGAGCAACCTGTTCCTGTGTCTCACCACCCTCAGTGAAGAATTTCCTCCTAATTTCCAATCTAAATCTACCTTCTTCCAGTTTCAAACCATTATGCCTTGTCCTAGCACTACAGGTCTGTTGTGCTGATACAGCCATCAAACTGCCATCAGTTGCCTGATCACACAGACCAACACTGAATTCGGCAACGTCCCCTCGGAAGTCTTCTTTCAAACAATCCTGCCATAGGTTCCTGTGGGCCAAGCTCCTCCACTGCCCGTTGTGGTGCCAGCATCAGCCACTGGACACAAAAGACAGAGATGACTCCCTCAGTGGCCCTTCACATGGAAGGACACCACTGAGAGAGCTCAGCAAGATGCAACCAGCCCCAACAGAAGCCACACCCAACAGGAAGCTCCTCCAACTGATCAGCTCTTGGTTAATATCATCCTGGCCTTGCCCACAACCCCAACCACAACCACCTGGGTGAGGGCAGAGCCACAGAGACACAGGTGGGCCAGGTTCTGCCTCTGGAACATGAAGGCAATAGGAAAACCAAAACATTCTGCTAAGCTGTGACTCATTCACAGGTCAACTCCAGCTCAGGGCCCACAGCCCAGGCCCCAGCACTTCAAGGTCTTTGTAAAACATGTATGTATTCATGTATATATACATACATAAGTGTATGTACATATATATACACACTCATATGCAGAAGGGGGTGGACAGAAAGAGCAGAGACAGGCTATCTAATCGAAGGTAACCCTAGGGGTACATTTGCATGCCTTGCCTACCGCCCATCATGGGTATTGCTTGGTTTACTGAAAGAACAAAACAATAATCTGTACAGATCTGCTGTAATGATTTGCTTTGAAGGCTGCATTCTAAATAAAAACAGAGCTGGCAGGGACAGAGAACAGTGGATTCTACCACTTGTTAATTCTCCAGCAGGAACATAACTCAACATACCGTGTACATCTTCTAACTCAATAGTTGATTAGGTTTCCTGGTGATGTTAGGTCTCCTCGTGATGTTAGGTTTCCTGGTGATTGCTCTTACCTGTGGTCTCTAATATCTGCCACTTACTTTAGGAAAGACCACCTGACAACATGAGGTTGAGGTGCAGAGGCCTCTCAGAAGACAGGAACAGACACACTGGCTAAAGCTGGACCTGTCCCAGTGCCTGTCACTGACAGTGGTCAAAAGGCACATACCTAGGGAAAAGTGTGCAACCAGTGCAAGTGAGGAGTGATCCTTACCTGTAACATGCGAGCAGTCTCCAATGACTCTCAGCTTGGATGCACTTCCTGAGCAACAGGTAACTAATACTTAATAACAGATAGAAGAAGATAGAGTTCTCTTCCACAAACTTGTTCAGTCTCCCCTTGAACCTATGTAAAACCTCTAGGATCAATAACATCCTGTGGCAGGAATTTCTACTGCTTAACAAGGAGCTTTGAACCTGAGTGCTACCAATTTCATCCAGTGTCCCCTATTTCTGCGTCAGAGGGATCAGTAAGCAATCAAGCCTCACTGACATTGTCTGTGATGCTTGAAATACTATGTGTGAGGTCTGCTTCTCATGATCTCTCCCCCTTCAAGCCTGAAGATTTGAAGTCTGTTAGATGATTTCTCATACAGAAGTCAGTACATACCTCTGACCATTTTACTTCAGTTTTATTATCTCTTTTGGAGGTAGGCTTTGGGGAGGACTAAGTAGAAAAGAGGAGTGCAGGGGGAGAAACAATACCATAATAGTACACAACATGCCACACATAGGTGTACTGTAGATTTATACATTGGTCTGTTGCTGTCTGTTCTGGACTCTGACCATTACTGTGCAAGGAGCTGACAATAATAGAGATGACTCTAACAACATCTACATGCTGTCCCTCAGAAATATGGGAAGAGAAACAGTGCTGTGTGCAAGATGGAAGCTGTTTCCTCTGCCTGCCCCTTGGGCATCACTTCATACCTATCCACACAGAATTTCAACAGCTGTTCAGTTCTGTGAGGTTCTTCTGCAACTCTTTACAGACTGCTTTCAGTTATTACACCCCAAACGCCATGGTATCAGCAGCAAAACAATTAAAAGGGTAGCTGTCTGTAATGCTCGCACTGGTCAATAGTCTGGCTGTCAAACTACTTACTGTCAAGTATGCTCAGCCCTAGACACATACAAGAAGCCTAATCACACAGTTCTGGTCTCCTGACCACTTCTAAGTTTTTAAGTACATTGAAGGATAAGAAATGCTGTGCCTACTTCTGTTCATGCTGGAAGCTGAGGGTTCCTACACAAATACAGCAACAAAGAGGCTTTGACTCAAGGGTTTCATTCTCCTTTCTTTCAGAAAAAAAAACAGACGGCACTTTAGATGCGGACTAATTTTTCCCCAATCAAAACACCCTCTCTTGTGTATATTATGAATAGAGCCATACAAACAGTGATTGGTAATACACTAACTTCTCCAAGTTGAGCTTGTAAGCTTGCTGGTTTGCAGTTATCGGATCACTGCACAGTTTGTAAGTCCTGGTCCTGTCTGTCTTAGAAAGCCATAGAGCCAAGAAAAATTGATCTTTAAATATGTACTTTCAACCAGTAATAAAAGAAGATAATTATTTTAAGATCCTGATAAATGTATGTGCCCCTTGCAGATGCAAAGCTAACACCCTACAAGGTGGAGTCCTGCTGGGACAGAACCAGCCCTGGAAAGCACTTGAAACACATGCTGTGAAAACTCAATTTTCTTTCCATCACAGGGAGAAATTACATATGGCAGATGTTCACTGTGAGTTAAAGAGCTGACTTAAGCTATCTAATCCTCTTGTATCTCACATCCACATGGTTAGCCTTCACTGTTACATATTAAGCCTTAGATCTGCAGGCAGGTTTTTAACCGCTAGGCAGTGCTACCCCAATGACAAAAGTTTTAATTTTCACACACTGATTGCTTTGAAAAGGTTTTTTTAAGCAACTTGATGGCAATAGTCTCATTGACACTTCTTCTTCAGGTGTAAAACAGATGCATATTAACATCTCATGATCCTTGAGGTCCCTTCCAATCTGGCATTCTATGATCTCTAGATACACACCAGAGGGAATGACCTCTCCTCTACCCAATCTGTTGCAGTTAAATAACAACAAATGTTACAACAGTGATACTGTCTTTCCATGTACAAAGTTACTTCCTTTGTCAGACATAAGGGAATAACCCATAATCACAATTGAAGGCAATTGCTTTTGACTGTATAACTGCATGATTTAAGTGGCAGCATGGCAACCCCTGTTTCTTAGATCCTAGCTGTGCTGTCAGTCTCGGATGTATTGAACTGAAACAATTTCTCAGCATCATTATTTTGGTCAGGGAAGATCCTGCAATAGAAATATTGACAGTAGTAACTGCTGTAGAGTGGTGACTACTGACCTCACAATACAAATCAGCTCTGTCTTCCCAAGTGACAGAAGCAGAGACAACACTCAGAATTTGATTCCACAGTACACATGGCTTTCAATGTGCAGGTCAAAGATCAGCTTGCCTAAAGAAATATGGTGGATATATGCACTCTCGTCTCTGAAACAGAACTAATGCACATCACTTGTCCACCAAATCAAAAGACAGATAAGCCAAGCACGGCCTTTCCTATTGCAGTCACCTTGAGAGATTCCTCTTCTCATGTCACAGTTATGCGGGCAGTTGCCTAAAGGTTAAATCACTGCAGTCCATACAAGGAGTGAGGAAAAAGCACTGCTTCCTCATTTCCCTCAGTCCAAGCATCAAAAGGACTGCTGCTGAGACTTTATTAATTATTCATGCATTTGTCATTTCTTCTTCTGCTCCTTATTCCCCAGATTAAAATACCTCTATCTCTGGACCAAGCTCCATCTTCAATTATTCATTCAATTGGGCAAAATGTTTCTCTTACTCATTTCAGTTCTTTTTTTTTTTTTTCCAGTTTGACTTGAACTGTTGGAACAGCAGCAATTTGTAGGTTGGATAATACAGAGTGTAGAAGTTAGCCAAGAGCTACAGGTTGACCTGCAAAGTAAATGGTTGAGACTTGGTAAGGAGGCTAGAGTAAAGAGTATTGCAATGACTGTCACGGGCTTTACATCACTTCCTAATCACCATCAGCCTGATCCATGTGAATAGTGGTGCTCATAATAACTGGCTAAGCAGCAGAGCTGAAGTACCTGTGCAGTTCGCAGACTCATAACTTACAATGATCTCTGTATATCTGCTCCAGAATTTAAATCTCAGATAACCAAACAAGCAGCAAGTAAAACACTCAAATAAATGTGCCAGTCAGCTCCCTGTGCTAAGACTCCAGGCAACACATTTGGCTTGAGTTCACTCTTTCATCTTCAGAAGAAATTTCTTATCTTGCTAAGAAATATAACTAATTTTTTTTTTTTAAACTACCTCTACAAATATTTCTCCGTTGCCAAACAGTATTACATATAGCAGATACTCTAGATTACCACAGAAAAGGAGGGAATTGGATTTTAAGTTACTTTTAAAGCCACAAAAACTCCACGTCATGTCTTGAAATCTGTCTCTTTGAGTCTCTGAATTTATACTGCACCTGTTAAGGTGTTAAGAACTCAGAAACAATATTGGTCACTCATTTTAGAGGTTGTGCATGATGTCTTTAATATAATGAAAGCATAAAATTTTTTAAATGCTCAGTAAATTACTTCTCACTCTTCCTTTACCATTCTTTGCAGCTTGAAAAATCTCATTATCCATATAGAACCATTTTGCCTCCTATTTTCACTAAACAACACATTAAGACAACTAAACACAGAGTCTAAAAGTTCTGAAATGAGAGGGAAAAGCACTGAGAAGGCTAATTACACAGCTGTGAAATGGTTAATTATGGAGATAACCGTTGTGGTACCATGCCTAAGGCTGACGTCTTACCACCTTTCTCAGAGTTTTTTTGGTGGTAACTTCTCTTCTTGGTAGAGATAAAGAACAAAGGACATTTCTCTGTCTTCTGGTCCACCCTGCATCATCTTACTCTACTAAGTATTTTCCCATCAGACAGGCAACAGGGTCCTATGGTTGTCTATTACAAGGGCTTAAACTCTTTCTTATGATGGTGAACTGTATCTCTACGTTAGATCCACTGCACCCTGAAATGTGCATTTTCCAATGCTAAAGAGTTAGTTGAATATGCCAGATAACACATAGTAGCAACACTCAGATGACACACATCTCTTTGTTGACAGAGGATTACAACTACACCCAATGACTCAGTATTTGGAGAAAACCAATTACAAGATGAGGGAAGGCTGGTTGAAACCAAAGCTGAGGTAGGTAAAATTGTAGTCACACCACAGCTCAGCAGCCTTACTTTAAAAGACCATCTGCAGCTCCTGGCTGACAGCTGGAGTAGGTCACTCTTCCTTTCTGACTTTGTGGGTATCTCCTGGGGAGAAGAAGGAGGGGCCCAGGGAGGAAGAAATGCTGTCTGTGAAGGAGACAAAAAGTCTCACATTCAGTCTGTTAAATAAACATCCCACACAAACCTCATCCCCACTTCTTTGCCTTGCTTCTTCTAGAAAACTGCATGTAATAATAAAAAATAAATTTTAAAAAAAACACCCACAGGCAATCCACTGTATTTCCACCTCCACAAGGTGGGAGGAAAAAAGATGACAGATGTTAGGTGGCCTTGTAATAGGTGATGAGCAGACTGGAGAAATATAGGGAGACACGCAAAGGCACAGAACGCAGGAGAGCAAGATAAATTGATCCCAGTGCTCACTAAGTGGTCCAGATTCAAATAAAACTATTTCAGTCATTAATTCTACAACAAAGCAACATTAGCCAGAAATTAAATGCAGGGAGTCTTTTAGGTCAGTATCAATCTCTTGCAGAGAATGAGTAAAGCCAAAACAGACATGTGTTTTAAATTCACATCTGTTAAATTGCTTCTACTTCACACAGGTTTGTTTAAAATAGACCTGTCTCTAGCTTGTATCCTAGAGAGTTTTTTACAAATTTCAAGGTATTATTAATGTGGCTACTACTTTCAAGTTACTTTTGTCATTAATATCCCATGTAACTAAAACTAGAAAAAGCCAATGCTTCCTACAAGAGATTCGATTAGAGCATCAATACATGTCAAATGCCCCAGACTAAGCATACAACTATTTGCCATCAACCCCACATAGCTTAGAGAAGTATTAAAAACACTCCAAATGAAAGCAGACTCATTTCAAACACCAAAGTACAGCAAGCCTCTGCACATCTTGACAAGCCTGACGTATTTTATGTCACTCTTTGAGTACAGCTTAGACACTAGATTAGTCACTACCACTTGGAAATTTTTATTAAAGAGCTTTACAGGTCTTGTTCGTGCAACTAGCATAATTTACCCCTAGGCACTTTACCCTGTTGCATATGTAAAACATCAGCAAAATACAGTCCAACCTTATTTGATTATAGCAGCACTCAGCTTTCATAAATAAGGAGAAAGAAAAGACAGAAATAATTTCCTCTAAACACTCAGTGAAACAGTGGGTATTCCTGAAACTGCCAGTGAAGGCGAAGGGCTGTGATTGCAGTGCCTCTATTTAGTTCCACTTGGTTTGTGATTCTGCCCTTTCTGCTTGCACAGAGGAAGCAGCAGCTCACAGACTAACTTCTTGGAGTCGCTGAGGCCAAGGCAGGCAAGAATAACAGCTCTGGGTGCTCCGTGTCTGAAGAAACCATTCATTTAATTTTGGGACCTCCTCCACAGGCAGTCTTGAAGAATGTTGTATGACTGTTAATACACCTCCCCCTCCCCAAAGAGTCAGAGCCATGTCAATCCTACTAGAGTAGCTACTTACTTCAAGCCCGCTGCTTATGACAACTTCACAAGACCATGATGATGTGAATTAGAAAGGTTCTCCCTCTTCTCCACTTTCCCTCTCCCAGTCTCCTTCCTACAGTGACAGAAGGATGTTGGATGGAGCTAGTATGCCCATGAAATCTTACTGCAGGCAACACTTTACCTTCTGCATGCTCCAAAGATTACCAGTTTTGCCTTCCATGTTGAGGAGAGAACACTGTGTATTAATTACGTTGCCATTAATTAACCACTGCTATGACTTCAGTGGATTTATGCTCAGGACCTATTTGTCTGTGAGGCCTTTCAGTGCTGTGACTTCAGCTGCCCATTAGAACAGCAGTCCCTTGGGAAAATCTCAAAAGACAGTCTCTTCTTCCCCTTTTAATTTCATTCTGTAAATTTAATTCCAGTTATTATGTGCATTGACAATAGCCTTTCTATGCCATTTGTTTACAAAAAGTGACATCATTCCCTTTGAAAAAACAGGACGGGGAATCTGTGGAAATAAATGTGCCGTGGCAGGGGACCACTTTGGAGTAAGTCTCCTCCACACAGGGCGAGCAGCTGTACAGAGAGCTCACTGAGGGACCGAGTCCTTTGCAACTGCAAACCACCAGCAGGAAGCAGCCTCTGTGTAAGGAAGTGATTAGGTATTTATATCCTTCGCTGTGGCCAGTAAACAGAATTAGTGTGACTTGGACCAAGTTTTAATTATACAGGAGCTTAATGATCTAAGCTGTTGTGGGAGGAGAGCGTGGGGGAAGAGAATGAAGGGTCAACAAAGTGCATCTGTCTGTTTTCTCTCCTTCTCTCTTCAGAAATGGCATTCACAGAGCTATTTTTATTGTTTTTTTCAAGGTGGTTTTTCCCCGCCTAGTCCAAGGAATATTAGATCCATGACTGGCTCTTGAAGAAGTGAAAAGCAAGGAGATGCTGGGTCATATATCTAAGTACAACTCCTTACCAGCATGTAAGTCACCAAGCTTAAAACAGCAGCAACCTCATTTCTCAGCATACGTCCTCAAACCTGCTAGTGAGAAAATCGTCTCTGAACAGTACCTGCCCACACCCTGTCAGCTGAAAAAGTTACTCTGCTGCCTTGACCAACAGCACAACTTGAAGGTCTTGGTGAAGAACCAGCACTGTTTCTATAACTGACTGCTCTAATCAGAAATCCTGGGGAGAGAGGGTCAGTTCCCACCTGTCTAAAATGAAACTAATCTTCTGCATAAAAAACAAGCAGCTCTGAAAAATGTGTAGGCTCAGCCTGTTGCTTTGAACATTTTGATCCTTTCTGGATTTTTTTTCTGCATAGGGGGAGCACTCCTTGAAAATGTCCAACACGTAACTCGCCTAGGGATTCTCCTCAGCTCAGCTGTTGCAGATAGCATGGTAGGGAAAGAACACTTGCACTATAAAAGTCATGTTTTGCATTTCTAAATGCACTTAAAGACATAGCTAAGGCATTGGCTGGTTTTTCTAGGCAAATGGAGGGTCCATACAGGTTCAGATCTTGCTAAAGCCTCTTACTAAAGGGATTTTGTTTACCCCTGCCATTCATATTTAGGCTGGAAATAAGTACAAAGAAATGATATGCATACTAAAGTAGGCAAACTCATAGACTTCTTTTTTCAGTCACAAATACTGATATTTCCCTTTTCTGCCTTTCAGGTGTTAATTGCTACACTGGCCTCCCAACATGACTCCAAACTGACAGAATACACATCACTACCACAAACAAAAAATAGGGCCCTCGCATACACTAGCAAAAAGCACCCTAACAGGTGATCTGAAATGTGACTTTAAGAAAAAGAACCTGTTTTCTTTTACACATGGACTGAGTATTCAAATGACTTCCAGACAGAAAAGTACAGCACAAGAAATTGTGATTTAGTGCCATCCTCCCTCTTCCTTCAGTGGAGCTCATTATGATTTTGTCTAACAAGCCTCCCTGTCAGCAGGGGTAAACCACCGCTTTGTCAGCTCAACTGCCTCTCACCTGACCAGAGCACAATCCCACAATCAATCAACTCTGTCAGGGCAGAGGCACCAAGTTAACTGATGAAGAGGGATTCCAGTTCTATCAATTTGCACCATGAACGCTCAATTAGAGAAATCTGAAATCAGAACTGAATTACAGGCTCCTGAACTGGTCACCTGTGCTTTTGCTGAGCAGACACACAGTTAAATACTTGCAAGCAATATGCAGAGCACAGGTATGTAGGAGAGGCATTGATGCATAGCTCAGGTAAAGGTTACACAGATTCGAATGGCTGCAGATCACAAAGCAACTATTCAAGCAATGAAGTACTCCTCACCCTCTGCTGAGACTGCAGAACACAGCTTTATGGTTCCTGCACTGCTATTGAAATCAGTTTATCAAAGGTTTGGTTTTCTTTTTGGAATGTGGCTGCTACTAGTTTTCAGCTTAAGCAGTAGTATCAGCCTATGTGGTTAAAGCAACCTCAAAACTGAAGTTACATTTTGTAATATGAAGAGGTTGATAGGAAGGTGAAAGAAACCATTGACACTATCAAGCAGATAGCATTACGTGGGTAATACTGTACTCTTATTTAAGGGATGATCAGCTGGATTCAGGTGCCAAGTGAAGAAAAAAAAAGGTTACCACACTTCAAATCCCAGTCCAATACATAACCATTTGTGAGTCAGCTACCATAGAAATCCATGTCTTGTTCAGTGTGATAAAGCTGGCACAGCAAAAACCTGTTTCTCTATGCCAAAAGATAAAAACATGAAGTATCTAAAAAAAATCAGAGAGAGGTTTATTCTGCAAGAAGCTACCTATCATTCTGAGCCAAACTTCAGCAGTTTGTCATTGTGAACTAGACATCTACTGCAATTAAATTGGCTTTTATTTAGGCTCTGCTGTTGATAAATATAATTTGTGAATGTGCTAAAGTACCGTTTCTGCAGATTCCAATTTCTTCACAGTGCAAGCAATTGAAGGGAACATCACTTATTCACCTAGAATAAATGTCACACCAAGAAGTAATCCTTTAGGTTTCCAAGGAAATAAATTATTTAAAAAACACACAATTTACACATTTCCTCCTTGCACAATGCACAGATATATACCTTCTTAAAAATGTTGTTATATATATTTACACAGAAGACACTCAGCAGAATACAATGTTGTCAATTCCAAATACCAGTTATTCTCTAACACCACAGGAAAAAAAATAACCCCAACCTGAAATTCTTTACTTCCTGACAAGCTCATGTAAGACCACACACTGGCATACACGTAGGGGTTATGCACTGTCTAATTCTATTGTGCCTATCAGTCACATCCATCAGGGACAGGGTTTTCAGTTTTCATTCTTACATGTAAAACTGCTAGTTCAAACCTGGAGGGCAAAGCCTCGACAGAAAGCAGTCCGCAATATGTACATCTGGGATTTACTACACGCCGTCACTCCATTCAGCTTCAGTGAATGACAGTTTGAAAGGCTGCGGTCACATGGTAAAAGACTATGATGAGACAGTTTGGGAGCTGCAAAATGGATTGCCTCCTAACACGGAAAGAGTTCTTACAAACAGAAAATCCCAAAGTGAGTTATTTAACTCTGCAATAGTAAGCAGTTGTTGACCAATATTTCGAAACCAACAATATGAAGTCAGACAACCAAAACATTTGTAAGGTTCTAGTTCTTCCTTAAAATGCAAAAAACATGCATTGAAAATGTATAAAACAACATACCTGCGTACTCTGTGGCTTCTGGCTAGAATACTTCTTCACGTACCCACTTCACAGTCCAGCAGTGTGACTGGAATGCAGACAGCAAATTATTTTAAATTGAAATTTAAAACAATAGGAGGAAAGGAGAAAGAGTTTATTGAGCAGCAAACAGCATTTACTTACAAATGACTTTTTAAACATGCAAAGCTGTTCGAGAATCTTAAATAATAGTCAAGAGAGTCACTCTGAATGTTGAATAAGGAAGAAAGACCAAAGGCCATTTGAAGTGAGTACCTCTGCCATTTCCCACTACAGTTATGCTATTTACAATGAAGTGGGAAATGCTGCAGTACATAGCAAGATGGGAGACTTGGAAAATATGACTACGCTTTCAGAATCCCAGTTAGAATGATTTAGGCAGCATGTTTAAAACAACAAATAGAGATTAATGTAGGTTAATGTAAAGATTGCCAATTTTTTTTACTTCTGATCTTACATATGTGTATTTCAAAATGATATAATTTCTCTAGTTTCAAGAGTGTTATGACACTTCAAACAAAAACTCTTATTGCTTTTCAGCAGAACAGATCTGAGAACATTAAGTACTTGACTTCTTTCCTTTACAGAAACTATTCACCAAACTGAAACCTCACTCTTCTAGAATCATAGAATTGTTCTTGTTGGAAAAGACCTTCAAGATCATCAAGTCCAACCATTAACCCAGCACTGCCAGGTCAGCACTAAACCACATCCCTCAGCAACACATCTACGTGTCTTTCAAACACCTCCAGGAATGGTGACTCCACCACTTCCCTGGGCAGCCGGTTCCAGTGCCTCACAACCCTTTCGGTGAAGGAATTTTTCCTAATATTCAACCTAAACCTCCCCTGGTGCAACTTGAGGCCACTTCCTCTTGTCCTGTTGCTTGTTACTTGGAAAAACAGACTGATCCCTACCTTGCTACAACCTACTTTCAGGTAGTTGTAGAGAGTGAGAAGATCTCCCCTCAGCCTCCTTTTCTCCAGGAACAATCACTTCCCTAGTCCTGCTGGCCACACTGTTTCTAATACAAGCCAGGATGCTGTTGTCCATCTTGGACTGTTTGGACATCTAAATGGTTTGCTTCCAACAACACAGAAGAAGTTACTTTATCTCTCTGCCAAGCCCACCTGACATGCAGGGCCAGATGCCCAGAAGCAACAGGAACAAAGGAACATGGCATAGATTAAAACACAAAACAGAGGAAGAGAGTAGCATGAGAAACAGGACAACACCAGGAGCAAGGCTCAGTTCTGGAGAAGGAGCACCCAATGAGATCATCCCAACAGAAAGGCCAGTAAAACGTGAAGACACAAGCTACTATTAAACTATGTGGTATCAATGCCACTGCACACTTCATTGCATTGCATGGGATTCACAGCATCAGGAAGGTTGCCCTGCACATAAAGTGTTTTACACTGCAGGTTTTTTCCATTACTTTTCCATTAAGTTGAGGGAGTTCTGGAAACTACTAGCATCAAGTCAGGAGGACAGAAATCACCATGAGTACTACCCTTATAGTGCAGGTCTTTTGGTGTCAATGGAACGGTATTTTCCAGGGAAGGAGTTTCAGACAGTTAGTCACTGGTGATAGTGCAGGATAACAGGCTAATTACAGCACTATTTCTGGACAGCAACTTTCCAGCTCCTTGTAGAACACTGTAATGAGACAGCTGGCATCATTCTTAAGGTGTCCAAGGTGACAGAATATAGCTGTTATGTCCTGTCCCTACAAGCACAACAACTATCACAGAGGCTTTGGAAACTCCAGTTAAGAAAGGAACAAAGTAGATTTCTGTTCAGAGGATAAATGGCAATCTTAGAGCGTTTTAAAGAGAGTTCCATGATTGGCAATCTGTGTTCCCAGCATGAATCTCTGCTTTTGACAACTATGTTTTTGAGAATTTCACAGTATAAGGGAGAAAAAACTGAGAAGTTGGAAAAAAATGAATATAATATGCTTTGCAACTCATTGCCAACTCAGGTACTCATCCAATTGTAGCATCAACTCACTAAAAGTAATAAGCCAGCAAAACTTCATAGATAAAAGTGAATCATCATATTTTAACACTTAGGAGTATGGAAAATAGACCATTTTGACTTTCATTCAATTAAGAATTCAGACATTTGTGTAGGTTCTCCATCAACCTCAAGGACATAAAGTACCATACAAGATATGCACTGAAGTACCTCATTGAAACCTAACCCCTGACAAGTTGTTAAGATCTGCTTCTCCTTCCCAGAGCACCTCTTGCAACCACACCACTTTTTTATAGTAGTTCTCTGCTGAGTGCTTACTCACAGGTTTCTATCAGGTTCATGACTATACAGCATCCTGAAGGCAGGGTGCAAATTGATGTGTGTATCCACCAAACACCAATGTTATTTTAAACTCATTGTATGGCTGTTACCACACAAGGATAAGCAGGCCAGCCAGAAAAAGGTAAGAATATGTTACATGGGGTTTCATATAAAGCTTCAAGTTCAAGCGCAAAAAATCCATAAAACTGCCTCTTTACAGAAGGCTTTGACCTGACTCATGGAAAGCATTTCTCCACCAATAATCCCAGATTTTTCCACTTCCACTGCTCATGAGTCAGCTTGAAGCTTCTTATCAAGAGAAACAGGAGTGTCTCTGCTTCCCTATGTGACAAATATCATCAGCAGCTCAGGGCCATAGTTAATGTCTTAGCTTTATAGCACAAAACAGTCTCTCCTTCAGTTTTGCCAGGATGTCTTCAGATATAGTAGTCAAGATTCTTTGTCTCCTTCCTCCCACTAGCCCACTGTAAGATGACAGCAATTACAGTTTTTCCTCTGCACACACAACTCCCTCATGAATTTTAAGAGATTCTTAAGAAACAAGAAGAATCCAAACTAAATAAAAAATGTACTTTGTTCTGCTAGTGCTCTGCAGACTGTAGAATTTGGCTTTCATAAGTCATCTTCAACTCATAATGAAACACCTTATCTATATCTGGTTTTTTGACCTGTGATGTTTAAGGAATATGTTAGCAGCATGGTGAAAGGAGACTTTAATGAAAATGTGCCACAAAGATCTCTAAAACTAAACAGTTACTTGGCTTTGGGGAGGAGAGCCTTTATTAAGAATTCAGTGTACTAAAAGAAGAAAAATATCTTATCTGTGCTATTTTCATATACTGGTGGCTCCATTACAGAGGAAGGGGCACAAAAGATAAAGGAATAATGTGAAGCAATTTTCTTTAAATATTCTGGAGCACATTACAGAATAGCCTCAGACTGTTAGAGCTCTGAGTGAACTAATATTCCCCAAATAGCTGTGGCCAGTCTCACCTGAGGTTGCTCCCACAGTTCCTTGGGCCCAGGAACTGTATTCAAGTTCAGCCCTGAGCCTTCACTCTTTGCCTGGGTTGTGGTAGAGGAGTGCTGGTCTCCATGGTCACATCTGGCCATGGAAGCCCCTTAATCTAGGCCCTGACCCACAGACTGGCTTCCTAGCTTGACCTCAGCCTAGCCTTATTGCTATGGACCTGCTGGAGGATCACTGGACCTAATCCTAATCCTGACCTATGGATTGACTTCCTGGTTTGACCTTCAATCTGCCTCATGACCATGATATTGTCTCATGAGCCAAACTCTTGGTAGGACCTGGTCACCAACCATTTCCAGATCTGCCCTGCTTGGCTGATGTGGGTACAAGAGGATGGTCCCTGGACAGTGAGACCCCTGTCCTGCTAGTCCAGATCACCCTTGGCTTCCATCTCCCCATCCCTTAGGGAGCAGCCCTGATCTTGACACAGTGTGTGTGCACGATATGGGATGATCAGTAGGTGCAAAGCCTACTTTTAGAAAGGCAAGCAAAAGATTATTTCCTGAAAATATACTCTCTCTTGGGGGAGGCAAAGACAGGAAGTGAGAGGCCTTTGCCTGCACATTTCCACTGTTTCTTTCTGTTTTCTTCCCATGCCTAGAGAGAGCGTTGTCAAGTTTAGCATTCCCCTGATTCATCACATAGCTAATCTGTGTGCATATTAGACATGTTTGTCTTAATTCTTTGAAGACAGCAGCCATCTGAAATACCAAGTGAAATGAACTTTAGAAGCTCATGACACTGAAAGTCACACTTGCTCATGTTGAGTTCAATGCTCAAACCCCCGTTTAGTGAAAGACCATTTCCTATGGTGCAGTAAAGGTAACTTGCTATAGATTGCCCAGCCTATCACTGGCTGACCCAGTCCTGGGATTAGATCTTTCTCCTCTGCACAAGGATTAAACAAATTATTTTACTAACCGCTCCACTGGAAAAGAAAGTCAACAGATGACAATTACTCAGAAATTAACTTCATTTTGAGAAACTAAAGAAAAGTAATAGGTATGCAGCTATTTTCAGATGATGCTATGGTAATAGCTGCTTCTCACTTCTGTTGTTGTATAAGGGCATAAAGAATTAGGGAGACATATCTCCCTCATAGTGAAGAGGACAGTATCATGAGAATAGAAATAAATAGAACTCATGCAAATAATAACTTTCCCACTCTAAAGGAGAATTATCCGAAGCACTGAAGAGTTACCTCTACACCACTTCAAGGATCATTCCTTATAACTCGAAATAAGATTTTTATAATAAGTCAGATCATTAGTCTCTGTCTTACTAGTACAACCATCAAAAGACCTTGACTTGTACAAAAGGTCAGTATGAGAGTTTTATGTAAAGAACATAAATCCGAAAACTAGTTAACCTTAAAATAATGAAAATTTCTTTGCAAATTTAGAGCTATAATGGATTCCTGAAGAAGAAAAAAATTACGATTTTTGGAAGTACATTTCAGGTTGCATTCAAGCAGTGGACTGATTTGCGGTGCAATCACATGAAACTAACTCAAATGTTTTGAATCTATTTACCCTTTCCTAAGCACAGATTGTAATGCCCACCTGCTTAGGGAGTTTATAGTGGACCTTGTTAGACAAGCTTTCCAATACTTCCATGACAGTTGGACAAATGCAATTTACTATTCACTACAACTTTAGAACAAAGGTCTTCCTTTTTGGGGAAAAAAGTAGCCCAAACAAAAACGTTACATGCAGCCAATCTACATACAAAACTATCAATTTTAAGGTAAAGATACTTCATTTTTTAAAAAACAATTATGTAGATTGTTTTGCAAATATACTGCTTTTCAGATCAATAATATCTATATCTTTTTACCCTCAGATTATGATGCTTATTACAAAATTTTTTTTAAAAAAATCGTACTATCTTTTCCTGCACTAATTTAAACTTCATTACACAATATAATGAAGTCACAGTCCTGTTTTCCAGAAGGAGGCAGGAAAGACCTGACCACAGCAGAAAGAATCTTGGGATGTAAGGGGGACGGGAGCAACGTAATTAGCAATTACTCAAATACTGCAAGAAAAACAAGGGTAGCAAAGAGTGTGCTGAGTGAAAGGAACAAGGCTTCTGTTTACCGATGAAGGAGAGAGTCATCTTCTGTTTCTTGTGTAATCTGTCAAGTAAGAAATGTTTGATTTGGGCAAGAACCAGCAGAAGAAGAAAAAAATAACACTACTGATTAGTGCCAAATCACCTTTTAGACCTAGAGTAAACTTAGAATAAGACTTCTTGCACAAAAATAGCTGAAAACAAAGGACCATATACCTCTGAACACCAAAACACTGATGTTTTTTCATCACATTGCTAAAGGAACTTAAAGTAACTAAACTGCAAAAAGCACATCTTTAGGACACACTTAATCCAACTTATACCTAATATAAACCTGGAGGCCTTGCTCAGACTCTAATTTTTCTACGTACTTCTGTGCTGCTATCATTTAATTCTGATTTTTTATAACTGCTACAGGTGCAGTATGAGAAGTATCGTTCGATGTCCTTGGCTTGACTCCATCATTTTCTAGATGCCAAACAGAGATAACTTTTGTCTGGTCCTGTAAGGCAAATAGCTATGCTACGTAGCTAGTGAGGTGGGCAACACCTCTCCCTTTTAACACTCTCTTCAGGTGCCAAAAGACTTAAGCTATGTCATCCATATTGGGTTCTTCCTCAACTTGCATACTTTTGCAGTTTAGACGAATCAGAATCAATTCTATCATTTCTAAGAAGCAGGAAGAGTCTTTTTTTTCTGATTTAACACACAAAAAAGAAAACTATTCCTCTTGAAAATCATACTCGGTGCTTTCCAGCAAGATTTGAGTTCTGCTGAGATGGGACTATAGTCACAGGGGTAAAAGGAATGCACCTTTTACAATCACTGTGAAATCCAGACAAAATACAAGCCTTTGTACTAGTCATAATCTCTGCATTCAGAGCAGATCACTTAACTGTAAAACTTCTATGTCCCCAAAGATTTTATCTGTACTACGTATAATGAACCTTTCGCAGACATATCTGGTGATTCTATTTCTTCCCTGGAAATAAGAATGATGTGCAGTCAGAAGATGCAGTTGCAGGGAAAATCACGCTGAGGTTGAGTGTTCTGGCTTCAGGCAACTAAATACTGGTGCTGGGAAAGGAAATTATGCGCCCATCTCTGACACAGCCCCCATGAGATGCAGGACATTCATGCAAGATAGAAATTTCAGAAGTGTTAATTCGAGGCATTCACAAGAGACCTATCAGCCTGGATTAAAAATGCCCAGCATACAGAGCTACAAAAGAAGTTGTAGAGGCTCCAATGAGGGATAATTTTTTTGTGACTTACTGGCATTTTTCTGTGTGAAAAGGGTTTTACTGTGGACATTATGTATCAGCGTATATGAACAAAATACATGATTAAGGCAATAACACAGGATAAATATATGCAGTTTTCATTACTGCCCCAGACGCATGGTGTTTAACCACTTTGGGATCATAGCAGTTTTGGGAGGGCTGATCTTCAACGTCACCTCAGAATGAAAAATAGGATGTGGTGATCTAATTAAAGACTGCATCAATGCACATCATCAAGGAACCAAACTAGAAGTGTAGACAGGAATGGAAAAAGACTGTCTGAACAGTCCTCACGCCTGTATTCCTACACCAATGACTTCACTTACTGTAATGTTTCAAACAGTTTAACTGCTATACACTTTCACACAAAAAATCACAGGCATCAGATGAACCAAAAGTTACAAATAATAGATTATGCTGGATGTTTTCACTTTGACATCACACTGGCTCAAGACTATGAGGCTTCTTTTACTGATAAATTCCTCCTTTGGGACTAAGTTTGATTAAATACAAAGCACTGCATTTTCGAACAGTTTTAAATTCATGCTAAGCTGCCTTAACTTTCCCTGTCAGTGCTTGCCCCAGCTGGGGACTCTCAAAGGACTCTCAAAGAAATGACAGGACCCTGCCATTTCTCCTTTTCAGAACCAGCATGCTATAAGACTAACCAGAGAGACCCTCCTCTGTATGAGACCTGTGTCCAGGGTCCGTCACAGAAAGAGCTCAGTCACTGCAAACATGTGTTGGGTGAATATCTTCCCAAGGAATGAAAGTTTGGCCCAGGAAAGATAACAGAGGGGAATTTTGTGTAGTGAAGCTCCAGATTCAATCATCTCAGTCTCCCCTTCAAGTAAGGAATCAGTTTCCTCATGACAGATGTCTCTAGCTTTGAGGACTCTCAGATTGCTACCACAACCTGATCATCAGGTTAAAAGCTGAATGTACACCCCATCCAGAGGGAATCACAAGAAAAAACTTCCCAGACAGTGAGCAACTTTCCCTAGACAATATTTTGGTGTACTTTTAGGTAGAATTAATATAAAATTTTTAGTACAGTTGCAAATGCAACACACCAAAATTTTCAAAATAAAAACAATAATAAATCATTGCATGTTTCTAAAGCACAAAGAGCCGAGTGTTTTATGTTTCCACAGACTTTATGTGTATTAGTCTTAAAATTTTCCCTTCGTACAGGAGATTCCAGTCCCACAGTCTTACCACTGCTGTTTGAACAGAAGCCCCAGTCTTACTCAGCATGAGCTGTTTGGTTATGTTCAGAGGAATAAATCTAACAGGATATCACGCTCCCTTGTAAACTCTAGTGACATTACTGTACATAAGCATCTGGATTTACTTCATATTTTCAATAAAATTACACATTTTCTTTCTGATTCATTTGACAGTAAAATACAATGAAAACAGAGCTCCACAATTAAGTAGCTTTTTGTGTATTTTTAAAATTATTATTCTAATATGAAATATACTTCATCTCTCTTCCTTCGCTACCAACCACTTTATTGCAGTTGTCATTTCTACAATGAACATAGGCAAAATCAAAGAATCTCAATTTGTTTCATTATAAAGCAATATCAGATTGACTAGGTTTTAAGCCCCAAGCCTCTGCTTTTAAGCCACTGGAAGGGTTCTGTTCATTAAGGTATATTAGTCATGTGCCTCAAGTCAGCAGTGGGGAGTCTGTGACATCTCTTCCTGCCCCATAAGTAAATATGGTTCCACTGCAGGCTAATGTTAAGGAGACAAAATAAGCTGTGGAGGGCTTAAGTCACCTTATGCCGTGTATACTCGGGTTCTTATAGGGACGAGCCAGATAACAATACACAAGAAAGAAGCTGTAGAACTAGGGAATTAATTGTGGACCAGTTTTGGGAGCAAACTATAGATGGTGGTACAGCCTGCTCTTCAGCCCTTCTGTTGTGCCAAGTGAAGTGGTATGCTTGTATTTAAGCTACCTATCCACCTGCAAGGAAACCAAGAACGGCAGCCTAGAATCAATCCTACATTACTGGTAAAGACAGATATTTTGTGAAATTCTGTACCTACAGGTACTCTGCTGTCCAGAAATCTCCTCAGGGCCTAAAAGCATTGTTTCTGGACAACGTTTGCAGAGCACTCAAGCATGCTGTTCCCTCTGTCTTGGATAACATAAGTCGTTCAATTTGATCAAGTTAGTTCTCTTACAGATGGAGACACTTATAATTTGTTATTGTTATTGTTAAAACAACTGAGGTTTGGGGGCAGGAAAAACCCTTATGGAATGAGGTTTCTGAAACACGACCAAGCCAAAGCCACCAAAAATAAGTCTGGCCTGTCTGCAAAACAAAACACTTAGTCTGTCTCAGTCCATTCCCTGTGTTTCAGATATGCTTTTGGTAATACAAACTCACCTTGCCACTCAATCACAAAAGGAAAAACAACCTAGACAACCCCAGGTCACTCCTTGAACCCCAAATCTTCATATCATTTGTACAATAGACCGGAAAGCATTAGAAGAATGAGCTTTTCTTCTCATTGCATTCCTCTTCAAAGCAAATGTCCACAAAAGGCAGAGTTTAGAAACAGAATCTAAACAGCATAGACAGCACAAACAGTGACTTCAGCTGCTGTATGCCAGGTTTACATCAGCAGCAGTGGAGGACATCATGTTGCCAACTGACACTCTCCAGGTGTCCTCAGGGGACCAGAATGCAAGAGATATTACTGAGATGACCATTCAAAACTTAGTGAAGGTTCGGACTGTTGTAGTTTCCTTCAAATAGTTAACAGCATCCTTTCTTGGAAAACTCTTTCCTCAGTAATTACTGTCTAGAATCTCATCAACAATTAACCGAATTGCATAACAAAAATAATGTTAGGGAACCTCAGAGTGGCACCTGAAAGACACTCTGAACACAAAGCACTGTTCCCTTTTTCCCTTATGTCAAAACCACACAAAACAACAATTATAGGGAAACAATGATAAAAAGAAAAGGAAGAGATCTTGAGTTTTTCTGTGAAGGATCCCACACAGGATATTTACTCGGCCAGTTGATGACTATGGAGAAAGAATTCCAGATGTGTGTGTCTCAGCTAGAAAAGCCTTCCCCTCCCCTACACACCCACACATATCCACTTTGTGCTACTCTTAAGCAAGCTTCATGATGAAAAAATAAGAATTATGGGTGAAATATTTGACATGAACATACACTCTTGGGCTTGCACAGGCCTCTTGATGGATTGTCCTGAGGGTAAATGTGTACCATACAATTTTCCTTGAATAGAAGGAAACGCCAGACATTTACACAGTGATCAAGTTACCACTGAACTTTGCTGCCTCTACTAAAGAGAGCTGCATATTTGATCCTTTTAGAAGATATTTGATTGTCAAAGAGGTCACGGGTTTCGAGCTCAAGTAGATTGTATGTTAGTTATCATTAAGAATTCAACATTTATCTAGCAGATCTTATCAGAAATACTGACCTGGTCACGAGGGATATGGAGAGGCTGAGGTACTCAATGAATTCTTTGCCTCAGTCTTTACTTGCAAAGGCTCTAGCCACACCACCCAAGTTGCAGAAGACAAAGGCAGGGACTGGGAGAAGGAAGATCTGCCCACTGTAAGTGAAGACCAGGTTTGAGATCATCTGAAAAATCTGAAAGTCTACAAGTACATGGGACCTGCTGAAATTCATCCACAGGTCTTAAGAGAAATTGTGGACAAAGCTGCAAAGCCACTCTCCATTATATTTGAAAAGTCATGGCAGTCTGGTGAAGCTTCCAGTGACTGAAAAGGGGGAAATGTCACCTTCATTTTCAAAAAGGGAAAAAAGGAAGACCCGAGCAACTACAGGCCAGTCAGTCTCACCTTTGTGCCCAGCAAGATCCTCCTAAAGGCTCTGCTAAGGCACATGGAAATGAAGAGGTGGTTGAGGGTAACCAATGTGGCTTCACCAAGGGCGAATCGTGCCTTACAAGTTTAGTGGCCTTTTACGATGGAGTAACAAGCATTGGTGAGTAAGGGAAGAGCAACTGATGTCATCTACCTGAACCTGGGCAAAGCATTCAATACTGTCCCACATGGCATCCTGGTCTCTAAATCGGAAAAATATAGTTTTGATGGATGAACCATTCAGTGGATAAAGAATTGGCTGGAAGGTCGGACTCAAAGAGTTGTGGTGAACAGCTCAATGTCCAAGTGGAGACTGGTGACAAGTGGTGTTCCGCAGGGATTGGTACTGGGACTGGTACTATTTCGTATCTTTGTAGGTGACATGGACAGTGGGATTGAGTGCACCCTCAGCAATTCTGTGGATGACAGCAAGCTGTGTGGTGTGGTCAACATGCTGGAGGGAAAGGATGCCATCCAGAGGGACCTTGACAGGCTTGAGAGGTGGGACCATGTCAATCTCATGAAGTTCAACAAGGCCAACTGCAAGGTCTGCACCTCAATCGGGGCAATTCCAAGCACAAATACAGGCTGGGCAATGAGTGGATTGAGAGCAGCCTTGAGGAGAAGGATTTGGGGGTGCTGGTTGATGAAAAGCACAACATGAGCCAGCAATATGCAAGTGCAGCCAAGAAATCCAACCATATCGTGGACTGCATCAAAAGAAGAGTTACCAAAAGGTTAAGGGAGGTGATTCTCCACCTCTGCTCTGCTCTCATGAGATCCCACCTGGAGTACTGTGTTCAGCTCTGGAGCCCTCAATAGAAGAGGGACATAGACCTGTTGGAGAAGGTCCAGAGGAGGGCCATAAAGATGATCAGTGGGCTGTAACATCTCTCCTATGAGGACCGGCTGAGAGAGTTGCGGTTGTTCACCCCGAAGAAGAACCTGTCTCTTCTCTGAAGAAGACTCTGGGGAGACCTCATTCTGGCCTTCCAGTATTTGAAGGGGGCCCACATGAAAGCTGGGCAGGGACTTTCTACAAGGGCTAGTAGTAATAGGACAAGGGGTAATGGCTTTAAACAGGAGAAGGGGAGATTTAGATTAGATGTAAGGAAGAAGTTCTTCACTATGAGTGTAGTGAGTCACTGGAAGAGGCTGCCTGGGAAAGTTGTGGATGCTTCATCCCTGGAGGTGTTCAAGGCCAGGCTGGATGGGGCCTTAAGTAACCTGGTCTAGTGGGAGGAGTCCTGCCCGTGGCAGAGGCATTGGAACTAGATGATCTTTAAGGTTCCTTCCAACCCAAACCATTCTATGATTCTATGATTTCTTATTCCAATCATTGGGAACTACTGAAGTTCCAAATATATGGGAACCTCATATATGAAGTTCTGTATGTTCCCCTATATACTTTCCATATATGGGAAGGTCATATATGAGACTTCTTGATGGCTGTTTCATACTGGTATATCAGTGCTGATTATGACTCCCACACCCTGCACAGATCCCAAATCTTCCTATCAGGCTTCTTCCATTTTCATCAAGCTAGCAACTTTGCATCTAAAAATTAACTAGAACATAACTAAAAGCATTAAATAATTATAATGTCTATACCAATAAACAAAAAATAATATTATCATGTTACTCACAGCTGATAAAATCTCTTTGCGTTCAAAGTATTAAGAGACCATGTGAGGCATACAATTGTGCAAAGAGGCACAACTGCAACAGTTTTTATTCTGTATCGAGGTTAAGTGTCTTGTGAATCTAGTGGCCTTTCAGTTGAAAACACTGTTTATTCTTTTTGGTGCAAGAAGCCAACATTCATAGCAATTCTCAAATCATATGACCTTCAGGAGAATAAAGAGCTGATATTTGCACTTCATCCTAAGTCAGGAAGGATGACTCCACTTCCTGATTGCTAAATTTACCATAAATCCCAAAAAGTGTCTGTGAAAAAAGAAGTTCTAGGAGCCCAGGTCTTCCCGAAAATTCATCACAATGGAAAAACAAAGTAGTTTACCCTTCTTCCACGTTCCACGCCTACACCCCAAAGGAAAATAATATTCTACCTCCCAGTCACAGAGCTCTACCAACTGCTCCAGCCACTCTATTGTTCTGGTCTGCATTGCTTTCCTTGCTGGCTTTTAGTCTTGGAGAAAATTCATCACTGAAAAAACAAAAAAATATTTCACTGATTTTCAGAGAACATATATGCTTAGGCCAATAGCAAGTTTAGACTCTTTACTATACTTAAAAAGGAAAAAAAATAGGAAAAAAAAAACCTTCTCAGTTGCCAAGCTCAGACCCACCTGGTCTCCTGGTTAGTCACCTTATACAGTTACCCTTCATTACTATTACAAGTCATGGAGCTCTTAGGTACGGAGCATGCATCCACAGGCACTAAGTAGCTCTCTCAGAGTTGATAGGATGGATAACATTCCTAACTACTTTTAATTTTAAAAAAAACAACTATTGAATATACCAACAAGAAAAAAACACATCACTTCCTCTGTTAGAAAATAACCAATTTAAAATACATACTTTGCTTTTTCAGCTTAAATACTCCAATACTTGAAGGTCAATGTCTTTAGGAAGTCCTGTTTCTAGAAACCATGGAACAGAAAGTGAGGCACACGTTTAGTGCTTGCGTATTGAACCTGCCATATATACATCTTGTAATAGCCACAGATCAATCCAGATTCTGTCCCTAGTTACAAGGTTGAAGCTTCTTGAAGTCTGGTTGAAGCCACACATGAATTCTGACTAAATAAACAGCTAATTACAGCTATGTGTTGATGAGTAACAGATCTGTAAAGGAAGATTTTTGTAAAAAAAAAAAAAAAATAAAATTAGTGGAGAAATAAATGCTAAACTTCACTGAGAAAGTATTTACTTTAAATGCAAGCTGTTGACCCAGTATTTTAGTGCTGAACACCAGTGGCACATGTAGACAGCAATCATACCCAAAGAAATTGACCTGCTAGGACCTATAAATGCTTTTTTTTTTTTTTTTTTTATAAATACTGAAACTACTAAACAAAATTTGCACTTTGTTTTGGAAAGGCCCCATTATTTCTTACTGAACATTGATCTTCATGACAGTTACCTCAATGACTGAGAGGCAGAAGGATACAGTTTATTGCATTGTATTTTGAAATTTACTGGTACAGAAGCCAAGCTTGCCAAGACAGTAGAATCAAAGAATCATAGAATCATTCAGGTTGGAAAAGACTTCTAGGATCATCTAGTCCAACCTTCTTCAAACATCTCCCTAGCCCCTAGACCATGTCTCGAAGCGCCACATCTACCCGTTTCTTGAACACCTCCAGTGATGATGACTCCACCACTTCACTGGGAAGCCTGTTCCCATGGCTAATCACTCTTTCAGTGAAGAACTTCTTCCTGATATCCAATCTAAACCTCCCCTGGCACAACTTGAGGCCATTACCTCTTGTCCTGTCATTAGTTACTTGGGAGAAGAGACCAGCACCAGCCTCGCTACAACCTCCGTTTAGGTAGTTGTAGAGAGCAATGAGGTCTCCCCTCAGCCTCCTCTTCTCCAGATTAAACAATCCCAGTTCCCTCAGGTGCTCCTCATACCCCTCACCAGCTTTGTTGCCCTTCTCTGGACCCGCTCCAGCACCTCAATGTCCTTCATATACTGTGGCACCAAAAACTGGACACAGTACTCAAGGTGTGGTCTCACAAGTGCTGAGTACAGGGGCACAATCACCTCCCTACTCCTGCTGGTCACACCATTACTGATACAGGCCAGGATGCCATTGGACAGTATCATCAGTCACCTAGATTCTAACCCCTGCTTATCTGTTTCCTTCCTAAAGAATGTAGTCAGGCAACAAAGCAAGGACTTCCGGTGTCTTAAAATTAGTATTTGCACCGTCTGGTGGAAATGTAATGATGGGTCTTTGCTTCTGGTAATTGTGGGTTACACTGTCACAGCAGTTTTGCAAGAGAGATGGCAGTGGGGGGTAAATGGGGAGGATGTGGCCACCCTATTAAAAAACAAAGTGGTGGGAACTTGTCCGCTTGACTGAGGATGCTTCCCAGAAGCAGCAACAAGCTGCTGAGATTCACCATAGAGGCCAGATTATTCCTCTCACAGAACTGGCAGTTATGTAGTGCCTTCCTGAACCTTTCCCCAACTAATATGCCTTTCATGGTACAGTAAGAACTTGATGATTAAGGACAGAAATAAAAAGCAAGTCCTGATTTTGAATGTCAGTATAATGCCTCACTACAAACAGAAAGATGGGACTGCATCCTTGATGACTAACACAGCTAGACTCCCTTATTGCTAGATAATCATCAGGGTGAAGCATGAGCATCAAAAGGTGATTCAGCCCCTCTCAGCCATGTCTTGGAACTGCCTATCTCTTTGCACCGTCTGAGGAGGAGACTAGAACAATTTTCATCTGAACACACAGCTCTCAGTTAGGAGGATAGAAGCTGACCTACCACGTTGACTCCACAGCCAGGCCCTGGATAGATTCTCTTCCCAATTGCTTTTAAATGTAAGTGCCAGAGATAAATGAGATATTTGGGCACAGGTGCCTCCTGGAACAGTGATGTTTTAAAAAACACCTCACCTCAATAATGCTGAAGTTTTCTGACCAGAATATTTGAAGGATTCTCAGAGAGCTAAGGACTCAAGTTTCAATGAATCGTCCTATTATGTTAACAAGGGTTTATTCACTTAGGTGTTTCCTGCCACTGGCATAAAGGTAAAGAAGCTAAAACATCTAGTATCATTTGACATTACCTGCATCGATGTGATGCTGTTTTGTCAAGGAATTACCTCTTGGGCTTGCAATACCAAAGAGCCTTTGTTGACAGCATAACATAAAATCCAGATTTCGCAACTGTAAAACAGTACATCTGATCTTAGCTGCAGATAAAAGCACAAAACAATTCTTCAACAATTCAGAAGATGATTGTTGTTATTGTTGTTATTGTTACTATTATTATAAGCTACTTTTCAGACTTCTAGATAAAATGAACCAATTATTCTGTCCCGGTAGGTTTGTGCTACATCGTCCATCTATAAATAGGGCATTTCTACTTTTTTTTTTTTTTTTAATTTTACTGGGACATGAGCAACATTCAGTGTAATCCTTATAATGCTACAATTGTTTTTATAATTACTGCCATGTATTTGTCATCTCTTGCATTGTTTTTGAGTATTTCAATGAATGCTGTCTTTAGTCAGTATCTGGGGCAGGAAGGGAAAAACCACCCTGCTTCTTTGGTGAGAATTTTCCTACAGACATTCTCTCTCTCTCTCTCTGTTTCTCATTCCTTGAGCTGATGGAGTCCCCATCTCTAGAGAGATGGCACAAAACAGGTGTTTCTCTTGAGCCCCTTGCCATGCAGTTTGGCAGCTATGAAATAAATGGTCAGCAAACAGATGAGCACCCTAATTTCATTCACTGGCATTCCTTCAGCCCAAATTTTTTATATAATTCCACAGAATAAGAGATAAGCTCTCTGGCACACTTCACTGACTGTTCTGAGGAACAGCTCTACTCCATACCATAACATGTGATACATGAAAAGATGGTCACTCTTGTGACGATCACCATTAGATCAGATTTCAGAGGTTTCCATGCATTCACTACAAGAGCAGGATACATTATTAGGTGAAGACAGCTAACAGACTCCTGAAGCTTGCCAGCTTGGTCAAAATCTCCAAAAGCTTTAAATAGCATTAATATTGTCAGCACCAACCAATAAACAAAATCAAACATAAAGCCTCCATATTCCTTTCCCAAAAGTTCATTTTCATGTGTTCATAAAATCCACTGCTAGAGCACAAATGATCTTTTTTTTTGAGCACTTTTCCCTACTGGCAAGATGTCATCATGGAGGTGAATTGCAAAATAAAATGAAACTAATTAACTTTGACAGCACATTTATTCGATGAAGTATCATCTTGCAAAGCATAGAGTCAGTTACAGACACCTGCTGCCAAACTGAAGAAAAGAAATCCACTGTTAATCTGATTAACCGCAAGGCTCCTCTAGCTCCCAGACACCTTCAGACGCAGGCTTGTGTGATCCCAGTGGTGGAATCCCTATGCATAAAGCACACGGGCAGTAAAGGCTCGCGTCCTTCCTATGTAAAACAGCAAATCAGTGGATTGATTAATAAAAACCGTTTCTGCTTAGTGTGGAAGCATAAACAGGATGGATTAATGGTGATCTGCAACAGATTAAAAATGAGCACACATTCAAATATCTATTCAGTTAACTGATATTCTCAAAGCACTTTCGGTAACTAGCGATTCTTAGATTATTTACCTCTGATAAAGCAGTGTCAAGAGGAGAGCGCTGTGCTGGGGCCCCTCCCAGAACTTTGGGTCCCCATGCTAGGGGTCAGGGCAGCTGAGGGCTGTCTATCACTAATGAATGCATTACATTTCACACTGCACCTGGAAAAATTAGTATTTTCACTTATTCTGCAATGTGAAATAAATAAATGACTCTCAATGGATGCCACCTTGCAACAAGGGATCTGCCAAACTAGAACAAGGTGCTGAAAAAGGGTGCAGGCATTCTGATATCCTCATTAAGTCAAGTAAGAAACCTAAAATGCTGCTGCATAAACTGCAGCTGGTGGAGGAACACTATGTCTGAGTGCCTGAAAATCACTCTGCACTGGATGGCATTGGGATCAAATAAAACAGGCAATGAAGTACACAGTTGCACTCACCCACCTACCCTAAATTTAGCTGCTTCATTCCCTTTACCATGTATCTGAGGTTGTATTGCACATACCTGCATTAAACCCCAGGTGGGTATTGCATATTCTTCCCCAAATCCCATACCTGTTTGCTCTGGAAGCATGACAGGCTTGCTCAGAGAAATGGCGGGCAGCTGAACCAGTGGACCCTCTTTGTACAAAATGATTACGGACCTCACTCGGACCAAGTTTCCGCTAATTCAGCAGTTCTAGGGGCCATTTTTGTGACAGTGAAGAAGGACCTCTATTCTCAGAAACTATAGAGGACCTCACCTTCTAGGGGCACCTCTGTGTCCTATACACTGGACTCTAGTACCTTTAAACAAAAAGTATTGCTGGCTTTACTGCAAAAGTGGCCAAAAAATGCAGTGCTTTCTGACACTTTGCCAGCAACAACTAGATAGAAGTAAAATTAGGAACAGCTTCAGCACTTGAAGGACAACTCTAGGTCAAATGTCCTCATGGCAGTTTTAACAGTTAGCCCATGGTGTTTTCCTGGTCAAATGAACAATTTCATGGGCTAGAAGAACCACATCTCTTGAGTTCAACCCTACCCTGGAAACATTACCATCTTTGGTCCAGACAGCCACAAGAGGTCTAGCCTTCAGTCATATCTGGGGTTGCAACTAAAATTGGAAGATTACTATCAAGTGAAGTGGGAGAACAGCTAGCACAGAATTTCCCATATGCTACATTAGCAAATGGAATTACAAACATATTTATTCTTCAACAAAAGAAGTTTGTCCTAGATGTGATACAAATTTAATAATGGAAAGAGAAGATCATTTCAAAATGGTTTGTACCTGCTTATGCTGTAAAAACACTGGCACAATCAAGGTAACTGCTGATCACAGCAGAATCAAGCCTTAACTTAATAAAGCAAAAGCATCCCTCAGGGGAAAATGTGTAAATATCTTCATCTGCATTTTGTCATTTAACAACTGAACAGGAACCACAGTTAATCTGTACTATTGCATAAATACCAGAAGTGCCATAAGGAATTCATAGAATAGAATCATAGAATCATAGAATCATTCCAGTTGGAAAAGACCCCTGGGATCATCGAGTCCAACCATCAACCCTACTCTACAAGTTCTCCCCTAAACCATATCTCTCAACACCACATCTAAACGACCCTCCAGGGATGGTGACTCAACCACCTCCCTGGGAAGCCTATTCCAGTATCTGACTACTCTTTCCGTGAATTGTTTTTTCCTAATGTCCAGTCTAAACCTACCCTGTTGCAGCTTGAAGCCATTCCCTCGTGTTCTATCACTAATTACCTGGGAGAAGAGACAAGCACCAGCCTCTCTACACTGTCCTTTCAGGCAGCTGTAGAGAGTGATGAGGTCTCCCCTTAGCCTCCTCTTCCTCAAACTAAACAGTTCCAGCTCCTTCAATTGCTCTTCATTTCAATTCAATACATATGTTATAATAAAAATCAAATATTCTGGGTTTTGTTTGTTTACTCCTGCATTCCAGAGATGTCTAGATATGCATGAGGGATAATGAAATGTTAGGGAGAAATATCAAGATTGGTTCAATAAATTGTGATGGGACTAGAACTATCAGACCTACTGAAAAATGCACAAAAAAAAGTTTAGTCAGGTTTCATATGGAGCATTAATAAAGACTCTGTCAAGAAATCTGGCATCCCTGAATGATCTAACCAGTTCTGCACCCACATCTGGAAGAAAGGGGAATCTCATCAGGTGGAGTGGTTTGGTACATGTTAGTAAACACCTCTGTACTCAAAATGAAGCCAAGAATTTGCAGTCAGTTCAGGAAGAACTGGTTATCAGCTTCGATTGATTTGCTTTTGAAAAGGAAATCTTAAATACATGTTCATTTTTTACAAAAGTATTGCTTCATAGAATGAAAAAATAATAATCCAATTCTGAAAAATAATTTAGTTAGGGTGGTAAGGGGGACTGTAAGAAGCAAAACCACAGAAAACATATCTTAGCTTTGTCTCTTCGGAGCACTTGTATACCTCTGTCTCCAGTGGCCTCAGGGATAACGCATTCTGTACATAAACAGATCAGGGTCAACAATTTAAAAAATGTTAATATTTGATCTGTACTCAAAAGGCAAGTTCCACAATCAAGCAGCAAGTCTGTCTGAGAATTACCCGTATATATATAAATACGAAAGCTTCATAATGATGGATTTTTTGTGTGGATGTTTTAGGGACATGGTTTAGTGGCGGGCTTGACAGTGTTATGTTGGTGGACTCAAACTTAAAGGTCTTTTCCAACCAAAACAATCCTATGATTTTCCTCACAATAGCCAAACTAGTCTACACTGAACTGTATCATCAGCCAGAATCCGAAAGCAGATTCTGGATATCTGACCACTATGAGCAAGTGATCAGCCCTAGATTTAACATCGCACATAACTGCTTCTCATGAATCTAAAAGCTCAGCACAAAGCTACCAGAGGGATTTTTCCGTCACACTAGAGTTATCAAACATAAAAAGGAACTGCTGCTTCATAGTGCCAAACACCTCTTGCCCAGTTTAGTCCTTATTTTCATGCCCAGGAGAAATGCTCAAAGCCTAGCAAAGCTATGCAAATAGCACCAGAAGAAACACTCACTCTGCTCAGCCTGCCTCCCACTGATGCCACAGAACCCACCAGCAGCCAGACACTAACACAGAGTGATAGAGGAATCCCACCACGTTTCATTGCTTTCTTCCATGCACACTAATTCACAAAGACAGAAGTGACTGTAGCATGGTAACTATTAAAGGAATAATTAAAATCTCACACACATTATAAATATGCATAAGAAAATAAGATAAAAAGAGTTTTTCTTCCATGATAAAACTTAGAAGGTGAGTATAAAAGCTGAGATACGTCCCAGCAGAAACAAGCAGCAATTGCTGGCTTCTTGGTGACAGGTCTTAATTTATCACAGGGACCTCCTAGCAGTACAATGATGTGTTCACTCTCATACTACACAAGCAATTAGTTTTGCAAAAATGAATCCCTTTACATTCTAGAGCTATATAAATAATTAAGATTCAACTAAATTTGTCAAAATATATACAGCACTCCACAACATGAAAGACTGTGCTCTATTAACGCGGTTTCAGTTCAGCGCAGAGCACAGACCCTTGTTGCTTTGCCCAAAGGATATGTGAAGCCCCAGGAGCTCTACCCAGAGATGCAAGATCACATGGCAGGAACCCAGGGCTGGCAAATTAGCTCACAGTATTTGTAACATCTTCCACTACTAACGCCCTGAGTTAAAAGAAATTGTTTGGGCAGTTGACGTGTTTAAACTTAAAAGGAAGATCAGCGAAACAGCACTAATTCTAACTTTGTATTCTCATGTCAGCCAAACACTGTTCGTGCTGTTTTTTTCTACATACTTTTTATCTGCACTAGCAGGTTTTAGGAATATGCCTTTTATCTGCGTTAACAGTTCATAGAGATCCATTACACCTTTACAAAAACCTAACCTAAATTTTCCAATGGCTTTTGCATAAGTTAATAAGTGGATATAAAATATCTGAGAAAAATGGGAAAAAAAGCTGACATACTATCTTTTTTTTGTTTTTATTTTATTGACTAATACAACTTTCAGGCTCAAGGTGTGGTTGTTACAGGTCATATTTAGCACAAACACGTTTTTCCTAAGCACATGAGGCAGTCTGCCACTTTGCCGTTTGCCAGTTGGTCCGTTCGTCCTTGCCTGACACTCCTTAAGCCATCTGACTGCCTGAAATTAATGTTTGCCAGAGGAGAAAAAGCCTTGGAGAATCTTCTGTGTTCTCCAAGGATCAGCAGTTAGACACTTGAGGATTGTAAGAGCATCTGATAAACCACATTTTATTGTCTGGGCATTCAAAAATGACAAATAGCCTCTTGCTTGCAAGAAAACCAGACTTTATTGGCAAAACAGAAACTTGGAAAAGCCTGAAAAAATAACAGTAGATGAGACTGACATCCTCCAGAGTACACTGGCGAAAGTCCTGACCTAGTCTGCCACCATCCACGGTGAGTAGCTAGAAAGGTATTCCCCCTTCTGGTGAGACCATGCTGAGGGACTCAGACACACTAGGTTTCAGGTGAAGGGGAGGTAAACCTGTTGCCTTTGACGGATATCTGTTTTTGAGGATTTGTTTGGTTTCAGCTGTAATAAAGTTAATTTTCTTCCTAGTAGCTGGCATAGTGATGTTTTGTATTTAGTGTGAGAATAACGTTGATAGCACACTGATGCTTTGGTTATTGCTAAGCTGGGTTTATACTAAGTCATGGACTTTTCAGCTCCTCACACTGCCTTGCCAGCAAAGGCTGGGAGTTCACAAGGAGCTGTGAGGGTCAGAGCCAGGACAGCTGACCCAAACAAGCCAAAGGGGTATTCCATACCATATGATGTAATGCCCAATATACAAACTGGGGGGAAGTGGCAAGGAGGGGGGGATCTCTGCTCGGGGACTGGCTGGGCATCAGTCAGTGGGTGGTGAGCAATTGTATTGTACATCACTTGTCTTTTCTTGGGTTTTATATCTTTTTGCTATATTCATTATTATTATTATTATTAAGTTATTTAACTGTTCTTATCTCAACTCATGAGTCCGACGTTTTTTTTTCAATTCTTCTCTCCATCTCACTGCAGAGAGGAGGAGTGAGTGAGCAGCTGCAAGGTGTTCAGCTGCCAGGACAGGACTGCACTGTCTAATCTATCTGAGAAGAGAGGCCTCCATGCAATTCAGGCATTAAACTGCAGTGCCTGGGATGTCTGCTACCTGCACTGCTCAGCAGCCACCCTTGCTAGCTGCTGGCTGTGTTACAGCAACAGCTGCAGTGCTGTGCAGCTCTTTCATCAAGAGATTGAGGGCAGATATCACCCTCACAGAATTGGTATTTCAAAATAGGTAACCTTTTACATAGAGTCTTTTCCTGCCCTTTAACAAACAAGGAAAAAATCTTCCTATGACCAACAAAATTCTACAATTTTAAACTGCAGGCTACAGCAAGCAACACACCGTCCTTCAGCAAATTTACATCTATTCTTCTCAGCAGGGCTGATCTTAAACAGCAAAGTCCTAAGCCATTAGCCACCACCAAAGCAAGCCTGACTCACTGCAGATGCTTTCACATGTTCTTGGACAGAGAGTACACAAATGATTGTCTTCCCCTGCATCCCTGTGAGATGCTGCTGTTGCTCTACCCTGCCACGTTTCAGACCTCAAGTCTTAACATCGACACAGGTTCAGCTCCCAGACCCTAAGAGGTTACATTACATGCAGTAAAGGACAAAGCCTTTGGGGAAAATAAAAGATTTACCGTGGTGTTATGCCATAAATTCACAGCCCATTGGACTAACACCTCCTAAAGCAGAAGCAATGAACCACAGCACAGGTTGCTTTCACCACTGAGCTCCACCCACACAGGCAGAAGATGAGGTTAGCCCTCTGCTGTCATTGCCAATGACCCAACAAGCCCTGCTCTAAGCTTGAGGCTTGCTTTGACTCCCTCGTGCTCCCCTCCACCACTTCCAGCAGATGCCCTTTCTCCTGCACCCAGAGCGGAGTGCTTGGTCTCTGTGCAGCTCTCTGGTGTAGCGGGGTGGGATGCATCTGGCCAGCTTGATCCAGCTGCCAAGCTGCAAGAGAGGGCCACACCCAGCCCTTTTCCATAATGACAAGGATTTCCGAAATGCATCAAGCTGTGACACATGTGGTTTCTCTGTTACCGCCTTTCCCCTGCTTTGCCCACCAATCCACAGCATGGCTGCTGCATGGAGGATGGAGAAAAATCTGTGCTTCACTTTTACAGATGAAAGCTGTGTCTAGTCTGCTAATAGATGCTGGGATGTCAGAAAGAACAGTGCATGACCAAAACGGGACAACAGGTCTCCCCCTCTTTCTTCCTCCCTCCTACCTGCGGGGCTAGGGCAACTTGAACCATTCTCTTGTAGACTAGGCCTTGGTGGCTCAAACTTGTTAATTCTGGTGGAGGAGCTCTGATTCACAGAGTTTATGTCATATTGTGGTACTTTAAACAGCAACTGTGATGTATTTGAATGTGAGGGGGATTGATTACTGCTACAGGATTTCACTCATCAAATCAGTTGTTGTCCAAGACTGCCCCAGGTCTAATGCAGCTCTCTCAAAATGTTTATTTATTGGTGAAAGGCTTTTGGGGAAAGGGAAAGAGGAAAGGAAGGCAAGGCAAGGTGATGATCAGCTGCTGAATACATTGTACATTGGTGAGCCTGGAGCTTGTCTTCACCTCCTGATTCATCACCAAGACAACAGACTTATTAGACAGTTTTAGTAAGGAGTCCATTCAGCACACAATTTTTACTTCCAGTAGTAAGTGAGTAGATCAATTCTGTTTTATACCTTTGGATATGACAGATCTTTCTTGCAATTTAAGATAATAAAATGTTATTCCCATAGGCAGAAAAGACTGCCATAGTGCTCTCTTTTTAAGGCTTATCCTAGCAGAATGTGGTTCAGCTAGTAAGTTTTCTTACACCTGCATGCAAGAAACATTTTTTTTACTATATCCAGATACACACACACTTGGTTTAGACCAAGTTTGTTTAGACTGTTTGATTTGTTTAGATTGTTTAGATTGGTTTAGATTAGCAAACTGATTGCACTGCACCCAAAAAATAAGCAAACAACTGAGAAGTTTGATAACCTAACTCAAAACATTTCGTTTTCCATGTCCTAGGAAGAATGTGAATCCTGTTAATGAAATCTCCAGGAGGGAAAGTGGGGCAATTTTGAAAGAATCCCACCTAAGATATTTCACGTCCACATGTGAATGACAGCTAGTACTGTGCCTAGTCTCTTCTCTCTCTTCTTAATACTGTTTTGAAACTAGACAAAAAAATCACAGCAAAAAACTTGGGAAGATGGAAAAATGCCAACAGTTATGTTATTCAGCATTCTTTGTGAAATAAAAGATATCTACACTCTTTTAACAGGTTTACAGGTGGTCTCACACTAGATTTCAATGTAAGTGCAAGAATGTACTTGAGAATTTTTTAAATCTCAAACTCATCTTTATATGTGGGAATGCATTTGATCAAAATAACATTTATTACTGAGAGATATCCTGTTAAAATTTATTGGCTACTAGGCAATTCCAATATTAAAGTGTAATGCAAATTGAATTATCTTTCCTCTTTCTATCACTACTTCCTTTTTCAGAAGACCTGGCCATCCTGCCTTTTTCAGTTGAATTGCTTTTAGATTTTTACCATTTATTTTTCATCAATCCACCAACTGTCTTTGTTTGGATAGGCCAATATTGACTTTGACTCTCTAGCCAGGTAACAAAAATCGCATAGGATTCCTTCAGTTATCCAGTATCTATCTTTCTGTTATTAGAAAAGACAAACATCTTGCAGGGGCAGAGAAAGATGAACAATGGCCAATCCATTTTTCAGGGCTAAGCATTTTGAAACGTGATGTAAGATACTAATTAGGTTGTGAGAGCAGCTTACATTCTTCTATCAATTGTACAGGCAGCTTTTTTTTTTTCTTTTCTTTTCTTTTTTTCTTTTTTTTTTTGTAAGAATCCAAAATATCCAGGCCTTGGAGAAAATATTTTCAACTTTCAGATGAAGCTGGTTCTTTTCTCCTTTAGTTCTTTGTCAGAGAAGACAATGATACAACTTTATCCACAAAAGAACAATAAATGTCTGAGACCTTGGATAAGGGCATTATCCACACACTCACACCAGACTATACTTGGCTTTAAAGTTCTAGACAGATTAGACTCCCTGTTTGTGAACCAATGCTTTTTCTTTTTTTCTTTATTTAGGTTCAGCAGAAAAACTTTAAAAAATCAGAAGATGCCAAAGGGTCAGTTACAGGTCTGGGATACGTGCCATCCAGCCTAACATGCACAAGCTAATCGTTTCCCTCCATCTGTAAAACAGAGGCATTTCTTGCTCTTGGTATTTCTGGTATTGCAGCATATCTCACGAGGACAACTCAGATTTCTAAAGCACTTTGGGTCTGGCAGGCAACAAGGGCAATGAAAGTGTTGAGAAGTGGTTTTGTATAGTTTCCTAAATTGGCTGCCCTGGCATCTTAACGTTTCCTTGTATTCTCTTGCATAACATCCTCATCACAAAAGTACAGAATGCTCATTCCAAAAAGAAAATATTTCTTAAAAGCTCCCAGTGGGTAAAAAGAAGGTAGGAACAAAATCTCATTTCTCTATAACAAACAAATTTTATCAAATGTTATCGTTAGATGGCCAGACAGTAGCAGTGTCTTAAGACATCAGAGCTTTAAAGATAAAGCTTACTACTACTTTTAAGTTCTAAGTAATCTGGGAACACAGGTTTTACGCATGCATATACTACAGCATTTTCAGTCACACAAACACTAATAAATGCTTATGCATTTGCATATTACTATCATTTCATAAATACACTAGGGTACTCATTATTTTACTATAGGTGCTGTACAGAGGCTCTTTTTATGATTGCTGCAATAACATAGAAGCCACATTTGGCAAGACACATATTTAGGATAGACTGATCCTCTTTTACAGAAAACTGCAGCAACCTCATAAATGCATATTTCTGAAACATTTAAACATATTCTCAACAATCAATCTAATTACTGAGCTCAACATCACGAAAGGACATAGAATATGAGAGTTTGGAACACAAATTCACCATCATCTCCTACAAGTTTTAGTTAAATGGTGTTCGACTACAGCAATAATCTTTGCAGACAGCTGAAGTCCAGTACTGATTACTGTTTTAATGATACACAAAGCCATAAAGATTGACCTTTGCAACTTTACATTATTGGTAAGGTTGTGTGCTTATTACATTTCATATATAGCGCAGCAAGGGATATTACATATAGATGTTTTAGTGAGAAGCAAACAGGCTACAGAAAGTCCTAGTATGTCCTAATGCTTGGAACAAAGATGCCAAATGTACATTAAAAAAATGGATTCTGAATTCCAGGCAAATCAAAGCTTACTAAGCATATAAATACATTTTCATTTATTAACTAGAAATAAGTTCTGGAAAATATCCTACATTACCACTTGCATTTCTTTCAAGATGTTTGAATGCATGTGTTATAATCACTAAATAAATTGTAATTCAGAAACTAAACAAAAATTTAGAAACTAATAAACCCCCCTATGTTTAAAGACTTAATTTCTCCCACGCTGAGGAAAAGCAACATTTGTATAAGTTTGCTTTGATGATGAGAAAGCTCCTCTCCCTCTGATCATGAAACAATGCTGGACCCTCAGGCCTGATGTGAGGACAATGCAACCCCCTCTGTAGCACACAAGGTTCATAAACACTCAGGTCCCTGAGGATTGCAGATGCCACACTAGAAGCACTTGAAAGAGAGACATCTTTAACTCGGGCAGAGCCTGGTCCACTTAGCCTCCTGTAATGCAGTATTCACATTTATGCAGCTCCAGCACTGAGGAAGGAGCAGATGGGATTAATCTCTAAGAAATAGCACTGCATCACCATAGTGAGTAGAGCTGCAGCTGGGCATGGCTGGCAGCCTGCAGCTTCAGACCAGCTGCTTCCTCATTTCGGAGCTGCTGCAGAGGCACATGGCCCAGGTTGCCTCAGAATAGTCTTGGACTCGGAACACAAGCCCAAAAGACAAATAAGGCTATTAAGTCCAGGACCACAAATCATGCATATAGCTGGACTACCTCAAGCCATCAGCTTCAGTGAGTAGTGGAGCAGACGCTGTTGTGAAGACAGGGGGTTAAAGTGTCAACACTCCTGGATGCTCTGTGAAAGAAAGCATGTTCTGGAGGGGTCCCGTGCTGCAAGTGACCAGAGACAGCACTTCGAGTCCCACCTGAAAAATGAGTCAGGCACTTCTGATCAACTTGGGTCTCCTTGTCCCACTGAAACCCAACATTCTTTGTATCTTGTTCTATTAAGAATTATTAAGCAGCTTCTCCTGCCTCATCAGCTGGGAAACAGTTTTGCCGAAAGCTGCCAGAGCACTTGTGCCAGCCAAAAATGAAAGACACGGGCTTCCTGCAGGGGCATTGTCCTTATCATCTAACTTGACAACCCAGCTGTGGCCAGAGCAGACTGGCCTCAGGGAGGAGACATAGGTTGGTTTTAAAAAACATTTTTATCTTCACATAGAGCTGTGGCTAAATAGGGATTGGATTAGTTGGACACTTGTTGACAACCTTGACTCCTCTGGCTGTTTTCTGATCTTTCAATTCAGCTCTACCCATTCACAGAATACAATGTTATATAAATATACACACTTTTCCTGCAGCATTTCTGTAGTCTTTCCAGTTACAGAACCGCAATAGCCTAGAAGTCATGGACAGGAACACAGCCCAAGAAGATACTGCCCCATAATCCTAAGGCTGATGCATGAGGAGTAAGACAAAGAGAGTTCCACCAACCCTTTGAGATGAAGGCTCCCTGCACAACTCACAGTGACTGCAGTAGCATAGGCTTAGTTTACACCTAGGAAGAGAAAATTCTGTGCGTACAGCTCTCCTTTGCCCTGCGGGAGAAGAGGTTGAGCGTGCATTTTTCTAGGAACTGGCTTTCTGCAGAACTGGAGTCCAACAGAAGAAGAGGACCTTCAGCTGAGTCACGAAGATTCCTTAAGACTGAGCTTAGTGTCTGGCCAGTCACCTAAAAAAATAAATGGGTAGATGATTTTTGCTTTTTATTCCTCAGTACTAAATAGGAATGAGTATTTTTCCACTAAACGTATAAAACCCACATTCTGAGCATTCCAGCAGTAACATTCAGTCATAGTTTGACATCATTTCCAACTGACAATCTTATTGTTTTAATTATTGTTGTAAAAAGAGCTGGAAATACACATCAGACTCAGTTCCAACTTAAAAGTTATGTCTGCAAAAGGCAGTTGCATGGGGAGGAACAACTCGAGATAGAAGCAGAATATGACTGTGGAGATGTCCTTCCACTTTGCCAGGTAACAGTCATCATCTGCTCCCTGCCAGCCCAAGGCCATTCACAGATACTAGAATTGCTGGTGATCCCATTGACTGGAAAATCCAGTTCATCTATCCTCTTATAGAATGACTGGCTCACAGACTTTGTTATCCACTCATTTGAATTCCTTATACAATTAGCGCGTCCCAATTGCTAGTCTACAAGAAAAAAAAAAAAGAAAGAAATCCTAGGTAGAAAAAGGTTTGGAAAAGAGCCAGTAGCTCCAAAAAGCAGGTGTGACAGCTAAACAGCCAGCTGGGGATGGAAAGACCAAGAAAAGTGATTTAAAAAAAAACAATCCAGACACGTTTTCTCTGGTAGGTAATTAGCAGTAGCTTCAATAAGAAAATAGAGGCATCTTTCTGAAGCAAGACAACATCTCAATATTCACATCGTTTAGTTGTGGTGAGGGGCCTCCTTTAAGTTCACTTTAAAGCTCATGTGCTGATCTGCATATACGTTTCTGACTGTGTGAGCAAAGCTAACTTGCACTGCCCTGATACGATCTGCTACTGGGAACACCTTCAGACTTTGACCCTGTTGCTTAAGCAACAATTACAGACACATTTTGCTACTAGGCACAAGGGAGTTTTCTGACGCGCTTCATCACTTACACTGTAACACATCACAGCACCATGCTTGCTTCATATGGACTTCTCCATTGAGATGCCTCCATTCGAGATACTCCTGGAGCAGATCATTTCTCTGTCTAAAGCAGAGAGATTATGGCTAATTATTTCCTGCTGTCCTCTCTATGTCTTTTTTTATTCCATTAAACAAACAGACAGTGTTTGGTATATGAGTAAGAAATGTAGTGTAACAGAAAATATGCTACAAAGGAAATGATTACTAATCACTGCTTTTTGCCCAAGACAGCTAAAATGACCTATTTCCTCAGCTCATCAGCTGAGCAAACTACTGACTTCAAGATGTGAGAAACCATCCCTGTTCTTTGGTTCCAAACACAATTCTGTTTCTGTAATGAATTTGAGGAGCAAATATGACCTGGGCTGAAAGAGAAGCACACGAGGACTCCATTAATCCCATAAACAGAAGACATGAATGGGAAGCAAGCAGACAAACAAACCTAAACCATAGCCTAACCGTTTATTAAATAAGTTTAATGATTTTAATATACAGGACTCAAGAGAGCATCTAACCTAAGTAGGTTAACATTCACCCAGGACATTGCAGCACCTGTTAGGAAGTAAAATGTAAACTACTCTTAAAATAAAACTGCACTGTTGCTTTGGGCAGCAGGAAGATACAAAGTTAATCAGAGCTCTCAAGTGACCGATCAGATGGAAATTAATTACAGATGTAGGAAGCCTGATTCATTTTCTACTGGAGTTAAAAAGTATCAACCACCTTGTGAACACATAACAAACCCCAGATGGACACACTTCTCTTATACTCCACTAAACTACTCAGGTGTCTCAGCATTTCCAGGACTGAACATAATTTTGTGACCATGTAATTAACCACTATGCATGCGTTATAGTTTGCTCTGTGAGCCACATGCTCACTGTCCAAAGGCTTTGATTCAGGAAGCCTTAATTTTGTGGTGGCTTGTTTTTGCCAGGAATCAGAGGAGGTAGTCCTCAAACATCAGCTCACCTGAAAATTTCAAATGGCAAGTTAAAATCATGTATTTACAAGTGGCTTTAGGGCTTCCCTTTTACTTTTCTCTGACTAAAGAACAGCATAAAAGGATTCCTTCCCTCAAAAAAAAAAAAAATAGGGCCATTTTACCAAGAAAATACGTAAAAAAACAGAGCTGGAGGCAATATTCTTCCATAATTTCAGCTAGAAGTTACACTCAGACCCATGGTGAGGAGGAATGACCTCACTCCCAATAACATCTAGTCCTATCAGGAAGAAATTAGTTACTGGCAATACAGTTATCTAAAACCAAATACAGTCTGCAGAAGATGGAATATAATATTGAATTGACACTTTGAAATATACCCAGCCTTGTCTTCAACAGCCATGAGACTTGCTTCAAAGAAAGGGGCTTACTATGCAGAGCTTCTACAACCGACATGTAAGAATACACACAGGCCATGTCTAGATTGGCAGGGAGTTCAGCTCAGCGCAAGCGAACCAGTAAAACAAGGCAGCTAGTGTAAGGGCCCTGCATCTACATAAGTTTCTACTTCAGTCCAACTTTAGTCTGGTTGGCTGGAGACTGTTCCCCATCACAGACATGGTTTGAAGGTGTCTGATGGACCAGTCACTGGTCCATCTAGAGATGATTAGATCTCCCTTAGGATGATGAAGATTTGGTGCTGCTAATTCAAAGACACACTTAGGCAACCACAAACAATTCCTGCTGTCCTCTTCTCAGTTTATTGTCCTCTCCTGCTTTGCACTGCTCCACTCCATCAGCCCTAGGACACCACACCCAGGGCATTTTATGTGACCTACAGGAGGAATGCAAGTTTGCACTCTTGTAAGCATTTGAGTTTGCTCCTGTGTAGCCACAAGGAAGGCTGTACCACCTTACGGGATGCTAGGTGAGACAAGCTCCAGCTGTAGGAGGAAGAACACCTCCAGTGACAACCAGAGCTGACTTTGTCGGGAGCCAGGGGCTCTCCAACCCCACCCCACAGCCTGTCATCTGCCTGTCAGGGATTTTCAGAGCTCACCTCCTGTTCACTCTCCAAAATATGTGGAATGGCTCTTGGTCACAGGAACATTTTAGTACAGGAGCCTTTGGGTGAGGTAGGCTGCTCACCACTCCTCTGCTGCCTGCTGCTCCTCTGAGGATCAGATACAGGTATCTAGTTCCTCACAGGGCTTCCACCTTCCTGAAATATTTGCCAATCCTCCTTGAAGGTGACCGGGTGAAGATGACACCACGAACCTTAATGCCCCAGAAAAACTGAACTCCAATGAAACTCTGAGGTTTGAAAATGTTGAGAAGGGGTTTGCTTTCTTCTCTTTCCCTCACTCCTTACGCTGACCGAGCCTCGCTGTTTGTCAAGGCTGCGGGTCGGAAAGCCACCTGTGCGAGGACCCTCCTGCGAGCTGCCCTGGGGCCACGAACGCACCCCAGTGTCCAGGCCTCGGGCACAGGCTTCGACAAACGCTCACCGCTTCTTTCTCTCAGGTGTCTGACCAGAAGACACGCCGTGGGCCGGACACCGTGGCTACCGCCTGGCTAAGGACCCCCGCCCTCCCTGAGGCCCGCGGGTGCCCCTGCTCACCCCGAAGCCGCCCGCCGGGAAGAGCCTTCCCCTGCCCCGGGCTGCGAGGGGNCTTTCTCTCAGGTGTCTGACCAGAAGACACGCCGTGGGCCGGACACCGTGGCTACCGCCTGGCTAAGGCCCCCCGCCCTCCCTGAGGCCCGCGGGTGCCCCTGCTCACCCCGAAGCCGCCCGCCGGGAAGAGCCTTCCCCTGCCCCGGGCTGCGAGGGGAGGGCGAGGGCCACGCCGGCGGGGCGAGCCCCCC